>JARHVA010000076.1:6830000-7430000 GCA_037957365.1 Torreya grandis
TTTTGGCCAAAGATGGAACTCCACACTACCAACATGAAGTTTTAGGTCTCGCCAATAGACCACAACTTCACTTTACATGAGTTGAAAATTTATGGTCCTCTAACTTAGTGGCAAAACACTGCCATATGTGTATACCACCAAATAGAATTGAAACTAGACTAAAATTTCACTTCAAAAACTATATATTTCAAAGACAAATTGAACCTTATTCAAAGAACTTTTTTAGATGAGGATATCACGGAACAACCCCCTAATGGTCACTTGAAAATAGTTGTCTTTCAGATTTTTTTTAACATGCCTTATGCTCATGCCATAGAACTTCACATGTAATATCCTCAAATCGGGAGAATTTCTGAATTCTGATTTTTAGCACAAAACCCTAGCCAAACAATATATTTTTCTGATTTTTACAGCAAACCCTAGTTCTTCAAAAATCACACCAAAGCTGTTATAAAATATGCTCAAACCCTAGCAGCAGTTTAGTAAATATTCCAATGAAAATTAGGGCACCAAATGAACATACCAACCTCGAATCCTAGGCGCCAATATGCTAGAAACTATCAGAATATTACAAGTGCTTTTCTAATCCAAAATCTCAATCAAACCCTTACAATTGCTGCCAATAATTATGCAAACCCTCACAGAAAATTATCAAGTGTTACAACAAGTATTAGGGCATAAAATCACCCCACCAATTCACCTATCAAGTCAATAATATGAACTAAGATACAGCAAGACCAAATATCTATTTTTTGGCAATTTCCTTCCACAACAAGTGTTGGAAATAATAATTAAAAATTCCACATAATTGTAGAAAATTATTGAATGTGTTTTAGGCTATAAATAGCCTTCCAAACCCTCAAATGAGCTCCCAAGGCAAGTCGCCCTAGTTGGGAAAAATAGTAAGCATGTACCAAGCTCCCGCAACCCTAAAAGGGGTCTTCAATTCTTCAAAATGTAGCGCAGCCCTATGAAAGAGGTCTTCAAACACACGAACCAGTTAGCTGCCCTGAAAATGGCTTCAAACCCTTGTCAAATGGCCTCAAACCAAATCGCCCTCCTCCTTGACCTAGTTGCCACTCTTGCAATGACTTCGTCACACCCTAGGAAGGGTCAAAACCTTTATTTTCTGAATATGATGATCAATTACAACCTCTGAAATGAAGCTGCCCACTATGAGAATTAGAAGGTTTCGTCCCTAATCCTTTAGAACCTTGAAGGTTTTTGTCTCCAAAGCCTTGAGTTAAGTTTTTTGTGCCTAGACTCCAAAATCAATATCCAAAATAGCATCCCCTTCCAAATGAGCCCTCAACCTCCTTAAATACCCTTCCCAAAGTGGGGAGCTCCACTTGGGGAGAGAGTGAGTTAGTGTAGTTTAAAAGAGATTATGCATTTTTCTTGTTAAGGGTTTGGTTAACCCATGCTCAACAAGTCGCTTTTAAGTCATAATTAGAAAAGATATATCAAAAGGTATCTTTTATAACATAAAAATAGAACCAAAGTTTCCTCTTTGATTTTACCTTCCCTTAGTCGACGGGAAACATCCAGGGATTTGGCTAAAGGTATTTTCATGTTCTATGTCCAATAGGGGGACATGACAATCCTCCCTACCCAAAATTGCTTGTCCTTAAGCAATTGCAACATCCAGGGGGCTGCCCCAATTAATGACCTCACATAGAATCCATCTTTAGCCTTTTCCCATGGAAAGAAAGCCTTATTTTGAAGCCCGTCATTGTCATACCTGTGAAAAGACCATTGTCCATATGTGTTGGAAGTGTTGTGACAGCAATGAATTGCTATCCCTCTCCCCAACAAGGGGTTGCCTCTGCTATGCTCCATATCACCAATCATGGAATAGCTGCCAATACACTCCAAACTTGCTTCCTTACTCAGAATTTTGCATATTTCTTGGGCTAGAAACTCTCCCAACATGACTGAAATCAATTCCCCATTTCCACCAAACAAGGAGTCTTTCATACATGCAAATGAAATAACAACTACAACTGTGTACCTTGTGTTCAGTTGGCTGTAATTTGCAGAACAGCCTTCTTATGACCCTTAGTTACGAGCAATTTTGACAAGAACTCACCCTTTCGGAATTCCCCCTTGCAACATACCTTCAAAATGAACTTTATGACTATCATGTTCACGCTAGAGGGGCTGATATTGTGGTTGGAAGCATGGCAAAAATGTGTACAGCTGCTGCCCCTGATGGTTTTTCTTGTCTAATTCAGCCAAGCATGGTCTTCAGAAGGGTGGCTCCCTTCTTCCTTGGTGGAACCTTCCACTCTTCCTTGTTGGAAACTCCATTTCCAGCCAATGCTCCACAATTTCTGAGTAGCCCTCATTTATTGTGGTGCCTGGGCACCCATTATAGATTCCAAGGATCCTCATGGATCTCCCTTCAAGTCTATGGCATAGGTTACCAATTTTTCTAAAAAATGGAACTTTGAACATAATTGAAACCATACTGTTCTTACATTCCCATTGAGTGCTCAACTTCCAAATTCCCATGTGTATACCATCAAATCCCGGAATGAGGGAATCCCTCCCTCTTTTGTCATTCCAAGTGTTCCTCATTATATCCTCATCTTCACTTGATTGTCCATGATGAAGGTAGCCTTGCCATGATGTACAAAGAAAAACAAATCTTGTCAATGGTTCATTTTCGTCATATGTTGTCCCTCACGACCATTCAACCTAGATTACATATGAGTATGCAACAAATTTAAAACATTTTCATACCTTGGGTTGCCTTCAACTCACCCATCTTTCCTTACCAGATAAAGAGGGCTTGTGACCTCTTCAATATCTTCTATCTTAAAATTCAGAAATGTTTTCTTCAAAGCATGCACCTTTAAGAGGAGTTGAACACAACTATCTTGGTACCATTGTACCAACACAGAATTTTCAGAATTAATAGCACTTACCAAACTTGCAAGGTTTGTGGTTCTTATTATACTTGAGGTGGGTTGAGTTCCTTCATCTTGTAGTGGCTGTCCCAAAACGGAATTTTCAAAACTTATGGCCTTAAAATGATCAAAGTGGCAGTTACTCAAGCCTGGGATTGACAACTCATAATCTGATTTTACCAAGGTTAGCAACTTGAAAATGGAACAACTGCATAGTTGAAACCTTAGTGCAACAACATGAATTGGAAGCATTGTAGTGACTGAAAACACTTCAAGGAAGGCTGAGAATCCTTTCCCCACAGTCACCAACCAGAAGGCTTCCCATGACTGAAAAGGCTTGCCAACCCACTTGTATGGGTGAACATGAACTCAGAATTTGTATGGCAACAACATTAAGCCTATAATTTTCACCTAGATCCCACATCAATATTGAAAATTTGCAACTCCCAATCCTTAAGTCTTCTTAGAGAAATTCCTTCTTCCATTTAGTGCCCTTTATCTTATCTCATTATTAGCATGCTCCTCATGACGATCAAAATATTGTAAGGGCATAGTTTGATGGTGATACAACAAATCCTTACAATGAAGATAATTAAATTGCTTACCTTTAGAAGCTATTCTGAAAATTCCAGCCAACTGGAAGTTGTCATAAGGAGCTACTGAGGTATCTCCCTCATGTGCATGCTTCACAATAAGGTCTTCCTGAAATTCCTCTTTGCAACCCTCTTGAAAATTTGACATTTCTTTATTTTTACCCATCCTTGGCAGCTCCTTTCACAGCCCCAAACTCTGCTGATAGGGCTCTTTTTGCTGCCCCAAAGTGACTGATTTTTGATGTTCTAAAATTGCAACCCTAGACTGCCCCAAAGTGTTATACCTTTGCTGTCCAAAGGGCCCCAAAATGCTAATTTTATGCTGTCCAAGGGGCAGAATTTCTTCCTTTTGCTCTACTGTCAAATAAGGCCTCAACTTCTCACAATTTCTAACAACATTTTCAATCGGCACATGTGCAGCCGGAGAAAAATTTTGTTCTTGCCTCACATTAACCCCTAATATAGATAATAATTGTTGAGAAATATCATCACTCTCATTTAGAGTCAAAGTCATAATTGTTTGCATAGAAGTTACAACATTTCCTGCATGATTCTCATTGACAGCTACAAGTAAATGTTGAAACATTTCAAAAATAAGATCATCACATTCCAAATCCAACATCAAAACACATGACCTGATTTTTGCCATAGTTTCTAGAATTGTAACCCTCTTAGCAAAAGAAGGTCCTTTGCTATCCTCTAGACCTTGGAAACTCTCCACAATCAGCTGAAATATCTCTCTCATGATTTAGTTGTTGTAAGGAACCTTGGGAGCTGTCATTCTTGTAATTTTACTAATACAATTGGTAACCAAAAGCCTTACCTTTTTGTCTGTGTGTTTCAAGAGTTGGGGCTGGACCAAGCAAATCATGGAGGGTTGCACCACCCATTCCACTGTCACATATTGTAACTGATTTACCTTAGATAACTCATTTTCTATTTTTTCCAAGATGTTGATTAGGTCACCTATTGGTTGACATGGACGCTCTAGCTTCATCCCTGCTCTATAGAGCTTATCTTTCCCAACTTCTTCCATCATGCCGCATTAAAATTTTGATCTAACCCACAAGTTGGCAAGATCTAAGCTCTGATACCACTGTAATATCCTCAAATCGGGACAATTTTTGAATTCGGATTTTTAGCACAAAACCCTAGCCAAATAATGTTTTTTTGAATTTTAAAGCAAACCCTAGTTCTTCAAAAATCAGATCAACACTGTAATAAAATATTCCCAAACCCTAGCAGCGTTTTAGCAAATATTCCAATGAAAATTAGGGCACCAAATGAACATACCAACCTCAAACCCTAAGCGCCAATATGCTGAAAATTATCATAATATTACAGGGGCTTTTCCAATCCAAAATCTCAATGAAACCCTTACAATTGCTGCCAATAATTATGCAAACCCTCACAGAAAAATTATCAAGTGTTACAAGTATTAGGGCATAAAATCACCCCACCAGTTCAGCTATCAAG
Source organism: Torreya grandis (assembly GCA_037957365.1). NCBI lineage: Eukaryota > Viridiplantae > Streptophyta > Pinopsida > Cupressales > Taxaceae > Torreya > Torreya grandis. The sequence continues at coordinate 6,834,982 of JARHVA010000076.1, forward strand.
TCACTAATATGAAGGAAGATGTATGCAGCAAAACCAAATGTCTGATTTTTGGCGATTTCCTTCCACAACAAGTGTTGGAAATCATAATTAAAAATTCCAAATAATTATAGGAAATTATTGAATGTGTTTTACGCTATGAATAGCCTTCCAAACCCTCAAATAGGCTCCCAAGGCAAGTCGCCCTAGTTGGGAAAAATAGTAAAGCATGTACCAAGCTCCCGCAACCCTAGAAGGGGTCTTCAAATCCTCAAAATGTAGTGCAGCCCTATGATAGGGGTCTTCAAACATACGAACCAGTTTGCTGCCCTGAAAATGACCTCAAACCCTTGTCAAATGGCCTCAAACCAAGTCAACCTCTTCCTTGACCTAGTCGCCACTCTTGCAATGACTTTGCCACACCCTAAGAAGGGTCAAAACCTTTATTTTATGAATATGATGATCGATAACAACCTTTGAAATGAAACTGCCCACTATGAGAATTAGAGGGTTTCGTCCCTAATCCTTTAGAACCTTGAAGGTTTTCATCTCCAAAGCCTTGAGTTCAACACAATTTCTGAATTCTGATTTTTAGCACAAACCTAGCCAAACAATATATTTTTCTGATTTTTACAGCAAACCCTAGTTCTTCAAAAATCACACCAAAGCTATAATAAAATATTCCCAAACCCTAGTAGTAGTTTAGTAAATATTCCAAAGAAAATTGAGGCATTAAATGAACATACCAACCTCAAACCCTAGACACCAATATGATGGGAATTATCATAATATTACAGGTGCTTTTCCAATCCAAAATCTCAATGAAACCCTTATAATTGTTGCCAATAATTATGCAAACCCTCACAGAAAATTATCAAGTGTTACAATATGTATTAGGGCATAAAATCACCCCACCAATTCAGCTATTAAGTCATTAATATGAAGGAAGATGCAGCAAGACCAAATATCTGATTTTTGGTGATTTCCTTCCACAACAAGTGCTGGAAATAATAATTTAAAAGTCCAAATAATTATAGAAAATTATTGAATGTGTTTTAGGCTATATATAGCCTTCCAAACCCTCAAACGAGCTCCCAAGGCAAGTCGCCCTAGTTGGGAAAAATATTAAAAAATGTACCAAGCTCCTGCAACCCTAGAAGGGTTCATCAAATCCTCAAAATGTAGTGCAACACTATGATAGGGGTCTTCAAACACACAAACCAGTTTGCTGCCCTGAAAATGGCCTCAAACCCTTGTCAAATCGCTTCAAACCAAGTCGCCCTCCTCCTTGACCTAGTCGCCACTCTTGCAATGACTTCGTCACACCCTAGGAAGGGACAAAACCTTTATTTTCTGAATATGATGATCAATTACAGCCTCTGAAATGAAGCTGCCCATTATGAAAATTAAAGGGTTTTGTCCCTAATCCTTTAGAACCTTGAAGGTTTTCGTCTAAAAAGCCTTGAGTTAAGTTTTGTGTGCCTAGACTCCAAAATCAATATCCAAAATAGCATCCCCTTCCAAATGAGCCCTCAACCTCTTTAAATACCCTTCCCAAAGTAGGGCGCTCCACTTGGGAGGAGAGTTAGTGTAGTTTAAAAGAGATTGTCTTTTTCTCATTAAGGGTTAAGTTAACCCGTGCTCAACAAGTCACTTTTAAGTCATAATTAGAAAAGATATATCAAAAGGCATCTTTTATAACTTAAAAATAGAACCAAAGTTTCCCCTTTGATTTTACCTTCCCTTAGCCGACGGGAAACATCCAAGAATTTGACTAAGGGTCTTTTCTTGTTCTATGTCCAAAAGGGGGACATGACATCACCATATGTTTTCAATTCTTTTATGTTATGATTTGTAATCAAAGGTTTGTTATCCTAAAGACACCCTTTGTCATATAGGCACCATGGTATGCCTGTCTCCACTCCAACATAAAATATATTGAAAACTTTTAAACTCAGATTCTGATTTGCCAATCACATTGCCCTGAGAACAAGAAACCTTGGATCTTCTAAAAGGAAACTGCATGTGCTCAACAACGTGGGGAGAGTTATGAATAGGAAAAATGCAGATTTTCACTTCGATGACTTTGGAGTGTCTCAAAATTTACTTAAAATCAAGGAGATGCAATGTTAAATCGGTGTATTCTGATCAATATTCGAAACTCTACTTCCACAAGGGTAATCTCATTCATCGTTGCTTTATCTCAACCTCTCAAATTCAGATGCCTTGAACTTTTGATCCCTATAATGGAAGTGGTCTGCAAACTCCTTAAAAAAACATGGTGTTCTACCACTTGAAAACAATGTCACAATAGTTCATGGTCTATGACTCTACATATTTCTTCTTCCTTTCTAATGACAATACCAATGCCTTCTTTCAATTCATGTCAACCGTAAGGTGTTGAAATGCTAGCAGTGGACATGCAACATCCACTCTACATCTATTTGTGTCAAGCATCTAGCTATACTTCTTCAATCTTTGTCTTCGACAATGCATCCATTCATGGCCTGCCTTGTAAATCACTACAAAAAACGAACAAAGTTTCTTTCTCTATGTCCATGACACTAGTATAATTGGTCGGCTTTCACCTCAAACAACTACAAAACATGTGTTTTTATAAAGGTTAGCCAACATAGATCACAATAACTTAGACCTACTTAGGGATTCAATTTTCAAGTCACAATCTGTTGTATATTCCCACCAATTATGAGTCGAGACAAACCACCATATTCCATGAGGCAATAAAATCTCTAGTCTTTGCACACCCCAAGAAGTGCATTAAAAGGAACAATTAATTTTCAAGTGTCGTGTCTAATATGAGATCCAGGGGAGACATCATTGTTTATACAAAGATTGAGGAGGGTCCCAAGTTACCTTTTAATGTTATCCCGACCAAAGTTGCTTGGCCCTTTAGTATTTTGAGAAGCATTTGCTTTTGGATGTTAGGCCTTATAGGGTATTCCCATGACTTATAAGATTGATTATCTCCTTTCATCGTATTCCATTTGTTAGTGGTATCAAGTGCCCTTTTTATATTGCAATTATCCACATAGGTGGCAATAAATCAACGAGATGTCATCCCTCTTCGAGAGTGGCTCCAAGGCACCCAAATCCTCTTAATCTCACACTAAGCAAAGGTAGACCAGCTACTATTTGTAGTGTACTTGTACACAAATGGGCACAACTACGCCAGTTGAACCTAGGGGCACCTGCAGACACATTTGGATTGCCCTCACACTTGCAAACCCTAGGTGAGATAAAATATTCTTCCTCCAATAGATGTGATAGAAAACAGAGAAATTATACTGACAAAATATAGACTCATTACAAGACAAGGAATGATAGCTATGTCCTAGACCCAAAACCAAAGTGACATTCTACCCATGGTATTTTAGTAAAAGTGGTATTCACCTACCACCACTAACGAGAACATTCCAAGTGATAGCTTCCTCTACAAGATATTAAAAACCTATGACCAAATACAATAAACTTAGCTCTAAACTATAAAAAGTTCAGCTTTATATCAAAATAGCTCATTACATTATATCAAAAAATATGTTTTCTTTAGGAACACAACATTGTTCGGCGTAGAGGGTCAGCTACTCCCCCTCTCTCAGAGCAAATTACCAGTTCTCTCTACTTTTGGAGGATGTTTGGCCATGGATGTTAGCAGAATTTATATGAAGTGTACCATGCTTCATCCTAGGATTGTCCAACCAAGCACACTTATCCCATGGCATTATCCTCTGGACATCATAAGATCTTGTATTAGCCCTTCGATGGTGATTGTTAACAATGATGGTCTTTTGCTTTACATTCTGGTATAGAATTGTGTCACTTTTAATTTCCATCCACCCCCTTCGTTGGAGATGAGTCTTCCTTCCACATGATTGTTTGTAATATATAGTTTTTCCTTTTCTAACTTGTTGAGGATTACCCATTTCGGGTTCACCTCCTAGGTAGAATATTGTCTTGTTATAGGTTTTGTTACTTTTTTGGTTGTTGGAATCCCATATAGCACTTCTACTTGCTATTGTAACTCGTTCTACTAAGTAGTCCCATTGATCTATTTGAGCCATTCCTAGACATTAACATGTTTTCTTTCGTTCTTTATCAAGACAAACGTGAACATCCTCAAGAAATGGGCGTGACATTAATCATACCAACCACATCAACCAGGATATTGTTCAACTCTTTACAAACTATTCCTTACTTAAAATGGTTCACATATGCCCCCAACCAGCCATAAGCATATACAAGGAAAATGCCTTTGGCACTACCCTAAGAGCATAAATTGTAAAGCCAGCAGGTCCACCATGGAAAACAGTAAGGGAAAATCCCAAACCCTAACTGCAGATATTAGAATATATAGAGTCAGTAAATGTCATACTTGTAGCCGTGGCAAATTTACCTGTGAGTTTCTTCTGCTAATTGCTTGATTTTCAAAAAAAAGAGGTGTTCCAAGTCACGAGACATAACCAGTATGACGAGAAAACAGCAAGTATTACGTTCTCGACACATAAATGAGTGGATAGACCTCTGCCCAGACCTCGCATACTCATTGAAACTAAGTTTTTACCCTGTCAAAACTGGTCATACTCAGCAAGTACTCGTTGAGTATGCCAAGCTTTTGAGTCTAAGAGATACTCGTGCGAGTCAAACCTAAAATAAGAACACAATAAAACATGTCCAAAATATTTCTAGAGAAATTGAAGAGTTTCTAGTAACTTTTTGCAAGTGATTGAGCATAGGATTGGGCAGCTAGGGTTTTGCAGTAGAATCGACTGGGCAGCAATTTTTCACCATATTTGCAGTGATGAGGTACTTAAAATATGCAGCTATGTTTATTTGATGTCTATGGAGAGGAATTGTCATGGAATGAAAATTGTCTTTTTTGAGATTATTTTAAAATTTGCTAATTTTTGTTTGCCAAGTTTGGCAAAAATGAGTCGACTCTTAGCCTTCAGCATCTTAGTCCGTGCCAGAAAACTTTGGTTCCAAGGCTCATTTATAATCTTTGGGGGGCCAAAATACTTCAGCTGCCTGTCTGTGACAGATAATACCTAAAAGCAAGTATGTACTACCTTAATAGGAAGCGACCAAATGCCCTGCACTGATAGGAAAATCCTTCGAGAAATAAAAGCAGACAATTTAGGACAACCCAAATTAGTGTCCTTGGTCTACTTTTAATTCCGAAACATTTAGTCACATGTAATATGAAAATTGATTAACCATTGCTATACATTTGAAATGAGTAAAGAAAGGGTTACAGGCTAATAAACGTAATCTCCCCCAATTTTAAAATTTCTGTCATGAAATGGCCAAGTAGCTCAGTGGTAGAGAAGGTCGCTGGTTGGGTGTAGGTTCATCTTGGTATCAGAGACAGTATTAGTGTTTGGCAGGAGCTCATCCTGAGCATGTCTTGAGAGGGGATGGTAATTGCAATCCATGCTTCCAGAAAGAACTTGAAAGTCACCTCAGGAAATTGGCAAGTAGCTTAGTGATAGACAAATGTGTCTTGACAGGGGGTGATGGAAATTGCATTCCACATGGAACATATAAGTCGGACCAAGAAATTGGCAAGCACCTCAATGGTAGATGAGCTCACCAACCAGGACCAGATCCTAAGTCTGAATCTTAGCCTGTCAAAAATATTCAGCACTCTCCTCCCTATTGACACTCACTCTGAGAGCTCTACCTTCATATAGGTAAAGATAGTTTTTCAAGTCTCGGCTGCAATAAATTTTCCAAAATAGGATCCCGACTATAGTCGGTCCTACTATCTTTGAGTCTATGCCTGATCATGTGAGCCTAGGGGATGAAGGTGACCCACAGAATACACTTTACCGTAGGAAGAACCGCTCAGCATTTGTAGTGGTTAAAGCCGAATAGCCTCACCTTTGCAAAACGGTTTGTAACTTTCTCCTACCTAATTCAGCGTCATCTCAAATTTAAGATTCAACCCTTGCATTCTCTTTTGTTTTCCACCTGTCTATAAACCAATTACTCATTTTTTGTTTCATGGTTGAACGTTCATTTCCCTGATTGTAGAATACATAGCCAATTACAAATTATGTCCTATCCCGGTTCGATCGTCTGCTAAAAAGAATTTACCCTGAAATACATAAAATTTACATAATAATATTGAGGTGATAATGTTCGATAAAAATAAAGCAAGCTTTTAGCCTAAAAGACGGGCCTGTAATTTAAATGGGAGAACACCCCAGCATGTCCGGCATAACCGTGGGAAGATCCTAGGTTCGAATCCTAACCGGTCGGTGAAAAATAATAAATAATATCTAAATTTCCTCTCAATTTTTCCTGAAGCTTTTGATTATAACATTATGGATTGCGGAACGCTGAAGTCCTTAAATAATATATATCTAACATTGACGGCAATGTCTAATTGTTTGCTTGCGTTGTTGTTCCGCTTCTAGTAAGGCGCATACCAAATGGGCTAAGCTAACAAAAAAATTGTTCGGTGTCCTTATTGTTTCTTCCTTGCATTTAATTCAAACAAAATTAAGCAATCAACAGTGTTTGAGCTAGGCCTGGTAATTGAAAAGAAAAAATGACAGTTAGAGGCGTAAGTTTGAATTTTTTATACCTTGCCTTCGAAAGAGGAGAAATCTACAGCAGGCGGGCAAGGAAGCCGCCGCTTGTATAGGCCTGCAACAGCCATTTAGTCTCGTTTTCGACCGCAGGTTTCTGTTTTTTCAAGAAATGTCCAACGAAATTGAGAGCAGGACAATTGTATAGTATTTATAGAATACCGGCCAGAATTTGAACGGAAATGCTTTCGCCCCTCTACAGCGTTGGCTTTTTTTCAGTGATTCTGATTCGACGGAAACCCCTTGTGCTTTAGAGCCTTTTTCGTACGTGTGGATTGCGACACTTAATTAAAATTAAAAAGCAAATAAGCCAAATAATAATAATAATAAAAATTTTAACGTCCACGAGACTGAAAATAGCCTATGGGACAGCAAGACAACTCAAGTAGATTTAAGTAGCACTGTTCGCTTCTTGTGTAGGCTGATGATGAGCCCCCCTAATTGCTCAATGTGCTCTTCGTTGAATAGGTTATGCCAAGAACTGTCACATATAGTATCCGCAAATTTATCTCTGCTATCTTTGTAGGCCTCACATTCTAGAATACAGTGCTGTTCAGTTTCCACTTTCCCAGAATTGCAAAATCTGCAAATTCTCTCTTCCCAAGCCTCCTTTGGCCTCTTCCAACGCCCGGTCTCACAACGAAGTTGGTGAGAGTTGGTTCTCAGCTGAGCAATAAGAATTTTAGCCCTCCACGAGATAAAAACTCGCAGGGCTTGTAACTTGATGTTTTGGTAGAGTGGAGTTTTTTTTAAGTGGAAGAGTGTAAGTTTGCAATTTTATTTCATTCGAAATTTATTATTATTGATAATATTTCAAATTTTATGTATATAGTGTTAGGTAATAATAATTTGATATTTTTGATGAAGGTGATGGTGGAAAATGAGGTGGTGTGTTTCTTCATATAGTGTGGCAATGAGTTGTGTCGAGAGGAGATGTTTCATTTCACGGTGAGTTTGAGCAAAACGAATAGGTGAGAAAGAGCAAGGCCATATAAAACATGTAAGTGGTGAAATATTTCAAGATGAGCTAGGTGTTGGTGGTGAGGGGCAATGATAGGGTATTTCAAATGATGTATTTGAAGAAGCCCTATTACCACCACGAATAAGAAGAATAAAATAAAAATTATTCAATAAAAGTATTTTATATTTACATGGTTCGTGAGTTTATAGCTTATGAAGGTTGGATGTAAAAACAAACCAACAATAGGGTTAATTAACCCAAACAAACCAAAAATAGTTACTCATCTAATAACAAAGTAAATAAATAAAAACTAATTAGATCAACTGACCTAACAAACTTCCCCTTGATCCAAAAAGGTATAGAAGAAAAACTGGAGCAATGACTCTGAAGTCATCAAAGAAAACTCTAATGCAACTGCAATTAGTGCATTGTACCTCATGGTACTGATCAAAGTCGATGTCACTTCATACGGAAGCCCATCTCACAAGTTGAGATATAAAGGTTGATGAACATGATCAAGACTTACTCATCTTTGTACTCATTTTGTACCATACTATAGTAAAACACGATCAAGGCATGTTCAACCATATTAACCTACATAAGGGTCCACATAGAAGCCCATCCAAGTAACCAACTTGTATTGTGTATGGCACATCTCACGAATGCCCAACAATCGTTGATGACATTTGCTCAACATTATTGGTGCTAGCAACCCTGTCAACTTATATTGTCACTGAAAACTAATCAAAGACCAACCAATATTGTATCTTCTCCCCAATCAAGGGAGAGGTGAGAAATTATGCATTGAGAAAAATAAAATCAACATCCTCGTTTGCTCCAGGGCATGAATATCAAGGATAGAAAGCAATTTTTGGAAGAAAGAAATAACACAAGCCAAAAAATGCTACTACAATAGACGTCAGTCTTGAGCCTAGTAGTTCACACAAGATGGGTGAATTATTGATCACTCAAAATATACTATCAAGCCTATCGGGACCATAAGCCTCTACCAAATAGGTTGCCTCATGATTAGATGAAGAGTCTAAATACCAAGAACAGTTGGAGTAGTTGGAATAGCTAGAAGAATCCCCACTAGAATGTCTAGCATAATATGCCTTTGTTGTCTACATGTTGAAGAATGATCTTCTAGAGGGACAAACATTAGCAAGGTGTCCAATACCACCACATTTAAAACATTTGGGCTCTTTCCTGTGTCGATGAGATCCATAAGAAGCTGAATTATGGGAAAAACCACTTGAATGAGAAAAGTGCTTATGGTGATGTATACGTTTTGAAGATCTTGGAGAATGTTGATGACAATGTTGTGGAGATTATCTAGATTGGTGTGGAGAGTGTCTCAGAGAATGCCCTAGAGAGTGTTTTAGATAATGCTTCTAAAATTGCCTCTGTACATGGCGATGATTTTCATGATGTGACTTGGCCTTTATATAATAAGCATTTTCTATAGGCTTACTCTTCTTATTTATAAATTAGCGTTCATGCTGAGTCAACAACTCACAAATATAGTTAAATGTTGTGCCATTGAGCTTATCACTAAGTTGCAACATTTGGATCAAGTTGTTATATGTAGAATTAAGGCCATTCAGTGTGATGGAAATGAACATGTCATCATTGATATTTCCACCTATCATGCAGTATTCTTGATCAATGTTTTCATCCATGAAATATATTCAGAGACATCTTCATCATCTACGAGTCTATTGTTCAAAAGCTACATAAGAAGATCAATTTTCTTGTATGAAGGTTATTTGTCATAAAAGTCCATTAATGCTTTTCATGCTCTCCATACGTTAATTTTAATAGCTTCAATGTGAGTAATCACTTATGCAATGCAAGATGATTTCAGCAACATGGGTGCACGTTTATCACGCTTTTACAACTCATGTAATTTTGTGGCTTTAATGGGTGGTGTGATTTCTTCCTTCGTTGTTTCCCACAAATTATTGAATATGAGAGTGTTTTTTATGTGTAAGCTCCATTCCTTATAGTTTTTGGGTGTTAACCTTCTATTTTCAGATATTAGACTTACAATTTTAGCCATGGTGCTATCAAAAGACATAGGAATGCTACTTGAGGCTTTACCGTGATACTTGTAAGTAGATTTAAAATATAATAATTATGATTCAAGGCCCTGTTAAGTAGAAATTGCAAAAAGAATTTTTTTTACACCTTTGTACCCCCTTTGTAGTTTTTCCTTTCATTGCTCTTTATATAAAATAAGGTCAAAAAGTAAATTTGACCAAAAGATATATCCAAAAGGTTTTGAACCCTTGACCTCTTCTTTATCAAGTGACTAACAAAATCAGTCTATCTACTTTCCCATCAACTAATTTATCTATAGAAAGTCAAAATATTCTATATAACCTTAGTTTGTTGGATGTGAATTCAAAAAAATTACATACATGGGAAATCTTTTAAACAATATTTCACTTACATGTAAAAATATAAGTGTGCTTTACTTCCCTGGTGGAGCCCACTAAAAGAATTTTTTAAAGCAGACTGATAATACATAAATTATTACCATTCACCATTTAATTCTACACCTTATTTTTGTTTGACATGCTACAAGTGTTGCAAGAGGATTTTGGTTGTGCTTCTTCCACTGTGAATGCTTCAAACCCATACAGATATGTGGTTGAATGATTTGGAAGATTAAACCCCTGAAAATACCAAAGACATGATCCAAATGCCATACAGGTCAGTTTTAGTACTATAGGGGAAACATGACATCTTACAAATTCTCTAAGATGGATTTTAAAGCATACTAGGTCATACAGATGTAATAAACTAGGTTATTGGATCCAAAAACTCATTCAATAGTAATATTATAGGTCAAAAAAGACCGTACATGCTCTAAAATTTTGATTTATAATCAATGGAGGCCATATATTTTCATATAAATAACTTCAATAGATTATGGCTTCAATGCACTATGAAATTCTTTTCAAATGCAGACTCTACAAGTAGTTTTTGGCCTTGTAAGAATTTCAGGCATATAGAAAGATGCCACAAATTTTTTTTTTTTTAACAAAAAAGAGTCATACAAGTGACTTCAAGACTACATACATGTTGAATATTGACACGTACAAACTAGAGTTTATGAATTGTAAAAAAAACATAAAAATTTGGAAGTGTGACGGAAAAAATTCATACCATCTACAAAGCATATTTTCCAAGTTTTCAATCATCCACGACAACAACCAAGCTATAATACCACTGTTACTACCAGGAATAGGAGGAATATAACAAAATTTATTCAATAAAAGTCTTTTATATTTACATAGTTCAAGGGCTTTTTATAGCTTACAAAGGTTGGTTATGAAAACCAAAACCTGAACAAACCAAAAATAGTTACTAATCTAATAACAAAGTAAATAAACAAAAACTAATTGGATCAACCGACCTAACAAGGGCAAGCAGATACATGTGCAAAGTTTGGTGGCATGTCACATCTATCAATGAAACTTGTAGCCTCCATTAAATTATTTCAATTACCCCATACATGATCGAAACATGAGGCATCTCAATGAAAACATGTATCTCTTTGAGGTGGATGTCGCACGCATGGGGCTCGATATTCGAAAGGTAGACTAGTATGGTCATTGAGGATTTTTCCATTTTGTTATATTTATATATTGGTTTTTGAGTTATCGAGGGTGATGGCACATTATCATGTTGGTTTTTTATTTGCTAAGAGAAAACTTGATATGTTTGGTTTTTATTTGATATCTTGTGGTATTTTGTCAAATAATTCACGTGCCTTTATATGTTTTCACATTTTACCCACATGTTTATAAAGGCATTTGCAACAACATCTAACCAAAATTAAATTTTTATTATTTTTTATGGTTCTCCATAACTTGTTCCAAAGCTCTACATATTTATAAATAAATGAATTAAATTAGGACCCTAGCGATGCACTACAACTATAAGAGAAAATTATGGAACATAGGTGATGAGTGCACCTTAACTTAGGAAAGACCAAAAAGGGGGACCATGAGTGTTGGGGGCACTATAAATAAACTTGATCGTACCAATGGAATCTCTAAACATAACATTAAAATCCAAAATAAATAGAAGTATGGTGAATGAAAATAAAGAGAAGACACGGTGTAACTCAAAAAATGCACCAATAACACCTAATTTATACCAATTATCAACAAATAAAAAATAGTTTAAAATAATGCAATATAACAACTAATAAAAATGTTTGTGAGCCATTTTAATTGCCTACAATGTATTATTACACCATGTTTCATGCCCAGATTTTATATCTTGATAAATTGACAAATAAACCCCAACTCTCACTCTTAAGAGACATTAATCTATATTATTCGTTCTCCCTTGTTTACACAGACTCGTGCTCATTTTCAAAATTATAAGGATATGTGTCAAAGATATAACAGGAAAGTGAAAAATGCTAGGCAATATATATGATAAAATAATTTTAAAATGCATGATACAAAAATATCAACTAATTCATGTCAAATGGCAAAGAATTAAAGTAGGGTCTTAAATTTTATTAGTTAATATTCAAAATGAACATGTAGGTGTCAACATTCAATAGCAACATTAATTCTATATAACTTACCACTCTCTTTTTCATCAACCACTTTAAACTCACTCGCCATACATGATATTACTACAAAAAATGGCACTTCAGATTGCAGTGGTGATGGCATTGTTAGTATTGTTTCCATGTAACAGGTAATTGTTTCAACACCTATGATTGAAACAAATGCTCTCATATTCTAACACACTAAAAGATGAGCTCATGTGTCTGTTATAGAGTTTGAATCAAAAATAATAACCCTACTTTGTAAAACAAGATAGACTGAGATAGAGATTGAATTATTACCTCAAGAGAGTCAACTCTCATTCCCATTACCACCTCTCTCCCTTTTTAATCCTTATTTGGTCTTATGTTCATATTTGTTTTCATTCCTTTTGAAATATCGTTTCTTTATTGATCCATTCCATATTGGTTGAAAGAGTGTGGCTCTTGGCTGACCCTGTTTCAAGGTGAGTCTTATTTAAACTTTGGGGCTTTGGGGTCTTGTATGGTGTATACCCCAAGGGCACTTGTTGAATCTATTAAGGTTGGGGGGGAGGGGAGGAAGGGGGGAAGGGGGCATTTTTAGGATAACTTATTTTTACAAGTTGGTCTCCTTGCTTTGCCCTGTTCAGGTGAAGCTCTTAGTATATTATGTCAACATGTTTTAGAGAGCCAAATTCATGTTTTATTTTATTTTATTACTTATCTCTTAGTTTCGATGCTTTAAATTTTGGGAGTTTTAGGTTGGATCTAGATCATTTGCTAGTATTTATTTCAACTATGCAAGACAGAGCCTCTATTGAGGTAGATGAGTTTCAACTATTGGTTTTGAGGGTAAGTTTGTTTTCCTAGGAAGGTGTTTTACTCCAAGATGCCTTATTGAATATGTCACTGGTGTTAGTTATGTATGGGGTGATGGTGTGTTATATCTTAGCTGACAATTCTTTATTTTATGGTTTACAACAGGGTGGACCTATTCTTCATGAGCTTCCTAGTTCTTCTCTCTGAAGTGTTTATAGGTTCGGGGGATCTTATCAAAACCCTCTTGAAATTAGATTATTTTTGTTGGTTAGGGATGTTATGTTGATGTTTAGTTGATGGTCTATCATGATTTAGTTTGGTCCACTATAAAGTAGACTTTATTCAAGTATGTCTTGTATAAGCTTTCATGTTTATCCTTATGATTGATTATACTAAGGTTTGGTATCATGTCAAAACCCTACATTTAAACTTATAAAAAAAGAAAAAAAATGGACTGACACAAATTCCAAAACCATATGATAAAGTCACTATCATTGTCTAAAATATGGTACCCTTATTCACACTCCCATCGAAATGTGTCATGGCCTCACCTTATCCATAATCTCATCATATATCTACCCAAAACTCTAGTTCTTTGCAAGTTTGCATTATCCATAATTGTGTAATATTTGATGTACATATTCAAATTCATATGAGCTAGTGAAGTATGAATATTTTGTCCATGTTTTACTTTTATACAATGGTGTATTCTATATATTAGCTCATTTCATGTGTTTATTCTATATTTATTAAACTTATTGTAATTGTTAAGGCTATAAATAAATTGGTTCCCTTTTCTTAAGAGGCAAATTCAATTTTTCTATCATGTAATTTATTATATCATTAATGTATTTTTCTTTTCAGCAACCCTCTATTTACTTAGTAAATAAACTATCAAATTTGTAGATATCAAAATCCATAGAAGTGTGCCTCAAGGTATAACAAATAAGTTTGCTTTTGTTAACAATCTATGAGCACACATTACAATGGCTTTAAGGTTGAGTAAAGTAGAGGCATTGAAGATGTTTAAGGGAGAGGTTGATGTTCCCAACATTCAGAACATGCCTATGCTTCTTATAAATCAAGTAGCACTTGGGGATGAAAAAAAAATAGCCTTCTTTTATCTCAACGATAATGCTAAGATAGGGGACTATTTATCATGTCCTAATGCCTAGCCTCTTAATTTATAAACCGTAAAAGACAAGATTAAGCTCTTGATTATAATTGGCAGTCATTCTTATCGCTTAAAATATTGATGTCCAATTATCCCTTGTTATTAAATACCTTTTCTTTGTAGGTGATACACTAGTTATTTAATGTTTTAAACACATTTCCTTGTCTAAATTATCTTAGATATTATAAGAAAAATAAAATTGTAAACCATAATTATCAGAATCACCCCTACAATGGTTATATCCAACACTACCAGGTTTTAAAAGGTAGGAAAGTTATTCCTCATAAAGACGTCAACTTGTAGGTACACTTCATAATTAATAAAAATTATATAAGATAAGGATACCTTGCAAAGGTGCTCATTACTCCAAGCTTTTTTTTTCTTAACAAACCAACTCCACCCCTCCACCAATGCTTGTCCACTAAAAGAGCATCCTCCACCACCAAATTAAAAACATATGTATTTTCCATCCTAGGAATATTTGCAACCCTCCACATAATATCTACCTTGTTGTTGCAGTTTTCTCTCCCCAAACATATGTGCACTAACTTAAAATTATATTGAATTTTGGATTTCCCAGGATCGAAAGTAAGTTGAGGCATAGCTCACATAGCTGTAGGATGTAGAGAGGTGAGAAGACAATAATGATAAAATATCCCAAGCATGTATTATGTCTATCTCTAACTATATTGTTCAAATACATGAGACTAGGACATTATATAGTCAAGTATAAGCTTAATTCAATATCTCTAGTTATCTATTAAATAGGTAATTAGTTAGCCACTCTAACCATGGATTATAATAATATGGCATTAGCTTGCTCATATGTTACATTATTAGGCCTAAAATATAGTAAAGCCAAATATATGCTAAAGTCTTAAGTCAAGCCACTTGGGATTTAGGAATACCCAAGTTAGGGTTAACAACGTGCAATTAGAATATTGCACCAACAAATTAGATGTAGCAAAATAGTCTAAGATGAAACAAATATTACTTGTTACATGCATCTATTTCTAAGAGGATATTTTTTTTACTAACATTGGTATCATCATAGTAGTAATCCACATGGTAGTTTTTTTATTCTAAATGGGTCTTTACACAAATACCCTATAGAAATAAAGTGTGTGAATGCAACAATGTAATATTTAGATCTAGGTAATATAATATAGTTTTTGACAATAATTTCATTCAAGCATGTGCAATAAATATATAAATGATTGTACAACTAAGGGTTAAGAGAAGCATAACTTATTTATTGTTTTGTTATGGACTCTCACTATTGTCTAGCTTCGTCTCAGTTCTGCAACTCAGCTCCATGTTTTGTTTGTTTAGGTTTTCAACTATTTTTCATCCCTAGACACTACCATCAAACTACAAACACTACCATTAGTGTTAGTGTCCTCCTCTGGATGTTTTTGTCCTGCCTAAAATACATACTCTTTTCTAGATCTGTCACTTTATCTTTTATAGGTTTTTTATTGTTTTTCTATTGATGTATTTTCATCTTGCACACAAGTTTTTGATGTCTTCTTATATATCAAAACCCTAGCTCTTCACCCTTAGGTCATACTTTCCAAAAAAAATGGTTAGTGGGCTCATGGTATTGAGCTAACCTCAAAGACCCCTTTGTCAGTGAGTGTTTCCTACATATCCAATATTTCGAGGAGGGCCTCAAACTTGTGTAGTTCTCCCCTATATGTGGGAGTGTGTGAATAATGGTGTAATATGTTATATGTAGATGCATACAATTATCTAACTTGTAATTTGATAAATACCACTCATGGGCTTCTCTTTAGATGCTTCAGACCTTTTATATGACTGTTCTTAACGACTAATATGAAAATAGGGAGTAATAGGGTAGTAGAACTTAGTAGTGGAATTGATTGAATGAGCTTGAATAGGTGCTTACTTGGTATTTTCTAGATGAATAAAGAGAAGGATTAGACTTATATTTATACCACACCTTTTTAAAATATCTCAGAGTAGGGACCAATAAGATAAACAAGTTGAACCACAAGTTTCAAATAGTTTGTAATTTGGATAACTTTTGAGTATTAGACACTAAATGAGAATCTAGACAATAACATTGATGTTAGTGTCCCTGTATGGCCAATAGTGTACAAAAGGCTAGAAAATAGGGATGGATATGTAACTGACATTGAAGGATGTATCTCTTGTTTTAATTTTTCTATGGTGTATAGGTTGTCTAGGTTATCAACATTATAAGGTTTGGACTATGAGATAATCATTTAGGCATAGTGAGATGGTAAATGCGAGACTTTCAACAACAAGAAGGTGCAGAACTGAAGAGTAAAGCCTTGATTGATATTTGTCAAATGTGCAAGACTTAGATGCTATAAATATTCAGTTTTAATATCTATATTTGCCCATCCTTTAATCTAGTAATGCATAAATATGGAATTACTAGGTTTAAGGAAAGAAATGTGCACTTGAGTGTCTACAACACATCTTGCCTTTACTTGAGCCCACTTTGAGTGTTTTGTTGGTGTATGATTTGTAACCAGGAGCATGTTATAATATAAATCAATGCATATATTCTGAAATTTGAAATAATTGAAATGTTGTAAAAGAAAGAGAGAAAGGAAGGAGTACACTTTTGTATCGGTGCAACCATGTTTCCCCTTTGTACTTTGCTTTGATAAAGATGCTTTCTTATGAAGTATTGGATATGTGAAAGGTTTAGACTTGAACTTTAGAGATTTGAAGAGGGAGATTGGAAGGTATTGTGCCCCCAATCCAGTGTAAGGATGAGTTGTGACATGGCCATTGAGATCACTAAATCTCAATTACACAACTCAAGTGTGAATATATAATCTGGTGAGAGTGAATGATTTAATCAACTCATGTTATAAATCTGGTGAGGTTGGGTGATTTAATCAACCTAACCTATAAATTTGGTGAGGTTGAATGATTTAATCAATTCCACCTATAAAAACAACCAACTGTTGTAGACAGAAAGGGTTCAATAACAATACTTTATGGTGTAAAATAGTGCTTCCTAGTGATAATAATCTAGAGATATAATTGGTAAATTTTATAATTTTTGGTACACTAGCATAGCATATGCACATATAATGTGTCTCAAGTTGAAGTATCAATCAAAATGTAACTTCTAAAATGTATAGGATTATGATCCAAGTGTATATCTGAATCATGTAATTGTACTAAAGATTGTGTAAGTGTGGAGGTCATGTCTTTGTGACATGCCCCCACTAAAATCTAGAGATAATAAGAATTGAGTAAGCATAGAGGTTGTGTCTTTATGACATACCCTTGCTAAATTTTATAAACTATGTAAATATGGAGTCATGCCTTTATGACATGCCCCCATTGATATGCCCCCTTTTGAGGTGAAGGAAATAGAATATAGCGGACACCTTACCTCAGAAGGATAATGTGACTATATCATTTGTGTATGAATTATCTAGCATGTAAGAGTAACATGTCTAAGTAGATATATCAACGAAACTCATAGTATGTGATCACATCAAGATCTAAAATACATGATATGTATCATGGAAAAGTTTAGAGAGTAATATTACAAGCTCAATACATAATCAAGCCCACACACAAGAGCACTCAATGTAATGCCAAAGAACGGTCCAAGGAGATCTCATGTAAGGGTTATGTTTAAATGTCACACAATCAAAAGGAAATGACATATTCAAATGTCCAATCAACAAAGAATGGCATACTCAAATGTTCAAATAGTATATAATGGCACAAGGGCCAATAAGAAAATATCATATTCAATTGTTCTATAAGCAAGACAATGGCAAGCAATGAAATAGACTCGAGGAAGTGACGATGTCAATAAATGAAGTATAATAAACCATCATAAGCATATCATACTAGTCCTTGCATATATGTGTTAGCAAAAAATGACATGTAACATAGCATATCAAGTATATTGTGAAAGATATAAGCATGGATATAGACATGTGTATGCGTTAGTATATAAGCTTAAACATGATAATGTAGAAATGATCATAAAGGATATGTAACATGTATCTACGTGATCAATGAATAAAATGCCCCAAATATACTATATGACATGGGTAGAGGATAGGTCCAACTTATATATGTGCATATATCATGTGTTTGTGGTATGCCTATATCACATGCAATATTGCATGAAACATGTATGTGTATAAAAATGAAACGATATGATATATACTAACATGAAGCAAATAACATAGGTGCCAAGGAACTAGTAAACATGGGAATGCGTAATATTTTTGTATTTTCTTGAATATTTGATTTTTTTGGATTTTTTGAATTTTTATGAAGCAAGGGCTAGCCGATTATACCATATAAGGGACTAATAAGGTGATTTATACTCATAGTATGGTGAATCATACTGGTGATAATACCAAAGAACATGCATATGTGTCATATATGGATTTTGCATGTTAAAACTACATGTATGCCTCATAGGAGTATGTGGTCATGAATCAATAATATCATAAGTAGTGGTTTGTGGAATCCATTATTGAGTGTTCTTTGGTTTCTTAAAAATAAGAGTAATTGAAACATGTTTAGTTGCTCTATGTAATTGGGTAGATTATATAGGTGTAGATGAGGATTCTATAGAATAAATTATGTATCTCTGATGCAATGGTCTCTCAAGTATGGGTCACCTAGGAAAGGATATTGCCTAATGTTTACCCTTTCATAGATGATTAACCTTAGCAGGTTTGAAAATCAGTTGTCTAGGAGTAAAGTTCTCTTACTCAAGTAGATGTTCATATGAAATTCTATAAATTATGATTACCCTGTCAGAATGAATGTCTTTAATACACCCATGTAGTATGGAATGTACTACATGGAATTTATTCTTATTATTTCAAATACTTGACTTTTAGTTCATGCAATGTGTTTGAAATATGATATTTGTGTATGTGGTAAAGTATTGGTAGTTATTCAATTAGTTTGATTTATTGATAACTGAGGTAATCATCGTATGTAATGGAATCCAATTATAAATAAAAATGATTGACTATAATGATCATGTTGCAATTGTGCTTTTGATTTTTGTTCTAATACAATATCTAGTGCATCTATGGTAATATCAAGTGTATCTATTTGATCTTTATTTTGGCATGCTAGTTTTGGTACCCACATTTATTGTGTAGATATGCACATAGGCTCCATTAGATTTGTCCCAATGCCTCCTCCATGTGTCCCTCTATAGAGAGATTGATCAACCAATGGCTCCTTGGTAGGATCAGTGTGGGAGAGATTGGTCATTATAGAGTTACACTAGAAGAACTCCTTCTAGTGGTTGATTTATGTGAAAGTTGATGGACCATATGTTCCTAAAAAGGAGCAGATTAGGATGTTTTGAGCCTCTTAGAATGATTTATAGAAGTAGGGGAAAGACACATTGATGTGTATTTTTGAAATGCAATGATCACTCGATCTACCAGTTGTGAAATCTTTTGCCTTAGTGAAAAATAATCATTATCACGTGGAGAATTAAGACCCTTACTAAATATGAATTGTGCTTATAAATTTGAGGGGGTGTAGTTCAAAGAATACAAGATATCCTTAAATATAATGGCACGGTCTTTAATAGATTCATCCTTATTTTGAGTTAAGGCTTGTAAATGGTCCAATAGTAGTTTGGGTAATTTAAGTTTATGGAAATCAAATAAAAATATTTCCTTAAGTTTTTTAGAGGTTGATAAGGATTCATTTGGGAGGCTATAGAAAAAATCTAGAGCTTCTCAAGTTAAACTTCTATGGAAGGATTTGAGTAAAAAGCATCCATCTTTAGCCTAATGGTCTAAGGAGTGTATATATTATTTCAAATGACTAGCATGATCTCCTTAACCATTAAAGGAAGAAAACATAGGCATGACAAAATTGGAAGGATAGGGATGATCAAAAACATCTCGTGTAACAGGTTGGTCCTCCAAGATGTTATCATTAAAATAGCCTCATGGGAGAACACATGCAACTTAAGAATAGTCATTTGTTATTGAAGATATCCTATAGTAGTCATCACATATAGAATGTCACTAGGAAAGATTGGTAAAGAGTTTGAACAGGTGTGTATAGGTTGTAATTTACCATCCATATGAAACATAGGAATAATTGGATCTTTACCACCATCCTTGCATTCTAAGATAGGATCATCATGTGGTTTGGAACATTAGGTAAAAGAACATCGATTTTACATAATGATTCAAGATAGGTCATTGTATCATTTTGGATGTCACGAGGGTTGATACAAATGTCATGGGAAAGGGTTTGACTACTTGAAATTTCATTACATGCAAGAGGAATATAAGATGTACTTTCATTATTTTCATCTAGAATTGGAACATGTTTTTGAGCATAAAATCTAAAAGAGGGGGAAAGAGGAATATTCTCTATTTTGCTAGAAACATCATCATAAGGAGGAAAAATGCAAGTTTCACTTTCATTTTAGAATTCAAAAGAGAAAGGAATAGAAGATGCAATATCACTTTCTAGTTTAAATACATCATTGTCATATGAGAAAGGAACATTAGCATATATTGAGTTGCATTATTGTTACTTGACTTCAAAAAATATTCATTAGGAAACCTTTGGCAAAGATGTTTTTTTATTTATCTTGAATTGGAATAAGATTAAAATAACATGCATCTACACTACTTTGTCTAGTATTATCATTTTCATCTTTCCAACCTAAAAGGATAGAGAGAAAAGTAGTACATGCATTTATCTCATTGAGATCTAGAGAGAGAAGTAGTTTCATTATTTTCATTTGAGTTATCCAAAGAAGGAACAATATTTTTAATATTATCAATAGTTTGGAAAGAAGGCAAACATTCACACTTTTCAACATGTTCATCATTAGAAAGTGATAAAATACATTATGTTATGCATGTTAATTTTTTATTTTCAACATCATGAATGTTAAATTCTTGCATGTCTATTGTATCATCTTTATGTGATGCACTAATAAAGTTTGTCATTTTTATCTTTTTAGGCATTTTATCTTTGGATGTAAAATAAATAACAGAACTAGGCTCCTCATATTCATATTCAAGCAGTGTATAATCACATTCATAACCATGTGAACACATGTTATGATTGTCGACATATTCATTTAGACTTACATTTTCATTATTAATATTTTCATTATCATAATTGTAAGATAAAATCAAAATTGGAATATAAATACAATAATCTAAAAATGATTTTTTTATAAGGGGAAACACTAATTACAATATAGGGTTTGGTTCAAATAAAGACAAAGGATAGGTTCACCAGAATGGTTTATTCTAAATAGGTCTTTACATAAATACCCTATAGAAATAAAATGTTTGAATGCAACAATGTAATATTCATATCTAGGTAATATAATACAATATTTGAAAATAATTTCTTTCAAGAATGTGCAATAAATATAACAATGATTGTACAACTAAGGGTTAAGAGAAACATATCTTATTTATTGTTTTATTTTACACTCTCACTATTGTCTAGATTTGTCTTAGTTTTGTAACTCAACTTTGTGTTTTGTTCATTCAAGTTTTTGACTGTTTAATTCCTCAAACACTAATATAAAACCACAAACACTACCATCAACGTCAGTGTCCTCCTCTAGACATTTATATCTTACCTAAAATATAGACTATTTTTTGGATACGTCAGTTGTAGTTTTTGGGTTTTTTGTCACCTTTTTACTGATGTCTTTGTATCTTTTGCATAGGCTATCGATGTCTTCTTATAGATCAAAATCCTTGCTCTTCACCCTTAGGTCATGCTTGCCAAAAAATGGGTTTGTGGGCTCACAGTGTTGAGCTAACCTCAAAGATCCCTTTGTCAATGAGTATTGCCTACATAGCCAAAGCTCTAAAGAGGGCCTCAAACTTATGTAGTTTTGCTCTACGTGTGGTAAATAATGTAATATGTTATATGTAGATGCATGCAATGAACTAGTTTTTAATTTGAAAAATAACAGTCATGGGATGCTCTTTGGATGCTTTAGTCCTTTTGTGTGACTAATCCTATGATTGATATGAAAATAGAGAGGAATAGGGTAGTAGAACTCTGTTGTGTAATTCATTGAATGAGATTGAATAGGTGCTTACTTGGTATTTTCTAGATGGATAATGAGAAGGTTTAGACTTGTATTTATACCAATATTTTTGAAAATATCTCACGGTAGGGTTCAATAAGACAAATAGGCCAACCCATAGGTTTTAAATAGCTTGTAATTTGGATAAATTTTGTGTACTTGACACTAAAAAATAATCTAAACACAAACATCGAAGTTAGTGTCCCTCTGTGGCTGGCTGGTAGTGTCCATAAAGTTAGAAAATAGGTACAAATTTGTAACTAACATTGAAGGATATACAAGTTTTAAGATTTTTATAGTGTATAGGCGGTCTAGGTCGTTAGAATGATAAGGGTTGGACCAATAGATAATAAATTAGGTATAGTGAGATGTTAAATGTGAGCCTTTCAATAATGGGCAGGTCTAAAACTAAAGGGTAGAGCACATATTGGTATTTGTCAAATTTAAAAGATCGAGATGCTATACATATTCATTTTTAATATCTACAATAATTTTTATTTATTTATTTTTATTTATTAATAAATACATTTAATGATAACACCTATTTAATACATCAAAGAGTGAAGTGTGTCATGGAATGAAGTCTTTCCTCTTCCTTTTCTCGAGTTGAATGTAGGTACAATTTTTTATTCTCTTATATCATTGAAAAGAGAAAGTAGGGGAGATGTGAAGGTCCTATAATGAACACACTCTTGAGATAGTAGTAAAAGTTAGTTCTAATCGATCAATGTTGTTAATTTCAATTATTTCTTATTGAAATATTAGTCCCTGTGATTTGTGTATTATTAAATCTCAATCCATTTTGTGAGGAAATCACTTATGATTGTAGATACTAAAATATGATTTTATATGACATACTAGTCTTGTACACTTGAAAAATACCAATCATGGATCAACCTTTCAGTTTATGATCGTTCCATTTCTAAAAGGCTCATGTTCACCATCTCACTATGCCTAATTGCTTATCTTATAGTCTGACCCTAAAATTTTTATGACACAAACCACCTTTAGCTTACAGTCTGCATAAAACCTATTTTTTATCCTACATAGATAGTTATAGTTCCTCAATAAATTTTTACCTTGCATGACATTAATGTCTAGATTAGGGCATTCGCGTTGATGTCAGTGTTCCAAATATGATTCTAGTGTCCATACCTTCCAAATAATCAAATCTACAAATCTTTTGATATATACAAGTTGACATATTTATCTTTTTTAACCCTCCCATTGTAGATGGTATTTTGTGATTATGTATCGCCTCAACATTGTACACTTAGTAAATTTATGACCTTAGTTGTTCCTCCTAATTTTACACATGCCTTGCTTCTAAAAGCCTCGCATCTACTCTATATTATGCCCCTTGGCCTATCTCTCATCTTGACCAGCCTTATATTGATGACATGAAAATCCTATATTACCCAAAATGGTTAAAATATACTTATCTTACACCTCAATAAATTATGAGCATATGCCTGCTCTCCTTCTCCCTAGAAATTAATGTCCAGGCTAGATAACAGTGTCAACATTACTGTCTTGGCCTAACATAAGTGTCTAGTGCCCTAAAAGTCATCTAATTTGTAAATGAAATATATTACAATGGTCAGCCTAAGTGATTAATGTAATTTATCTCCTGATAGGATTGGTATAAATACAATATCAACCCTCATTCATTCACCACCTAGCAATCAGACCAAAAAAACACTAAAAAAGCACTCAAATTACCAAAAGCTTTCATATTCTATCTTGTTTTGATATCAGTCAAAGGAATAGCCCAGCTATAGGTCTAAAGTACTAAAGGAATAATCAAAAGGTCATATTTTCCAAGTTACAAGCTAGGTCATTATTGTACTTACTTTACACATTTCATTATTCACACACAATGCAACACATAGGGGAGAACTACATGATTATGAGGTCCTCTTCTGGAGTATTGGCTATATAGGTAGTGCCTTTTGACAATGGGGTCATTATGGGTTATATTGACACTATGTGCCCATTAACCCATTTTCCCCCAAGGTCACATTAAAGATGCAAATCTAAGGTTTTACCATTTTACCAGGAACAATAATCCATGAACCAGATATGAATGCACCAGAGTGAAGGAGAAGCCAAACCCAAAATTATCTAGGTGGTTGCATCTTATTTTAGCACATATTCCATACATAACACTAGCCTCAAACTTATACACCAGTATCAACATAATTATCCCAAGCTGACGCACGTGTCTAAAGAGTTAAAGGCACCGGATCTAGAATCTGATGATTGATCTAGAACTATCTTCCTACCTACTTTTTGCTTATACCAGATTCAACATTGTATTGACACTAGAAACAACTAAATACTTTCTTTTATATCATTTATATATCTATCATATATGTACTTTCCATTAGTAGCATATCTCAGTTTAATAAATTTAGTATATGGTATATATGAGTTTAGCACATTAATTAGCATACTATAGATATGATATTAACCCTTGTTCCCTATCATTTTAATATCCTTTACCCTAACCACTAAATTGGATCCATATCCAAATTAGGATTAAACAATTGTAATATTAATCCAAAAGGCATGGTATAAATACAAATCAAAGGTAATTCATCATGAGTCTAGCAAACACCTCTCAAACTCACACTACACTACTGAAAATTATTTGCACAACTAAGCTATTGTACCGTGATCTTAGCTATTAATAAATTAGTCATAGGACATGTCTTCTTAAATATCTAAAGTATTCAAAGAGAATCCGATAAGCAATATTTTTCAAGTTACAAGCTAGGTAACTAGATGTACTCACATATAACATATTTAAAAAAAATTCACAGACAAGCCCACATAAGGGGAAAACTACATCAATATAAGACCCTCTTTAGAGTATATAAATATGTAGGCAACACTCATTAACAAAGGGGTAGTTGAGGTCATCTTGACTTAAATTGAGCTCACTAACCCCTATTTTACAAGGTGACATGCCATGAATTGGAGGACTTAGGTTTTTGAGTAAAAGATTGATTTCAGGAACCTGTGCATGCAATTTGAACTAATAACCTACAAGGAAACATCAAACTCTCACATATGCAACCAATTATTCTAGAAAAGGTTTTGTATTCTGAGCTAGACATAAGCATTAAAATTAGGATAAAAGCATCGATGTTAGTGTCTAAAGTCTAACACTAGTGTCCCAACTGATAAAAATTTAATTTCTAAAATTTGACAAATCGAGGTGAATCATCAGATTGTATACTTATACACATGTACCTAGTATATCTTCTTGTGCATAATTACATAAGGTAAATGTTATTTCTCCTACGTATTTCTACTTTTAGAATATTTTTTAGCATTGTACTCCCCTATATTTAGCATATTCTCAAATTAATTATATTTTATTAGAATATTATAAATCTAAATAATTTAATTGGCCTACTTTAGAATCAATTATTCAATAGTTGATTAGGCTATTTACCTACCCTTGACACAAAAATGGTTAATGTTTTCTATGAACCCATTTATTGTTGAACATTGAAAACCCTAGTTTTCCCTTGGGTTTCCTTCTAAAATTTTGTCCTCCTAGGGTTTCAAATTTAATTATGATTTCCTTATCATTTTGGATTATTTGCTAGCATTAATTTGTTTATCTTTTCTTATCTCATCTTGGTCTTTGGAAGATTTAAAATTGATAAAAATTAACCTCTTCCTCCTCTTAACCCCAAGGAGGGTGATAGTTACATTCCCTCTAACCAAGTCCATGTTATCACTACTCTAAGGGGTAAGGTAGCCCATCCTATAGTACCAAATTAAAGTAACCACCATAACCTTCCTCAAACCCCTAAACCTCTCATATCTCCTCTTGATGGTGTATGTATGCATATTCAATCTAGAGTATCTAGGGTTTTTGCTTGCAAATCCCTTAAAGATCATATCATCAATATGGGAAAGTTAATACAAGAGTTTCTAAATTGAAATCAATGTTTCAGTTCAAAGATCACATCATTGGAAAACTAGGTCACATATGAAAAGAATCCATAATGTGCTAGTATTAATCATGCATTTGTATCTTCATCTTGTTATGTTATGCATAATAAAAATTCACATCCAAATGAGAAGATTCAAAAAAATACATATCCAACAAGTGATTCAAAAATTATACAAAAGGATAATAAGAGTTCAAGTGAGATTCTAAGGAAAATGCTTAGAAACAAGTTGATGAAACTACCTCCTCTACATCCTCTAAGGAGATCTGAATACTATGGTGTATATCATAGAATGCATGGGCATCATACAAATAGTTATTTAGCTTTGAATAAGAAAATACAAAGTACAATTTATAGTGGTGATCCTATAATAGATACATCAATCAAGTAACCCACTCACCTTATGCATGCATCTTCTACAACATGAATGCAAAAAGAACTAGTTTGGGTACAAAAGGATAATTTAGATAAAAATAGTTGCAACTAAAAGAATAAGAGCAAAAAAATTTCAAAAGGCATAATTAGATCAAGAAAAAATTCAAAAGGAAAAATTAGAGAAATCAAGATTACAAAAAGCATAAGATGAAAATAGAAATTATAAAAGGAACGGTTTAATTAGCAAAGGTTACAAAGCTACAACATGAAAAAGTGAAATTACTAAAAGAGAAGTTGGCAAATCAAATTTGAGGTAAGCAAAACATCATGCTTAAAGTAAGGTTTCTAGCAAAAAAGGTCAATAAGCAAGATACACTTGAAAAAACTAAAGTTTTAAACATGGATGCAAAGGAGGAAATTACAAGCCTTTTCTCGTATTAGGACCCTTTCACTATCACTGCTCACATAGATGGAAAGAAATTTATAGATATCAAGGTTATGGACTATCAAGATATAATTTTTTGTTCTAAGTTATTTCTTAGCTCTCTTGGAAATAAGCATAATCAACTAAATAAAACTAATGCGATTACAAGAAGTATAGGATCAATTTAGTTAAGAGTTTCATTTGCTTCAAAATAATGTTCTCTTGATTTTATTTCTATTTATAATCCAAGTGCATACAACGTTGTGCTCGAAAAATCATGGTTACACTCAATATGAGCAATGATTGATAAAAGTATTGGTTGCATATCATTTGATCCTGAAGGTAAGGTCACATCCTTTTCAAAATAAGGAACATATTTCGAGTGGAAGCATAAAAAATAAGACATACCTTCAACTAGTAGACAAACAAATACAAGTAATGGCATATCAGTAGAGGCACATGACACAATACATGTTGTAAAGGAGAAATCATAAAGGCCAATCCCATAGTATGGGGCAATTAGTTATTCATATCTAGATACAATAAAATATAAGAATGACATTTCAAAATTTTAACATCAAGATGATAATTATAATACTCCATATTGTTATGATTATCATGATATTGATTACGTAAAAGATGATTGGAATGACACAACTAATATGCATGATGAATATGATAATATAATTGAAGGTTATGACACACATGATACAGAGCCTCATAGATGTATCTCATTAACAAAATATTGGGATTCAAGTAGCATATTTTCCTTGGATATAACACCTTTGTTAATCATATTATATGCAAACATACAAAAAAATAAAAAAATCAAGAAAATACAAAAAAAAACAAAAAACAACCAGCATATAAATGTTTAGTAACTTTTGCATATATGTTGTTTACTTTATGTTTATAGATAACATATCATTTCCTTTGTATGTACACATATTTTTTTATGACTACTCAAGTGTGATACATTCATATAATAAATACATGATACACAAGCATATAGATTTGGACCTTTTTCTCCATCCATGTGACACACTATGTTAGGGGAATCTACTCCGTCAATCACGATTGCTACAAGTTACCTTATTTTACGATCACTCTATATTATCATGTTGTGATAATATACTAATGTTTTAACATGTTTATACACATGTTTACATCTTACATAGTGTGTTAGATATGTTATGTGATGCAGAGGATAGATGAACTAATCTCACACTTCTCCTTGTTCTTATTTCATTTCTTTGAGCAATAGACCATTGGATCAATGTACTTTTAAAGGTTCTAGAGTTCATTGATTATTTTATGGTTCATGACACCTTAAGTATTCTAATTTAAATCATTTAATACCCCTTAATCAATGTACACACTTTCTAAAGTGTCTTCACTTACCTTTCACAACTTAGCCTACTCAAAACATACAGGCTAGTAGCCTTTTTTTGTGCAAATTCACCTAGTACAAAAATGTATGATTGAGTTTTGAGAAACCAAAGATCAATTAGGACACCCTATATTAATTTTCATCCTCTCATGAAGTTTCAAATACCAAATTGAATTGCATAACACTTTTCCACACCTCTCTTGTTCTCTGTTAGGCCTAATTAGGCCTTTCTAAGCCATGTTTGTAAATAACTCCTCATAACCGTACAAAATTGTACTAAATAACACCAAAAAATTCATAATCATCTTAATTACCCTCAAGGATATTAAATGATAAAATTTTAGAATATTTCACAATTAGTTCTCTTGAAAACTTGATTTCAATTATGAAACCCTAGTTTTATTTTGGTTGTGTTTTACAGCACATGAGAGCATTGAAAATGCTTTGCATGCTTCACATAAGGTTTCAAAAAGACTCAAAAGTTTATAGAGGACTTTTATTCCTTTCCAATCCTTTCCAAATTGTTGGCTTCACACAATTATGCGTTTATTCCATCTTTTCAATTTGATCTTGACCTAACTATATGCTCAGACAGTGTTTGTATGTTCTTTTTGAACATTGTCTTGAGGGTTTGGATTCCTAAAAACAACTTTAATTTCTGTCCAATGTAGATGAACATTAACACACCTCTATACATTTATCCCTTATGTTAAACACCAACTCTAAAGACTTTAATCAACCTTTATACAAAGGTATTGGTCTCACTACATGTATGGACACAGTCTACAGGGTCTACATGTGTTATCTTGAGGATTAAAACTTCACCAAAGAATTTAATACTCTGAAAACATTGTATATGAATTGAAACAAATCTTTATAGCCTATGGAATAAACACTCAATCATTCTGATGATCCTATCATACACATTCTCAATACCATGTTCTTGATTGTATTGCATACACAGTTTCAACAAGACTGTAATGTTCTCCAAGCCAAATGACTATAGAAAATAACAAAGGAATTTATTAAAAAAAGTTTAATGATAAATAAATCACTCACATAATTTAGTTCAAACACCAAAAACAAATACATTTTGAAACCTCTCCCTTTGAACAATCAACATACATTCAATCTTCATTTATATGTACATAAAATAGGGTTGCAGACCTGTTATCAAAACTTGGAAATAATTATTCATATATTATTGGGTCTTGAACCCTTATTATTTTGATTACATCTAAAAAAATGAATTAAAAAACAAATTTACATGTTTTATATTAAAACTAACTATTCTAACTACTTGCCAATAGTCATTTGCAAGTAAGTTTGCAACTTGACATAAGCACCAATGTTGTTTGTCCGTATAAGGTGACCTTTTGGCCCATGGTATGATCCATGGTGTCATTATCAATGTTTCCCAAACCATTTATACTTTTATGACCCCTAAAATGTTCACAAAACTCCTTGGGCATGCTTGGCAAATTCAAAATTTTGAATTGTGAAAACTGGTGGGAAAATCTAAATTTGAAACTCTAGACTATCCTAACACTCCTACATACTTGGAAAGCATTACAAGATGCCTAATAAGACTCCTAACACATTTTTCATCATGCTAAACATGCCAATTGATTATAAAATATTGTCCAATCCAAAATTTCTTGAACAAAATATCAAAATGAGACGTCCATATAGGATGCTCCTGCATCATACTCCTAGGGTGTGAAAGAAAGTTTCCATGAAAGTTTTTCAACTTGTCTTAAGCTCCTCAACATTTTTCTCTTTGGTTATCTTCTTTTATGCAATAGTACACCCCCTAGATCCCAAGGTATATGAGTATCACATAGACCCCTTTATACTTTGACCAACTCCACCTTGCTTACTCCTTTGAGGTTGATGTCTTGCATAGTGATCTCCCACCTAATCATATTTAAGACTTGGATCTTGTCCTATAACCATATTGCACATGAGACACTGAAATCAAAGAAAATAAACTCCTATTTATCTTCTTGGAAACTAGTCTCTTGCTTTGGCATGCTTCTCATGTCCGTGCTTAGGTTTGTTGCTTGTGAAATTATTATTGATGGTTTCTTCTTCTTTCCTACAAGTCTCTTAACCTTTGCAACCTCACTATCCACTTCTTTCTGTTGTCCACTCTCCCCTTGATCGTTATCTTCTTTTACCACAACCAACTTCCTCAACATATCCACTTTCTCAACAAAACCTCCTAGAAACTCCTTATTTTGTATATGAGATAAATGAGAGGATAAAATTGCAAACAACATTTATAAATAATCATTGGATAAAAACTCACCTTGCTGGTTTATTTGCAACAAATCCTTGTTGCTTGCCTTAAACTCTGAAGAATGCCCTTCAACTGTTGCATTCTCTTCTTCTAATGACTTGATAAATTATACTAGCTTGTCTCCTTCTTGGCACTTGCTGTCAACTATCATGTTCTTGTCCCCTTTTCGACAATTTATTTCTATTGGTAAGTACTCCTTCTTTCCAAACAACATGACACTACCTGGTGTCTCTCTCCATGTATTGTCCTTCAATGGTTTTAATGTATGCTTGCATCTATTTTTTTAATGGTATATGTGTTGTATCTCTTATCATGCTACCATGGTCTCCCAAAAAAGATGTGTTAAACATCAATAAGAATGACATCACATAGTATTCTATCCTTGTATCCACCTATCTACAAGTTTACATAACACTGTTCATTCACTAGGACTTGGTGACTATTTTGGATCCAAGAAACCTTGTGTGGGCTTGGATGCTTGCTTCATTATAAGCCTAGTTTAGACACCATCAATAAAGACACCAAGTTAACCATACGACCATTATCAACTATAACTTTGTATCACTTACCTTTTCTTTTTCACATGGTTTAGAACAATGTCTTTCTTTGTGGTGGTTCTCTCTCTTTTTGGATAGTATTCAAGAGAACTCACTTCATCAACAAGCTTTTACATATTTTAGGATCCTCCACATAGTTAGTTAAGGAATCTATATTCTCCTCTTCTTGATACACCACCTAGTTTCTACTCTCACTCTAAGAGTTGCCACTTTGCACATCTTCAGGACACTCATAAGATGTATGCCCTACAAACTTGTTGTATTTGAAGCACTAGCTTGCAAACCAACCATTACCTCTTCCTCTACCATATGATATACCACCTATATTACCATAACTACCTCTATTTGATGAACTTAAAGCCTCTGAACTAATACCCACTTCTTTGATTTGACCTTGCCATTGACCTCTATTGTTTGGTTGCCCTCTTCCTTCTTGTTGGCCTTTACCTTTGTAGATTCTTCCACCTCTACCTATAATTGATTGACTTTGCCTTCTTGAAAACTTATCTTATACCCTCAAGGAAACTTGATAGGCCTCCTTAACTATCCTAGGTGCCAAAATACTCAACTCATCTTGAATGGCAAACTTCAAGCCATTTATGTACCTGTCAACCTTCTCAGCATCATCTTCTATGTGGCCTGCTCGAATGGTTAACTTGTAGAAATAATTTATTTAATATTTCACTGTCATATATTTATGCCTCACATTTTGTAGCCTCCTAAATAAGTGGGTTATATAATCCTTAGGCATGAATTTGCCCTTCATCTTGGCCACCATTCTATCCCATGAGTGTATCTTATCTTGCCTTTTCTTCTTCTCTCTTCCTAAATGCCATCTCAACACAAGGATGCATGACCGTTTATTCTTGTTACTACAAACTTTACCTTTTTATTCTCCTTCAACTCTTCATAATCAAAGTATTTATCCATGATTGTAATCCAATCAACCAATTCCTCCATATTAAGACTACCCTCATACATGGGTACCTTCATATTGGGCTTTGAAGTCACCCCAAACAATGCTCTTATGAATCTCTCTTCACATATTCCTTCATTTCCTTCTTTTGCTGATTATTGATGAGGAATCTGATCCTCACCATCACTAACATCACCTCTATTTATCTCTCTTCATTGTGCCAACTTCATGGCTTGTAATCTTGCCTACAGGTTCCTCATTTCAACCACCAAATCATCCACTATATACAACCTCTTTTCGAATACTACTACTGATCTTCATACTTTACCTACTATGATGTCTAACTTCCTAATAAATCCCAAGCTCTGATACCAAATGATGCAGAGGGTAGATGAACTAATCTCACACTTCTTATTATTGTTTCACTTCTTTGAGCAATAGACCATTGGATCAATGTAATTTTAAAGGTTCTTGAGTTCACTGATTAGTTTATGGTTTATAACACCTTAAGCATGCTCATTTAAATATTTTATAACCCTTCAATCAATGTACACACTTTTTAAAGTGTCTTCACTTTCCTTTCACAACTTTGCTTACTCACAATAGATAGGCTAGTAGCCTTTTTTGAGCAAACTCACCTAGTATAGAAGTGTATGGTTGAGTTTTTGAGAAAATAAAGATCAATTAGGACACCCTCTATCTCATGAAGTTTAACCTACCAAATCCAATTGCATAACACTTTTCCACACCTCTCTTGTTCTTTGTTAGGCCTAATTAGGGCTTTCTAAACCCTGTTTACAAACAACGCCTCGTAATTGTATGGAACCATACTCAAGATTACCAAAACCTTAACAATCATCTTTCTTACCCTTAGGGATAGTAAATGAAAAAATTTTAGAATATTTCACTGGTTAGTTCTCTTGGAAACTTGATTTCAATTTTAAAACCTTAGTTTTGTTTTGGCTATGTTTTACAGGACCTGAGAGCATTCAAAATACTTTTGCACGCTTCACGTAGGGTTTCAAAAATACTTGAAAGTTTATAGAGGAATATTATTCCTTTCCACTCCTTTCCCAATCATTGGATTCACACAATTATGCTTCTATTCCACCTTTTCAAGTTGATCTTAACCTAACTGTATGCTTAGACAATGTCTACAGGTTCTTTTTGAACACTGTCTTGAGGGTTTGGGTTCCTAATAGTGAATTTAAATTTTGTCTAATGTAGATGAGAATTAAAAAACCTCCATACATTTATTACTTCTATTAAACACCAAATCTAAAGACTCTACTTAACCTTTCTACAAAGGTGCTGGTCTCATTGCATGTATGGACACAATCTGCAGGGTCTATAGGTGTTGTCTTGAGGATTGAATTTTCACCAAAGAATTTTATACTCTACCAACATTGTATATAGATTGAAACAAATTCATATACCCTATGGAATCAATACTCAATCATTTTGACACTCTTGTCATACACATTCTCAATACCTTGTTCTTGACTATATTACAGACATAGTTTCAACAAGACTGTAATGTTCTCCAAGCCAAATGACTATAAAAAGTAACAAAGGAATTTATTCAGACAAATTTAATAAAAATGAAATAAATCACCTAATTCAATTCAAACACCATAAAAAAATACATTTTTAACTTCTCCCTTTGAGCAATCAACATACAATTAGTCTTTATTTATGTGCACAGAAAATAGGGTTGTAAACCTCTTGTCAAAACATGGGAATCATCATTCATATCTTCTTGGGTATTTAACCCTTATTAATTTCAATAAATATAAACAAAATGAATGAAAAAATTAAATTTACATGTTTTATATCAAAACTAACTACTCTAACTACTTGCCAACGGTTATTTGCAAGTAAGTTTACAACTTGACAGAAGCACCAATGTTGCTTATCTATACAAGGTGACCTTTTGGCCCATGGTATGATACGTGGTGTCATTATTAGTGTTTCACAAACCATTTATAGTTTTTTGACCCCTAAAATGTTCACAAAACTCCTTGGGTATGCTTGGTAAATTTAAATATTTGAATTGTGAAAATTGGAAGGAAAACTAAATTTGAAACTCTAGACTATCCTATCACTCTGAAGTACTTAGAAAGCATTCCAAGATACATAATAAGACTCCTAACACCTTTTTAAACATCCTAAACATTCCATTTGATTACAAAATATTGGCCAATCCAAAATTTCTTAAACAAAATATCAAAATGAGACATCTATATAGGATGATCTTGCATCATTATGCTACAATACATTTTAGTAACACATGTATGCAATGACTAGTATGATATGATTATGATAGTTGTTTATATGTTTCACTTATTCATATTATCACATGGCTTACTTGAGTGTACATCTTTTTTGCTACCGTGTTTTGATTATGGGATATTGGAACATGTTTCGTTTTTATTGGCCATAGTGCTGTTGAGTATTGATTGTTTGATGTGTAAACAATTGAACATGTCATCCCCTTGAATGTGAAATTTTTTGAATGTGCCCCTTGTTTTTTGTCTCCTTAGACCCATTTTGTGTGACATTGAGTGCTCTTATGTGTGTTCTTAATTTTTTATTGAGCTTGTGCTTGTTGCTACTATATGTTTCCATGATTTATATCATGCATATTAGGGCTTATTGTGATTGGATATTTCAAGCTTCATTGATACATATACTTAGACATGGTAAATTATATGCTTCCTTACTAAATGTTTGATACAAATATGACATGATTATTTTATCCTTTTTAGATAAGGTGACTACCAAATTACATTACCCTCATCTCAAAATAGGGGGAATATCAGTGGGGGCATGTCATAGAGACATGAGTCCACACACAGTTGGGAGAATTGGAAAAATTTTATATAATTTACATGATTTAGATATAAAATTGGGACATAATATTATGCATTTGACTGATTCTCACAAATTTGGGAGAATTTTTTTCAGATTTAAGACATATATCATATACAATTTATAAAGTAAAGGTTACATTTTGATAGATACTTGGGCTTGAGATAAATTATAAGTACATATGACATGAAAATACACAAAATTGTAGATACATATTCAAATTATACATCATTGAAAATGGATTTGATGAAGGGCATGAATATGGTTCATTCCTTTCTTATCACACATTGATGCATAAATTTTTCCAAGATGCATCGATCGAGCCTTTAACTATCTATAATGATTGGCTCCCTTAAGTAGTGTGGTAGAGACTCAACACCCTTGATGACCTTGGAACTAATCCCCTTTTTAGGTTGAGATGGTTACACCATTTGACCTTGGCTATATTGTCTAAATTTATTAACACTTGAGTTGTGTTGTTCCCAAAATCTGTCACTCATTTTTGGGACAACATATGAACTATTTTGGTCCTGTAGGCCAAAATTCCCTCTTCCCTTCTAAAAAATTATTCTTGGCATTCAAATTCTCCATTTTTCAAGCTTTTTTAGCCAATGGACTTCATAGCCTCATTTCTATGGACTCCACAGGCTCATTTCTACGGACTCTGCAGGCTGATTTTACGAACTCTGCAGGCTCATTTCTATGGACTCTGCAGGCTCATTTCTATGGACTCCACATGTTATTTTATACGGACTCTACAGGCTCATTTATATGGACTCATTTGTATGGAATTAATTCTACGGACTCAGTTCTATGGACTCTACAGACACATTTCTATGGACTCTGCAGGAAAGAAACAAGTTCTCAACACTTAGGCAATTTCAAGACAGGTTCAACGCCTTAGTTCAACCAAAAATGTTCTTCACCAAGCTTCAAAAAAAGGATTGAACCATTGAACCATTGAACCCTTCTTCCAAAAGGTTCAAAGGTTTAATAGGTTCAAAGGTTCAATGATGACGACAAGCTTAAAGAGTTAAGCGCTTCAACAAACAGTTTAAAGTTCAATCGCTTCAGCAAGTTCAAACGGCTCCAAAAGACTTAGCGAAAAGAAGAAGGCTTGAACCGTTGAACCATTGAACCTTGAACCAAAATGGTTCAATAGTTTAAAGGTTCAATGGGTTCAGCAGTTCAAAGGTTCAACGCAGTTGGTCCAACGCGGTTGGAACACTTAGAAAAATAAAGAAGGATTGAATTGTTGAACCATTGAACCTTGAACCAAAAAGGTTCAATGGTTCAAAGGTTCAATGCGGTCGGTTCAAAGGACTACCCCAAAGCTGAAAGAACAAGTGCCCTTGTGGAGGGTAGTGAACTAAAGGCAGGTGCCCTTGTGGAGGGCAGGGAACATTGGTTCAAAGATCAAAGAGAAAGCGATGGAACAAAGGATGAACCAATGAACTGATTGAACCTTGAACCAAAAGAGTTCAAAGTTCAATGGTTCAATCATTCAAAGGAAGTGCCACACCAAGGAAAGAAATTAATTGAACCAAGAAAGTGATTGAACCAAGAAAGCGATTGAACCAAGAAAGTGATTGAACCAAGAAAATGATTGAACCAAGAAAGTGACGGAACCAAGGAGCCGAGAAGGCCGCTCGACCCTTTGAACCAGCGACCAATGACGTCCCCACAGATGTCAAATTTAAGGTAATGAAATATCTATTAAATTTTAAATGTGGCACAGAACCTAAAAATAAACTCAATGACCAGCTGGAGAGGGAGCCGAAAGGCCAGCAGAAAGGGGAAAAGATAGCCTGAGAGCTCAAATTGTAGCAAAAAAAGGGAAAGACTAGAAATATTTGTGTAAGAGTTATTCCAGTAGGTGGAACAATCTGTAAAGTAGATATTTGAGCCTATAAACATTGAAGGTGCAACCTATTTATCTCCCTTGAAGTAAAGATAAAGTGGACAGTTGCATAGATATCAAGTGATAGACCAGATGACTCAGGCCCAGGAGAAGACATTTGAGATGAATTGACATGCCACAGTTAAGGCAACTGCCCTATTCCAGTATGGTCCCTGAACAAAATTGAAAATGCATTCAAGGCATTGAAAGTAGCATGGGCCATTTCATGGAACAAAGCGCCAGGGCTTTCTTGGCTGCTATATAATGTAATCTCTTATTTTATGCAAAGGGGATCTCTCTGATTATAGAAGCAAAACTCTGCCCAAATTAAAAGGTGATTATTGAGACTTTGAGCTCAGATTATTGATCATATTTATTTATTTGATTAAGAAAGCAAGTTACTTTTAGACTTTGTGCTGTTATAGCTTGTATTATTTTAGGAAATTGTTCTTATGTCCATTTCTTAAGAGCATTTTTGTTTATTTAATTTAACAAGCAAAACTAGTGGAAGTAATCAAGAAGGTGTCCTGAAGCCAACTATGGAGAGACTTTGTGCTGCCATAATTGCCTTTAGTGTGTTTGTCTATTTTCTGTTCCTATGTAAAGGACCTTGGGATGACTTTGTGTCGTCATTGTTCTTCATATTTCACTCTTGGGCAGTCAATGTGGAGACTTTGTACTACATCTTAGTCTGCTGGTTACTATGCCTTTATTACCAGTTACTTATCACTACCTAAAAGAACTCCCATTGTTTTCTGCAAGACCACTTATGAAAGAAGAGAAGTGCCTTCAGTGTCTTCACCTGGATTTCTCCTTTGTTTGTGAACATCATCTCTGAAAAAAGAGAGATGGATGGTGTTATCCTACCCCTGAGTGTTATTTTTAGCATATATATATATATATATAGTAAATAGCTCCTCATAGTTATAAGGGAACCTCCCCTTGATGAGAGGAGAGATTTGTCCCCTTTTGATGTGGTAAACTTACACATTTTGCCGACCAATATCCCTTGCTATGGTTGATATGACCTAATTTGATCATCAGTACGTTGGTGATAAAATATTCACCCAATAATTTTTTGGCGACTCTGCTGGGGATCGATGAGCATTTCCAGTCTATTCAAATCAAAGCATTTCATATCGCTGGGGAACAACATGAAGTAGGAAAGAACACTGCCAGCTTCATGCCAACAATTTTTTAGTGACTCTGTTGGGAAAGTTACATGTAGTCTGAAGCCTCGAGTTTCAAATTGAAGCAATCCCTATCCTTATCCATTTCCATTTTTATCCACTAGGGAACATAGCAATTTTGAATAATTTGAAGCCTCAAGTTTCAGATTGAAGCATCACCTGTGTCTTATCCATTATCATTATAGCCTTATCTATTTCTATTATATAATATGGTCTGAGAAACCAAAGCCACTGGGGAAGAATGTGAAATTTGAAGCCTCAAGCTTCACACTGAAGTAGGGCCAGTTCTTTTCCATTTTTATTTTATAGTCTGGCAACTCCACGCTATACTAGAAGCCAAAGAGCCCAAGGTGTGGTTAACCCTATTTTTGAGTTAGTGCAATAGAGCAATTTTGATTTGTTTCGTCCACAACCTCACCTTCAACGAACTAGGAGTCTTCCTCCTACCAATACCACATCACCAATACAAGGCAGAGCTTCTTTTTCTGCTATTAGCAGAGCTTTGCCTATACATACTCCATCCAAATTTGTTATCCCCACTTTCCATAATCAAATCATGGTAGTTCAAGGCCCATGGGGTAACTCTTTTGGCCCACTTAATTTAACTCCACCGCTACATAAGCTTCCACGCAGTTCAAGGAAGAATTTCCCCAAATTCTTTAGTGATGGGAGAGTTCATCCTAATGAACACATTACAGCTTTTAGCATAACTTGCGGTGTGATAGGCATAGAGTATGAGGATGTAACAGTCAAGTTGTTCATAGAAACACTACAAGGTGCTGCTACAGATTGGTTCTACCATCTACAGGCTCAGTCAGTGACTGACTGGGATACTTTCAAAGCTAAATTCAAAGCAAGGTTGAAGCCTATAGAAGATGCGCATGCCCTACTGGCCCAACTCACACAAATGAAGAAAGATCCTCATGAGCCTATGAGGGACTTCATTGCTTAGTTTGACAAAATGAGGAATAGGATTCCTACCATTGCTTAGCCAACACTTGAGAATCTTAAATGTTTCTTCATCAACTCATAATTGCCTGAAGTGAGTTTTCTGTTGAGACGGGCTGGCCTCATAGATCTTGCTTCTGCTCAGGATTTGGCCACTGAGGTGGAAGATGATCTCATCTTAGTAGGGAAGATAAGAAGAGATCCTAATAGAGGCAAATCTTTTTCATTTTTTGAGAATTTATCTATAGGCATCACTGATCAAATGGTGTAAAAGCTGGCAAATGAACTGCTAACCTTGAAAAGACAAGTGGCCCAAGGTATGTCTGTTCCTCCTTATCAGGATATGCTAAGGAGGACATTTCAGAACTAGTCATATCAAGGCAATGTTACCAGAAGTCAAGGGCAACCAAATCATCTGCCTCCCCTATAAGGGAAACTTGCCATTGAAGCAATACCAACCAACTCAACAGTTGGATACCTAGAAACAGAACATGATTTCTCTTTTCAACCTGAGTTTGATCAAGAAAATGACGTTGATCTCTTTGTAGCAAACCAAGAAGATTCAGCTAGTGACTCCAACATTGGTTTCCTAAATTACCAGGATGAACCCAGAAGTGAAGGTAAAGCAGTTGAGGGATCATAGGCTGTGTTCAATCGATCCAATAATTAGTCAGCCCAGCAAGCTGACAAAGAAAAAATAGAGGAACAACTTTAACCTGCAATTTCAATTGCCAAATGAAGAACTTCTCTACCTTTCTAGCCAAAAGACCTGGTAATTGCTAAAAAAGTAAGTACTTCAAGTATGCCTTCACCTTCAACTTCCATTTTGCAGATCAATACCACCCCTCCTAAAAACCAAACAGATGAACTGCCTTCCCTTGTTCCTAATTCATTTCAGACATTTGACATAATCGACCATGTCAAGAAAACCAAAATTCAAATGTCTAAATTTGAATTCCTACAAGCCAACCTTGAGCAGTTGGATAAGTTGGTTGAGTGTGTGAAGAATAAAGATATCCCTATAGGATAAGATATTAAGAAGGTAACTCATGATTCCCCAAAGAACATGTCCATTCTAAACAATTTTGTCATTACTCGTCCTGTTGCCCCTAAGAAAATAGAGCCTTTCTATGTTTCCCTATTGATAAACAGTCACAAGTTGAGCAATTGCATCATTGATTTCAAAACTTTAGACAATGTCATGCCTACCAAAGTGGAAAAACTCTTGGTCTCACACTGACCAAGACATTTGGGAGATGTTTCTCCATGGAGAACAAACAAGTGCCACTACTGGGACAAATCAAGGATGCCCAATTTGCTTTTTTAGCATTCCCAAATAAGAGGATCAAGATGAAAGTCCTGGTGGCCAATGTCCCAGCCTCATACGTCATCCTTCTTGGATGAAATTTTTGCAAGGATGTTGGTGGAGAATTGAGCATGGACTTGTCTAAGGTGAGGATCCCTATTAGAGGTGTCATGAAGATGCTGCTCCCTGAAAAGTAGGCAAAATATGTGGTCACTCAAATATCAGCCCCTGAAGCTCAAATTTTATTTGAGTCTTCAGGAATGGGTAACTTTTTCTTGACCACACAGGATGTTCATGTTTCAGTAGATGAAAATCCTACAAGTGGCAATCCAGGAATTGGTTCAGATAAAAAAATAGAAGACATGAGAGAGCACAGTGCAATCCCAAAGGAACTCTCGTCTCCAAATGAAGGAAAATCTAAGAAAGGAGCAGTTATGATGATGTTTGGATCTTGGGATTTGATGGCAATAACTCTTCTACCGGTGCTGGAGCTAGGACTGTGTTGATATCTCTTCAAGGAGATATCTTTCCTTCTTCATACAAGTTGCAGTTCAGCAACACCAACACTACGGAGTATGGATCTCTGTTACTTGGGTTGAAGGTTGCTTAAGACAAAGGTGTCAAACTCCTTCACGCCAAAGGAGATGCTGAGCTGATGGTTTGTCAGGTATCTGATGGGGATAATCAAATTATGTGCTAGATTGAACTAGAAAAGCAACAAGCTATGGTAGTGGACCATACTACTTCAAGCCAAAGTTAGGAAAAGGAACTCTTCACCAAGAGAGTAAAGATTTATGGTTTTCAGATTAGAGACCACACCTTGCCATGGGGCAAGAAGAGAGAACCAAAGGGAGTGCATAGAAAATGTTATTCATGGTGGAGAGTTCCATTCACCCATCACCGATTCTGGGGAGAAAATGGTTTCTTACTAGTTTATCAAGATGGAACACCATTTTTACTATCTCATAGTGGGTAGCATCTGAAGCACTTTAATTCTTGAAGCATCTTATAAGATTACCTGTACATATGTATATTTGTATAGTCTTTAGTTCTATTTTGTGCTTTTCATTTTCATTTTTGATGCCTTTCTTTTTTGGGTAACATGACTCTGTAGCCCAATGGCATACTTGAAGGCACTAGAGATTTTGGTTTCTACTCCCCTCAACTGCTTCAAAATTTCAACTGAAGGAAGTTCCCCAACTGGATCCAACTGTTGTTTCCAAAATTTGTCACTCATTTTTGGGACAACATATGGACTATTTTGGTCTTACAGGCTAAAATTCCCTCTTCCCTTCTAAAAAATTATTTTGGGCATTCAAATTCTCCATTTTTCAAGATTTTTTAGCTAACAAACTTCGCAGGCTCATTTCTATGGACTCTGTAGGGTCATTTCTACATACTCCACATGCTCATTTCTATGGACTCTATTGGCTCATTTATATGGACTCCGTAGGTTCTTTTCTATAGACTCCATAGGCTCATTTCTATGAACTCATTTCTATGGACTTGATTTTACGGACTCAGTTCTATGGACTCTGCAGACACATTTCTACGGACTCCACAGAAAAGAAACAAGCTCTCAACACTTAGGCAATTTCAAGATAGGTTCAACACCTTGGTTCAACCAAAAATGTTCTTCACCAAGATTCAAACAAAGGATTGAACCATTGAACCCCATTTCCAAAAGGTTAAAAGGTTCAATAGGTTCAAAGGTTCAACATCGAAGGCAAGCTTAAAGAGTTAAGCACTTCAACAAAAAGTTCAAAGTTCAACCGCTTTAGTAAGTTCAAACGGCTCTAAAAGACTTAGCAGAAAGAAGAAGGCTTAAACCGTTGAGCCATTGAACCTTGAACCAAAATGGTTCAAAGGTTCAACGGGTTCCACAGTTCAAAGGTTCAATGCAGTTGGTTCAACGCAGTTGGAACACTTAGAAAAATAAAGAAGGATTGAATCATTGAACCGTTGAATCTTGAACCAAAAAGGTTCAACAGTTCAAAGGTTCAATGCGGTTAGTTCAAAGGACTTCCCCAAAGCTGAAAGAATAAGTGCCCTTGCGGAGGGCAGTGAACTAAAGGCAGGTGCCCTTGCAAAGGGCAGGGACTATTGGTTCAAAGATCAAAGAGAAAGTGATGGAACAAAGGATGAACCAATGAATTGATTGAACCTTGAACCAAAAGAGTTCAAAGTTCAATGGTTCAAAGGTTCAACAGTTCAAAGGAAGCCCCAGACCAAGGAAATAAAGCAATTGAACCAAGAAAGTGATTGAACCAAGAAAGCAATTAAACCAAGAAAGTGATGAAACTAAGGAGCCAAGAAGGCCGGCCGACCCTTTGAACCAGTGACCAATGACGTCCCCGCAGATGTCAAATTTAAGGTAATGAAATATTAGTTAAATTTCAAATGTGGCACGGAACCTCAAAACAAACTTAGCGACCAGCTGGAGAGGGAGCCAAAAGGCCAACATAAAGGGGAAAAGATAGCTCGAGAGCTCAAATTATAGTAGAAAAAGGGAAAGACTAGAAATATCTGTGCAAAAGTTATTCTAGTAGGTGGAACAGTCTGCAAAGTAGATATTTGAGCCTACAAACATTGAATGTGTGACCTGTTTGTCTCCCTTGGAGTAAAGGCAAAGTGGACAGCTACATAGATATCAGGTGGCAAACCAAATGACTCAGGCCTAGGAGAAGACATTTGAGATGAATTGACACGTCATAGTTAAGGCAGCCACCCTATTCCAGTATGGTCCCTTGACAAAATTGAAAATGCATTCAAGGCATTGAATGTAACATGAGCCATTCCATGGAA
Organism: Torreya grandis; assembly: GCA_037957365.1. Lineage (NCBI taxonomy): Eukaryota > Viridiplantae > Streptophyta > Pinopsida > Cupressales > Taxaceae > Torreya > Torreya grandis. The sequence continues at coordinate 6,878,131 of JARHVA010000076.1, forward strand.
CAAAGTGCCAGGCATTTCTTGGCTGCTATATAATGTAATCTCTTATTTTATGCAAAGGGGATCTCTCTAATTATAGAAGCAAAACTTTACCAAAATTGAAAGGCAATTCCTAAGACTTTGAGCTCAGATTTGTTGTCCCCCAAAAATATCACTCATTTTTGGGACAACATTTGAATTATTTTGGTCCTACAGACCAAAATTATCTCTTCCCTTTCCAAAATTTGTCCTAGACATTCAAATTTCTCATTTTTTAAGCTTCTCAAAAATTTACGGACTCATCAGGTCAAGTTCAATGGGCTTCTATAGGTTGAAATCTATGGACTCTTTCAAGGTTAGATAAATTATGGACTTGGTATCTACGGACTCTGCAAACAAGCTCATTTCTACAAGTTCAATGGGCTTCACGACTTTTGCAGGAATTTCCATCAATAAGCATCATCAACAGGGTCAACATTTGGTTCATCCTTTGGTTCAACATCAAATGGTTCAAAGGTAGGTTCAATCAAGCGATTCAATGCTTTGTTTCAACATTTGGTTCATCCACTTTGTTTCAACTTTTGGTTCATTCTTTGGTTCAATCAAATGGTTCGTTAGTCGGTTCAAAGCTTTGTTTGAATCATTGAACCAAAACTTGGTGTAACGGTTGGTTCAACGTCTTGGTTCAAACACATGGTTCAAAGGCAAGTTCAATAGTCAGTTTAATGCTTAGTTCATTAGCTCAGTTCATTCAAATTGAACCATCGGCTTGAACCATTTTTGGCTCAACCGATTGGTTCAATGTCTTGGTTCAATCGAATGGTTCATTGCCAAAGTTCAAAGGGTCATTTTCAAAGAAGCTGAAAGGTAATTCTTTTAGATTTGTTTAAGGCATTTAAAATTGATTCCTCAAACTTTTTGTCCTAGGGAATTTTCCACTAGAAAATGTCAGTGAGAGGAAGCGTAAGAAAAGCCCAGGGGATATCTAAAGGGTCACCCGAAGAAGCCCAAAAGGCCATTTAAAGACTGCCCGAAGGATAGATATCCATGCGGGAGGCTATTCTGACTCAAAATGGGTCATTTCTCAAGGCCTAAAAGGGCAAGTCCAATCTATAAAAATACCAAGTAGAAAGCTGAAAGAAGACAAAGTAATGACGCGCCCAAAAATGTCAAATTCAACATAGTGAATTAACTGTTGATCCTTTAAACATACATACATACAAATCAGAATACATTCACAAATTTCAAAGCCAAGACAAGCAAAAAGTGGAGAAGGAACAAGAACAATAAACTAAATTTAAGACCCGATTCAATCAACCGGACAAGGAAGAATGATGAAGATAAGACTAGATCACCAGGTGGACATTGAAAGTTGCAAACTTTCAATAAGCGCAACTTATTTTCTTGCATTGATAAAATCAAATGGGTAAAGTGCCCCTAAGTTCCAACGTGTCTTCTTAATAGATTCCAATGCAAAATGATGTATTGATTGTTCCCAAGTCCTTCTTGAAGAGGCTATATAAGGGACTTTCTTCTATTGTAATAAGAATCTCTTTTTTGGACAATTAGAATGAAACTCTGCCCAAATTGTAAGGCATTGCTGAGATTTTGAGCTCAGATTGCTGACCATATTTTGTTATTGGAATAAGAAAGCAAGTGGTTTTTCAGACTTTGTGCTGTAATATCTTTGTTATTGAGGAAATCATTCTTATGTCTTTTTCTTCAATATATCTTCTATTCCTTTAATTCAACAAGCAGAATTAGTGACAACAGTTAAAAAAGGTGTCCTAAAGAGTCGACTGTGGAGAGACTTTGTGCCCCCATAATCACCTTTAATTTGTTTTCTTTTCATTTCTATGTAAAGGACCTTGAGGCGACTTTGTGCCCTCATTGTCCTTCGTATCTTACTCTTGAGCAATCCAGGTGAAGACTTTGAGTTGCATCTCGATTTGCCGGTTATTGCATCCTTTGCTACATTTTGTTGTTACTGCCAGGAGTATTCTTGTGGTTTGCCGAATAGTGTTTATGAAAGAAGAGGAGTACTGTCTGTCATTTCCCCTGAGTTTTTCTTTTGATCCGAGTGCATCATCTCTAAAAGAAGAGAGATGGATGGTTTGTCCCACCCATGAGTATTATTTTTTGTTTATATATATATATATAACATACCTACAGGGAACCTCCCCTTGATGAGAGGAGAGATCAGTGTCTTTCTGATGTGGTAAAACTACACATTTGGATGACTAATCTTCCTACTTTGGCTGATCAAATCTATTTTGTTTATCGGTACGCTGATCGACAAAATATTCAACAAACAAGATTGTTGATCATATTTCTTTATCTGAATGAGAAATTAAGTTACTTTCAGACTTTGTGCTATTATAGCTTTTGTTATTTTAGGAAATTGTTCTTATGTCCATTTCCTAGGAGCATTCTTGTTTATTTAATTTAACAAGCAGAAATAGTGGAAGTAATCAGGAAGGTGTCTTGAAGCCAACTATGGAGAGACTTTGTGATGCCATAATTGCCTTTAATGTGTTTGTCTATTTTTTGTTCCTATGTAAAGGACCTTGGGATGACTTTTTGCCCTCATTATCCTTCGTATTTTACTCTTGGGCAGTTGAGGTGGAGACTTTGTGCTACATCTCAGTCTGTTGGTTACTACTCCCTTTGTTACCAGTTACTTGTCACTACCTGAAAGAACTCTTGATGTTTCCTACAAGACCACTTTTGAAAGAAGAGAAGTGCCTTCAGTGTCTTCACCTAGATTTCTCCTTTGTTTGTGAACATCATCTCTAAAAAAAGAGAGATGGATGGTGTTATCCTACCCCTGAGTGTTATTTTCAGCATATATATATAGTATATAGCTCCTCATAGTTATAAGGAAACTTCCCCTTGATGAGAGGAGAGATTTGTCCCCTTTTGATGTGTTAAACCTGCACATCTGGCTAACCAATCTCTCTTGCTATGGTTGATACGACCTATTTTGCTCATTAGTACGTTGGTGACAAAATATTCACCCAAAAAGTTGTGCAATTGAGATTCAGTGCTCTCAATGGCCTTGGCATAACTCACCCTCACACCAAATTGGGGGCATGATCATGTTCTAATTCCTTTATTCACATCTTAAAGGTTTAGTTGTAAAATTATCTTTCCAATGCTTCAATAAGGAAGTACCATCACCAAAGTAATATACCAAGGGGAAACATGGTTGCATCAACACATAGGGGTATTCCTTCCTCACTCTCTTTACTTTCAAGCATTTTAATTATTCATTTTCAGATTGTATGTACCAATTACACTGTAACATATTATTGGTTGAAGGTAATGCACAAATAAAAAATTTAAATAGGGCTCAATCAAAGGCAGAGTGGTTGTACACACCAAGGTATGCATTTATTTCCTTTAAGTTAGTAATTTCATCTTCATGCATTAATAGTTTAAAGGGGGGGGGTAAATGTATATACTAAAATATAATTTTATATGACATACTATCTTGTACACTTAAAAAATACTAATAATGGATCAAAACTTTAGTTTATGAACTTTTTATTATTGAAAGACCTGTGTTTGCCATCTCACTACCCCTAATTGCTTATCCTATAGTCCAACCCTAACATTATGATGACATAGACCATTTTTAGCCTACAATATCCATAAAGCTTGATTTATATCTTTTATAGATAGTTACAGATACTTAATGGATTTTTACCCTATAAGACACTAGTATCTAGATTATGACATTAACATTGATGTTAGTGTCTAAAATCTAATGCTAGTGTCCCAGCCTTCCAAATAGTTAAAATTACAAATCTCTCAATATGTACGAGTTAGCCTATCTGTGTTTATTAACCCTCTCATGATATTATTTCCAAAGGTGTGATATAATTACAAATCAGAGGTCATTAATTATGAATATAGCAAGCACCTCTCAAGATCACACTACACTATTGAAAATCATTTGCATAAATGAGCTATATTGCCCTATTCTTCCCCATTTCTAAATCATTCATAGGAGCATTCTTATTATAGGTCTGAAACTTTCAAAGAATAGTCCATGACAAATATTTTTTAAGTTTCAAGATTTTGTTCATAACTTTTTATATTTCCCTTCGTCATACCCAATGGCTCCCTTAATGTTTTTCTTATTACTTTGCATTCTTCATTATACTATGGATTTGTAGGAAAGTCATTTATCTCTTTCTTCATAAGTTTAGATATTTTACAAGTGCTTAAGGATCCTTGAATAATGTGCACTAATCTATCGATTTGAATAGGATATGTACATATTTATAATGTCATTTTGATTTCTTCCTCCTAAAACTTATTTCTCAATGTATCCCTAAAGGTATGTTGATTTTCCTTCATCAAGATGACATTCCCTTTAGTTGGTGTTTTTTCATGAGTGACCCAAATGTGTTCATCTCATGGATTACTTACTTTCACTTGAAAATTTATAGAGATTGGGTTGTGATTCGACTTAAGCTCTTAGAGGAAATTTTTTACTTCCATCTCTATGATTATAAGCATACATTTTTGCAAACAAATAACATGATCAATAAAACTATGTCCATTATGAGTTTTTCATGTATAGTTCCCTGATTTACTTTATTTACTCAAGTCATTACACATATTAAAACTATATATGCTACACATGATATTAATTCCTCCTTAAAGTGTGTGATGGTCCCATGTTTGTATTCTAAGAGTCTAGTCCATTCATAATTTTCCTCTTGTTTAAGCCATAAAGGATTGTTATCTAGGTCCTCATTATTTATTATGATGATATATTGCTTATTTATTGTCCTTGCATTTAAAATCCCCACTAGAATTATCTCCCATAGTTTATTGTAGGTTGAAATGTCTCTCTATAGTGAAGATTATGGGTATTCAAGATCTAAATCAAGCCTTTTATAAGAGTTGGAATTTTGGGGGCAAAGTAATAAGCAATTTTGTTGGATAATTGTAAACTAGATTATATGCAAACATTTTAACATGATTGAATCCTTTGAAGACAAATAATGTATTATCCCCATGTGATGGTGTGTTGGTGAGTGATAAACATATTTGTCTATGCAATTTTTTTTGGGTTATATAACCCCAATCATCACTACAAACACTTACCTTCCACTACTTGGTTCACTTGGTCAATTATTTTCTAGGAGGCTAAAAGAGTGCTCAAGTGGTAGGACATAAAAATGTTCTTAGAACAAGATATGTTTGCCTTCACCTAATGCTTTGATAGACTGATCAATGTTCTAACTTATGTCCTCTTTTCAGACCACCAACCCATTAATTTATGAATTGAGTGGTTAGACCCTCCTAATCAAGTTTTAAGGAATTATTTTTATCTCAATACATTTAATTTGAAGTATAATCATACCCTTGTACATGTTAGGTGGGTTTAGAATATTATCCCATACCCTACTAGATATGAACACTAGATTGATTGGTGGGAAGTTGTCATTGTGCGGACCACTTTCTAAATGCAATTTGGTAAGTAGTTGGATTTTTTCATAAAATGAGTCAATGTTGTCAACATTAAAAAATTCAATAGGGTGTCCCAAGAGCTATATCTCTCTCCCCTTAATGAATCCATGCCCATTGAGAATGCAACACACTTTCAAAATATTAAATTGCCAAAGATTCACCAAGTCCATGACACTTAAATTTAGGGTAGAATACACTATCTCAATATTGTAGATAGGGTTTCTAATGAATTTTTATGAAGATTGAACACTCGACACCATGTTGTTAAAATAAAAATGTTCAAGGAAATTGGATGACATCTCACTAGTTTTCTAGACATCCTTCAATCCATTGTTACACTTAAAAACAAGTATTTCAAGCCCAATATTCTGAGGAGGAAGAGGTTACTTTGCAAAAATGCATTATTCTTGTGCCCCATAAGATTTCCTCTAGCCAAAGAGTAGCTTATGATAGGTTTTTCTCCATTGGCGAGATTTATGATGATGTTAATTGTATAACACATGATAAATCCCCATAGGTTGATGGGTTTCCTTGTAAATATTATAAAATGCTATGGGATTGTGATGAAGCTAATTTTCATTGAGAGTATACTAATGCCCTAAACATATGGTCTTTAAGTAATCTCATCAACAAAAGAAACATCAAGTTCATCCATAAAATAGGAGACCCTGAGCTTATTACTAACTAAAGGCCTATTTCTCTCCTCAATGTTTTTTATAAGATCATTTCCAAAGCCTTGGCCCTAATAATCTAATGTCTTCTCCCTCTAGAGGTCAAGATAGAGTAAACAAGTTTTATCCAAGGTAGATACATCCTTGTAACCATTATAATTATTTGGGAAGGGATGAAACAAGCCCACACATTCCAAAAAAGGCTCCCTTAATAGTATGTATTTTGAGAAGAGTTATAACCAAATATAATGGCCAATAATCATTACTATGTTGCAAGTTCTTGGTTTTTAGCCTAGATTTGTGTAATCTATCCAAACCCTTTTCAAAAAAATCCTCTACCTATTTGACTATTAATGGGTAAAAGTCTAAGAATTTTGGCATTTTTAAAATATATCAAGTAAGGGTGTCATCTGGCTCCTTCTTTATATGTCATAGTTACTGAACATTTTAGGTACTTGTTGGGGAATTATGCCTCGTAAGGGCTTATGAAGGGGATTTCCCTTCCTAATAGCCATTAAGACCAAGTCATAAGTGGATACTTTTTTTATGACTCTTTTTTCACCATTTTGGAAGAAAATCAAATAGTTATGAACACTATGGAATGTCTACATATGTTTTGTTTAACCTTAGTCTTAAGTATCCAATGGGATAAAACCAATTATTATAGATAATACTTTGATTTTAAGCATAGTTGGTTTGATCATTACAGTTGATAGTGGATCACGTATGGGGAGATGTTTAAGTTTTTTAGAATTACCTTTGCCTTTGAACCCTCATGAGTTGAGTTATGGAACTATGTTATTCAAAGAGTTGAGAAAAATATCTCCTATTGGATAACAAAACATCTCTCTCTAGCATGCAAGTTCTAGATTTGCTCTAAAGTTTTAGTAACCACTCGTGTGTAATGTTCCTCTTGATAGCCCCTTCTAAGGTTGCCCATACAAATTTAGAGAAGATACTCAGGGATTTATTATGGGCTAATTTTGAAGTAAAGAAATGCTTTCATATAGTGTATTGAAATATTTTTTGTGGACCAAAAGATGTTGGAGGATGGAGTTAATTGAAATTAAAAACCAATGGACTACTCCATATTCCAAATGGTCCCTCATGCCATTAATGGTAAAGAGGTTTTGAAAATCCTTATTAGGCATTGTATCTCTCCTAGTAGTCCTTATGGAAGAATGGTTAGGAAAGGGTTTGGGTTTCACACTGTGTTTATTACCATCATGTCTATCAAGATCATAGGTACCTTTATTTCGAAGAGCATTTGGATATATTAGAAAGCTATCAAACCCTGGGTTGTTTGGAAAGGAGATCAATTTTTACTATTTTTTTCTATAAACACCCACTCTCTATGGTGGTCTCCTATTATCAATCACCAAGCTAACCCTTTGGATAAAACACCTCAGGTTAAATACATTAGACTCTTCAAAAAATACATTCACATAATTGTAGATATCTTTAGTAAGAGGATTAAGTTATGGATACCTTGGCCTATGATCAAAGCTAAATATGGGATCAATAATCAAGAATTTGAATCCATTATTTAAGCCCAAATGGTAGTTACCAATGATGACTTACACTAAAATGGCCTCATGTCTTCCCATCAATGGTGGAAATATTAGGATTAGAATGTTTATACTTCTATGCTTTGATACAAACCCCAGCTAGGTTGTCAATATATTTCTATCAACATAGTTATTTTGGAGTTTTCAATAAAAGATGGAATATATATTTCTCATCCTTCAACTGAAGTAGAATATTCCACATCATTTAGGATACAATGGTTGAACAATAAAAGACATAATTTACATGATGCATTCTTTATTAAGGTCTTCATGTTGGGGATAAATTATTACATAGTGGCATCCCTAATCATAGATGACATGATTGTGACTAAATTTATTTTCTCAAACATATATTATGGTCTTGTATGTGAGCTTAGTAGGTTGGAAGTGAATTTACTCATTTTTAAAACCCTTTAGTTCTAAACCTTTTTCAAGAAACATTGTTTTGCTTGTAGATTTTGTCATGCTCCTTATAAAGTTTAAGAAAATTTTCCACATTGAGATTCTCTTTAAAAGTTGAAAAGTGTACACACATATAATTAACCATTAATTTATTGATAACATTTAATCTTGACATACTTACCTCGCTTGGCTTATTCTCCTTTCCACTAAATTATAATCTTTATGGGAGGATATACTACTCTAAAAACTGTCTTGCAAATACTTAGAACATTATTCAGACATCCAAAATTTTCTTATAGGCACCTATCAAACCTTTTACAACAATATGTGTCCTAGGATATATCCACACTAGGTTGGACAAGGCCACACTATAGCCTTGTCTATTAGTTTGACCTTGTCCCCCACGCTCTAATGATAATTTTTTAAATTTTGAATGATCTATTTTCCCCCTCCTACACTTTTAGAAAGGTTGGTTAATGAAAATATTCAAAATATTCCTCTTTATAAGAACATCAAGGCTTATACAAATACATCTAACAATCACTTGAAATTTCTTTGCACATTAAGCAAAGAAGCACTATTTATTTCAATTTCAATTTTTCTACATTCTAATCGTCATAGGCTAGGTTTAAATATCTTTTATTAAAATTTAAGGGCATCCATTGTTAAAAGTTTCAATCAATATTCTAACTATTCATATGCTTTAAAAATTGGATCACACAATCACTCTAGAAATGACAACTACCTCATCTTAAGGCCCATTTAGGATATGTAGGTAGCACATAGATTACACAAGGTTTTCTAAGGGTAGTTTAATTATTCCTCTAACCCTATTCCCCTCTTTAGAATTTGATATTTATTGTATTTTTTATGTATGATCTAGGGTTTGTGTTTTACAGGTCTTCTACATGGCAAATCAACACAAAAATTAATTAGTAAACCCTGTAGATAGTCACATAACCCTATATGAAAAAATTAGGTGCACAGTCAACCAAGACATGGTCATAGTCAATAGACAAGGCCATAGTGTGGCCCAGTCCTCACTTAGGACTTGTCTTAACATAATTTAACTTCTTGTTTTTAGTCACGACATAGTACACAAGTATTTATAGCCAATTTATAGTCACAATCAACTTGCATAATCAATATAAGATCTATTTCATGGACGATTGCATATCTGTAGGCCTAATTCGTATTTTTAGCTAATTTTTAGTTTCTTAAATTTTGTATTTTAATGTATTCTACTGTATATTCATGTGTTTGAATTTAAATAGTTTAGATCTATTATTTTATTTAATTTGATTCAGAATAGATTAAATATTCTAGTGAACCCACTTTTTTTTATAACATTGCTTATTGTTTGCTTTGTTTTTTGTCTTAAGATTTCATTCAATTTTTTGTAAATTTATGAAACTGAAAGAAAACAATCTTAAACCTTGGATATAAATTTGACACATAACAATTCAATCTTCTTTGACCTTAGATTTAATTTGGCACTAAATAAGTTATCTTGTCACCTTGGATAAAATCTAACATAAAATATCTTTCTTTCAACCTCGAGTTGAAATTTGTTGATATCTATACACAAAAATATTTCACTTTTACTTTCTATTTATTTTGTATTTGCTTGTGCTTGTTTTTAGAAACTACATTCTGACAATTTTAAAACTACATAATGACTATCATGAAAAGCTACACAGTGCTCTATTTTATAAACATCATGGCATGAGGGGTTTACCATAATACTCATAGCCATTATACAACACTAAACACAAACTTTAGTTTCCACGTACCTCATTATATATTAGAAACACCTAGGTTCCCTTTTTTATACCATAGGAAGCCTCTTTTATCCATTTTGTTTGTGGTGCATGTGAGAGAAGTGTATCACCCACAAAATTTACTTTCATTGTACCCTAAAAATGGGGTTAGTTAGCTATAGACACAATTTTTACTCTGTAGTGAGTGCTCTTAAACATTGGGATAACATTAATCAATGAACGAGCAAGAATATGTAAGATCCTACACAATATTTCAAACCCTTTCCTAGATCACCCTTATACCTTAATTTTTTCTTGTATCGTATTCATAGTCCTTAGCATTTCTTGATTTATATTGCATTGTATGCCTCTAAGGCATAGTGTTAGATTAAGTGGTATTTTGTTTCACATATGCAATTTCCTTTAGTTTCTTCCATATGAATATCATAACCAATATTATGCAAAAATGTTGTAGCAAGGTGGAAGTTTGAATTCTAACAGTGAGTGTAAAAAGGGAGACATGGATGGAGATGACCAGGATCAGGAAAATCAATACACTCACATTAAATGACTTGGTTTTTCTAGATCTGAAAGGGACCCATGAGAAGAAAATTAGTAAGTGATAATATTTAAAAATGCTAAAGGGGAAGGCATGTGGGCAGACAAAGTGTAGGGGAGCACTTCAATTCAGTCTAAGTCACTTTTAGATCAAGTCCCTACCTTAGATCCAATGAAATTATAAGATGGTCAGCAACTTCAAAGCTCATATTTCCTTGTGAACCACTCTTACTCAAGATTAAAAAATGTTTTAATAGGAAAGTTCTTATGCATGAGGCCAAACATTGATGTTTTTCATAAATGGGTCAAGTGAAAATGACAACCTAATGGTTATATGGACATATATATCATGATCAAGGGATTATTTTTGATTCATTTCTCTAATGTGGAATATTGTGCCATATTACTAGTAAGTAGACCCTATTTTATTGAAATATCAAGGCTATATCTCATAAAATGGAGACCAAGTTTTGATCAAGACAAAGAAAACATAAACCTTATGTGAGTTTAGGTTTGGATTTTAGGACTGCCTGTTGAATTTTAGGAAGATGAGATTTTTATTGGGATTATTAAATCATTTGGACATTTTATAGCATTTGATAGCTCCATTGAAGCAAGAAATAGACTCATAAATGCTAGATTATGTGTTGATCCCATTGTGAATAACGCATTCCCTAGATTTATTAAGCTCTCTTCAAAATTTAGGGATTGGGTTGAAAATATAAAATATAAAAAATCCTTATTGCTTTGTAATGTTTATAAAAACTTGGGTCACTCTTCTAGACTTTGATCTGGAAGATTGGAAGACCAAAAAAGAGAAATAATGGAAAAAACAAGGTAAACAAAGGTAAAATGTTCGTAAAGGATAGAAAAGGAAAATCAAGAGACTATTTCAGTAGATAAAGAAAATTTGGAAATAATGAATTCAGAAAATAACTCTGATAATGAACAGATTCAGGAAGAATCCCATAAGGAAAAATATATTCAAGAAGAAGTCAAAGACATGGATTAACCTAAAAAAGTAACACATATGATCAAAGAAACATAACAAGAAAAAGGATCTAAAGAGAAAGAACCTAAGATAACTCAAAATATTAAAGATCAATTGAAGAAACAAGTGAGGATCCCTTGGGAGAATCTTTAGAAGAAAGCATCATCAAAAGTTATCTATATTTAGAAGAACTAGAAGAAGGGAAAGTGGATCTTAAAGTTAAATCAATGTCCGACTCATCTTCTTTCATTTTTGACTCTTTAGATTATAGAAATTCATTCGCTAGTGAGGATAAATCAAAGCTTTTCCTGGAGAATGTTAGCAAAGACTCAAAAAAAATCATCCTTTATTCCATGAACCTAGAATATTCATTTAGAGCTCCCAAAAAAATTAAATAACACAAAGAGTAACCTCACCCCAGCTTCGGGATAGCCAGACATTATAAAAAGCATGCTAACACTATAAAAACTAAAAATAAAGGTAGAGCTAACAATCAAGTGGCTAAAGAGAAGGCCACAACCCAAGATATTATAGATGGAACTCAAAAATCTCTTGATCTAAATGGGCCCAAGGGGCTAACTAAATACAACAAATGATCATTTTATCATGGAATATAAGGGGGATAAACAATCCCAATAACAAATTGGATTCTTAAAAATCTTAAGAACAATCAATATCCTAATATCATTATTATCTAATAAATAAATGTGTCTGATCAGTTGATTTAAACATCAAGAAATAAGTTTTGGAATAATTGTTCTATTTTTGGACTCAATTATTTTGGAGCTTCTATAGGTATTGTAATTTTTGGGGAACCTTAGTTTTCTAAAGGTGATGTTTTATCCAAAAATAATCACCATTTTGTAATGATTTTCACTAACATTAATGATGGTATGATGTGGATATATTCAAATATTTATTCTCCCAACACTTTGGAAAGAAATAATTTATGGTAAAGTCTTATCACTTTCAAGAAATCCTTCCCTAATCCAACACCCCTTTCCCCTAGAAAAAAAGGAGGGAATTTGGATTTTTTTTGATAACATGGAATATTTAGCTAACTTTATTGTTGCTAATGAGATTTTGGATGTGTATCTAAGAGGTGTTTGCTTTACTTGGTCAAATAAAAGAATGGGTGAAAATCTGATTCTAGTCAGGTTAGAATTCTAGTCTCTAATGATTGGATATCTAATAAGGGTTTCTACTTATCCTCTCTCACCAAGATTAGGTCAAACCATAGTCCTATAATCGTCCATCTTGATTTATTGTCTAAAGGACCAAAAAATCCTTTCATATTTAAAATCATGTGGTTGTAACATCCTGATTTGATCGATATAATCCAAGACTAATGGATAATATATGTTAATGGTTATGATACATTTAGAATTAATAGAAAATTGAAAAATGTGAAGCTGAACATTAACAAGTAACACAAAGATATCTTTGGAAGGATTTTTGAGAAGAAGAACAAATTCAAAGAATAAATTGCATTAGTGGAAAGTCAGATTGAAATACAAGGCATGAATCAAGAGTTGATTTCTTAAAAAAGACTCTACTAAGTAAATATCACTCTATTATGACTAGATAAGAAACATTCTGGAGGTGGAAGTCGAGAAATTTGTGGCTATGAGAGGGAGACCACAATATAAAATTATTTCATCTGTCCACCCTTAGGCATAAGGGCCATAACAAATTTATATAAATTGTGAAAGAGGAAGGTAATATCAGTAAAGACATAAAATACATCAAGCAAGAGGTAGTTTAGTACTTCACAAATATTTTATCAAGCTTTGCCTCCTATAATTTATAGGTTAAAGGTAGAATTATAGATTCTATCCCAAACATTCTTAGCCAATAGGATAATAATATTTTATTAGATCATGTCTCTATGGAAGAGGTTAATTTCATTGTCTTTTCCCTAGAAGGTGATAAAGCTTCAAGGCCTGACGGCTTTCTTAAAACTTTTTTTCAAGACTTTGGGAAATTATTGAATTCAAAGTTACAGTGTTGTGGAAGAACTTCTCTCTACCAACAGACTTCTCAAAGAACATTAATAACTCCTTCATTGTTCTTATCCCCAAAAAACTAGGAGCCAAATATTTCGAGGACTATTAGCTCATAAGACTTTATAATACACTGTATAAAATATGCACTAAACTTCTAGCTTTTCAAATCCAACCTCTACTACCATTCATAGTCTCACAAAAATAAGGCAGTTTTATTTTGGGTAGAAAAATATAATATGACATCACCATTGTCCATGAAACTCTTCATTTAATGGTTTAAATCAAAAAGTAAGGCATGATCCTTAAATTGGATATGAATAAAGGTTTTGATAGTTTACCATGTTCCTTTATGGATAAGGTCCTAGAGAGATTTGGTTTCTAAAACAATTTTAGAAAGTTAATAAATACTTGCATTTCATCTCCTAGATTCTTTATTTTTGTCATTGGGATTTAAGAAGGTTCCTCTCCAACTAAAGAAGGAATTGGTTTGGGATATCCTATCTCCCCCATTATATTCATCCTCATGGTCGAAGCCTTGAGTAGAAGCTTAATTACTTCCATTAGTAGAGGGAGAATTAAAGGTATTAAACTAACCAACTCTTTAGACCCTATTTCCCATTGATAATTTGCTAACGATACAATCTTCTTGGCTAATGCTTCAATTAGAGAAGTTAAAGATCTAAATATTTTTTTGAAGAATTATGAAGAGGCTTCAGATCAAAGAATTAATTTTGAAAAGAGTTACTTATTTTTCACCAACACCCCAGTCCTTAGGCAAGATAAAAATTTTAGGATCCTTGTGTGAAAAATCAAAGAGATTCCCTCTTCTTAACTTGGGATGCCTCTCTTTTGTGGGGAAGTTCATGAAGATACTTATAACTCCTTGCTAGACATATTCCAATGTAAATTCACTGACTAGAAAGGTAAGTTTCTCAGTTAAGATGGTAAACTCCTCTCATTAAAAAACACCCTTCAAAATATTCCTTTATAGCTTATGTCCATTTTAAAAGTGCCCATGAAAGTTTTGGATAAGCTATAAAAGATTTAAAAAAAAGGTTTTTATGGTTTGGCACTGAAGAGAAATCCATATTTTCTTCTGTTGCTTGGGATAAAGTTTGCCTTCCAAAAGACATGGGCAGGCTTAACATCCACAAAATAAAAAACATGAATACATCTTTAATAGCCAATTTTGGGTGGAGATTACTTTAAGAAACTAATCAATGGATTGAAATTTCTAAAACTAAGTATTTGGACATGTGGAATGTTTTTAAATTGTTTTTAGTAGATTATCTTTCGAAAGGCTTCAATGTTTAGAACTTCTTGGTTAAAAGCGAAAAAATTATATGGAAAGGATCTACATGAAAAATTGGATTTGGGGATAACACTCTCTTTTGGGAGGATACTTGGATCCTAAATACTCCCCTTGGAAATTCATCTCCTTGGGAAAAAAATATTTGGCCCTATGAAAAGAAAGTATGGTGATAAAGTGGCAAATTACCTTGAAGTTAATCAATCTTTTTTTTTGGAAAATCATCACCCTAGACAACACTAATTTTGAAGAAAGGGATATTTTTGAAAAACTTAATTTCTTAGTCAAAGGTTACCATATTAGTCAATCTACCATGGGTGATGAAATTATTAGGGCTAATCCTAAGGTTGGACACTACATTATCAGGTTTGGTTACTTAACAGAACTAGATGTGGTCCCAGATAGATTCTTATGGTTGAAATTATGGAACAAAAATATGATTCCTAAGATTAATTTATTTTTCTGGTTGGTTATGTAAAATAAAATCATGACCACTGATAATATTTTTAATAGAGGTTTTCTTAAACCTAATAGATGCATCCTCTATAAGCAGAATGAAGAGACTATAGCTCATTGACTCCTTAATTGTTCTTTTGCTTATAGGGTTCTAAGGACAATTATAACTAAGTTCAAAGTTAATTGGGTTTAACCCACCATAATGCTTTATTTTTTCTAGCAATGGTCCTTTACCTTCTATATCCCCTGTCTAAAAAACATTTGGTACGCGGTTATTCCACATGTTTTCTAGGGTCTTTGAAAGGAAAGAATTCAGAGAATTTTTCATGACAAGTAAAATGATAGTTTAACTATTTATACTAGAATTATTCATTTCCTAATGGAAAACCAAGTCTATAACTCATTTAAGAACTCTAACTAGATTAAAGAAGGTGAACATAAGATAACAACTAATTGGAAGAGCTTTCCTAAAGACCGAAAAACTATCGGCCCTAAAAAAGAAGATAGAAAGAGAACTAAATGGAGTTCACCCTCCCTTGGATGGGTCAAATTTTATTTTTCCTTGAACTTTTAAGGGAAACTTGGGGAAAACTAGAGGAGGTGGAATTATCAGAGATAAGAGGGGTAATTTGGTTCCTGCCTATGCTAGTAGTTTAGGTATCCAAACTAATCATCTAACGGAGATGAAAGCAAGCTTTTTGGGGTATTTAGATAGCTAAAGAGATGGGTTTCACTCACCTAATCATTGAAGGAGACTCCTTGAACATCATCCATTATATCACTAAAAAAGAGGTTTTGAGTTGGACTATTAAAACATTATTGATGGTGATCTATTAATCATTCAATCCTTTGAATGAGTCTCTATCAATCACATTTATAAGAAGAAAATAGGACCATAAATTGGTTTATTAACTTTTGGATTATATCCCCTAAGCTCATAAAGTGGTATATGAATTTAAACCTTTCATAATACATTAATCTTCTAACCTAAAATGAATCAAATTTTTACAATGGCTAATTATATCTTTTCTAGTTATAGGATCGACTGGAAGTCTGATTATGAGACAATTGACAACCTCTTCTCAAAGGATATGATTTTGGCTTAATGTTTATGTTCTCATTCCTATGCCATTATTTTTCACTATTCCTTATTTATCATTTATAATCATGACAATTTTTTTTAGAGCCATCACATTTGTGCCACCTCAAATATCGATCACATTCATTATGGTAACTTGAGGCAGGCAAAAATAGACAATAGTACAATAATTAAATATTTGTCCTCTCGAATGACTTATTCAAATATTCTTTCCCCTGAGGATTTAACTCTTCACCTCTCAGAATGATCACAAGATCATCATAATATACACTCAAGATTATAATCTCATTATTTTTATTTCAAACATATAAATTGTAATCCAAATGGATTTGGCATTTTTTTTAACCCATAGGTGTTCATTAGTTTTTATGTACCACACATGAGAGAGGTTTTCTTCAACATATGCAATCCTTTGGTTAACTTGCATACTTGGTGATACATACCTCAAACCAATAATCCTTTTAGTTGATGCATGTAAAATTATTCCTAAACATCTAAATTTAAGAATGCATTTGGTTAATCATAACAACATTTGATCCAAATAGTGACATATATTTGCAATGTTTTTATGACTTTTGTAAGAAAGTGTCACTTACACTCTAAATGTAACACTTAAAATCTATTATTTTATACTTTTCACAAACAAATGTTGTAACTTACTGTTGTTTTCAAAATCAGCTCAGCTCATTTTTGGAACAACCCCCTGTAAAACTTGTCCATTTTGCCCTTTGTGTCTCTAAGTTCATTTTTCGAGACGAGTTTTTCTCGTTCTCATTTTTGCTCAACTAACATCGTTCAAAGTTTGTAACATCTGTTTGGTACATTTCCCCCAAAATGTGAAAGTTGTTATGGTCTTGATGCAACCAGGGGACCAATTTCCCTTTTTCCATAGTTAGCCTTATTTCTTCTAGTTTTATGCATGAGCGGCAATTTTTGCCGTCAGTGCATTTTTATTTTATGTCATGCAAGAGCAGAAAATTTTGCCACCCGTGCATATGGGATGCAAGAGCAGCAAATTTTTTTACCCCTGCATTTTTCTCCCTCACATGCAGGAGCGACAAATTTTACCGCCCCTGCACTGCCTCAATTTTTGCACACGACATTTATGGCCATGTGCATCAAGTGGTTGGGGTCAATTTTTGCCCCATTTAGTCCATTTTTGGATCATTTTGATTCATTCCTTCCACTCCTCCTCCTACCCTCTGCCTCTGGACGATCTAACAAGCGAGAAAAAGTGCATTTCGATAGATTTGAGCTTGCGACGTGCATTTTTTTCCAGGTAGGTCCTTATTTTTACGTTTTGTTTCTTGTTTTTCCTCTTTTTTAGGTTTTGTTTTTGTATTTGTTTTGGTTCTCTTCTCTTCCCCTCTTCTCTTCCTCTAATCTAGGTGTCTTTCCCCTCAAACTAATCGGCCATCCTCCTCTTCACTTCCTACCCCATCCGGCCCGCATTCCTTTTCTTCCCAACATGCTAAGGTAGCGATTTATACCACCCTAACCGAACATTTCCCCACCTGTCTTGTATCAGTGGCAAATTTTGCCATTGATACAGGTTTGCACCACTCAAATGCACTGGCAGCAAATGTTGTCGTCGATGTAGATCTCAAGTGCAAGGGTGGCAAATTTTGTCGCCCTTACACTCTTTCCTACGAAACATGCATGGGCGGAAAAATTTGCCTCCCGTGCCTTTTTTCCCTCTTACATGCACAGGCAGAAAATTTTGCCGTCCGTGCATGTAAACCATTCCACATGTCAGGGTAGCGAATTTTGCCGCCCTTGCATTTTTTCCTCCAATTTTTCTAACTCTGGAGAAATTTTCATCCCTTCCATTTTGTTGCCTCCTCATTTTCCTCTCATTTTTTGACCAGATTTTTGACCCGACTGTGTCAAGTGCCCTTCCTTGGTCATGATCACCCTACGTGTAATTTTCCCAATTTACCCATTTTTTCCTAATTGCACGATCATGATTCTCATTGTAGTACCCCCTGAGGATTCTCGTTTGTCGGCACCTGCTCAATCAAAGCTCATCCCAATGACTGAAACTTTTTTGAAGAAGTCGAAGGCCATGAAGTACCAGTACTAAGGTGTTTTCCCAATCACCTCGGTCACTTCTAATGTCGACAACATTAGAGACACAGAGATTGACCATGTGGATATGGCCGAGTTCGTAGAGAGAACCAGGGTGACCAACCCGAGCTCAGAGATGAAGAAAATCATTGAGAGCAACATCCATCTAGTTAACTCTTTCCCTGTAGTAGCACATCACATAGAGTTCATCCTCCAGTGCACCCAGTTCTACAACAAAGAGACCAGGTCAGTGTCAGATGCCAATGGCAACACGATAATTCGGCTGGACCCCAAATTTATCGATAAAGTATTCAAGTGCCCTCCTTCTATTGAAGTGTTAAAAATCAACTTTGTTGAGGCACAAAAAGAGTACAATAAGGATCTCGAGAGGGCGAAGAAGGTGATGAATAATAGGTGGCTTAAGACTCCTAGAACTAACTTGTCTAAATGGCTGCATAATTTTTTGAGAAGTGATTTTATAGAATAATTTGGTGACTTGATTACTCTTCTCAGTAGGGTACAAGGTCTGCCATCTTCTTCCCAATTCCATGAATGGATGTATCCCTTTATCAAGATAATTCTACAAAGGAAGCAATGTTAGGGTGTGGAGCTAAAAGCTTCACCAAGGAGCACACTTTAGCAGTTCGGGTCTACACAGACACCGACGTCGATAGAGGATCAGCCGACGATGATCATAGGCAAACAGGCAGGAGCCGGCGTCGGTTACCTGTGCGTCCAGAATGCTATTTCCGAGGACAGAAGCGAGTGTTTGCATGATGATTTTGAGTTGTAGTCTTAAGCTCGCGTCTCTATTATTAGCAATATTATTTTTAGAGCCCTTGTTCAAGTGGCTTAACTGTTTGTTGTAAGTGCATGCTCAAGTTTCCTAATTCTATATGTAGGAAAGATCTTCTTAGCCTAGTGTGTTGAATTGTATGAGTAGAACATTGTAAATGTTTGAAGGACAGTACAGAGTTGTATCAATCCAAGTTGTTGGAATTGATTGTACTTGAGAGAGAGAGATCTTGAGGAATAGAGATCTAGAGAGAGATCTTGTGCATCTGAGAGAGGTGTGGAAGAAAGAAGTTTCTTCAATTGTATTCCTTTTGTAAAGAGTTTTAATACAAGTTTTCAGGGTGGTTTTCTTGTATCTCTTGTTCTGTGCTATTTGTCATTCTAGTTACTTATCTATCTGATTTAATTCTGCGTTTATTGCTTTCACAAGTGTAATCATTGTTGGTTGATCCCCAACAAGTGGTATCAGAGCTCAGGTTCACTAACAGGTGGTTCAGATCTGTGTAGTGTGTATTGATTACAGGTTGCTCACAGGGGTTTCTGTAGGGATTTCTGTTTGAGTGGGAGAAGCAATGGCAGAAGAAAGTAAATTGAGAATGGAAAAGTTTAATGGCAAGAACTATCAACATTGGAGAATGCAGATAGAGGACTGTCTGTATCAGAAAGATCTTTACTTATCGTTAGGTGGGATTGCAAAGAAGCCCAAGGACATGGAGGATGAAGAATGGGAAGTTCTTGACAGAAAGGCTCTGGGGTCTATAAGATTGAGTCTTGCATCCACTGTGATATCTAATTTATCACAGGCAAAAACAACGGTAGAGTTAATGACTACGTTAGCAAATTTGTATGAAAAACCCTCAGCTTCTAATAAGGTATATCTTATGAAGTAGTTATTTAATTTGCATATGCAAGAAGGTGGATCTGTATCTAATCACCTGAATGATTTCCATGGAATTGTTAATCAATTGAGTTCAGTCAATATTGTATTTGATGATGAAATAAAAGCTCTTTTAATATTATGTTCTTTGCCTGAAAGCTGGCATGGCTTGGTAATGGCAGTTTCTAATACTGCATCTGCTTCGAATATTTTAAAAGTTGAGGATGTTGTTAGTGTTATCTTGAATGAGGAAATTCGCAGGAAAAGCACAGAGGAAACATCAAGGAACGCTTTAAATCTCGAGAGCAGGGGAAGGCAAAAAGAGAAGAGCAAGAGGAGATCAAGATCTAAGTCTAAGGGGAGAGGTAGATCCAAATCCAGAAATGGCAGGAGGCCACAATGCTAGAATTGTGGAAAGATGGGGCACATAAGCAGAGATTGCTAGTCAAAGCCTAAGGAGGACAATCATCATGAAGGAAAGGAAGAGGCAAAGGTTGCAGGTATTGCACAAGATGCTCTAATTTTCTCTTTGCATAATAATATAAAATCTTGGGTATTAGATTCTGGTGCATCTTTCCATGCTACCCCTAACAGAGAATATTTCAGTGACTATATCCATGGAGATTTTGGAATAGTGTACTTAGGGGATGATGAGCCTTGTAAGATTATTGGCAAAGGTAAAGTGCAACTGAAGATGTAGAATGGCAACACATGGGTGTTGAGAGATGTGATGCATGTTCCTAGCTTGAAGAGAAATTTGATTTCTGCAGGAAAGTTAGGGGATGAGGGTTGTACAGTAACTCTCACAGTAGAATCTTGGAAGGTGACCAAGGGTGCACTTGTTATGGCCAGAGGTAAGAGAGAAGGTACTCTCTATTTATGTAATTGTGTTACTAATATTTCTCCTTCTGTATTATCTACTTCAGATGTGGATGCTAAATTGTGGCACTCAAGGCTTGGCCACATGAGTGAGAAGGGGATGTCAATTCTTAAGTCTAAAGGTAAGCTTTCAGATTTGAAAAGTATGGATCTAGAATTTTGTGAGCATTGTGTATTTAGAAAATAGAAAAGGGTTAGTTTTCTCAAGACTGGGTCTACTAAGAAAAGGCATAAGTTGCAGCTTGTTCACACAGACATGTGGGGACCGGCTCAGGTAGCCTCTATTGGAGGATCACAGTACTATGTTACGTTCATAGATGATGCTACAAGAAAGGTATGGATCTACTATATTAAGAAGAAATCTGATGTTTTTGAAACTTTTAAGATTTGGAAAGCTATGGTTGAGAATGAAACAGGCAGAAGATTGAAGTGCTTGAGATCTGATAATGGCGATGAGTTCTGCAGTCTTAAGTTCAACTGGTATTGTTATACACATGGAATCCATGGGCAAAGGACGGTTCCAAGGACACCTTAGCAGAATGGAATTGCTGAAAGGATGAACAGAATAATCATAGAGCGTGTAAGATGTATGAGATTGCATGCTGGGTTGCCCTTAGAGTTTTGGGCAGAAGCTGTTGACACCGCAGTGTACCTGATTAACAGAGGACCCTCTACAGCTCTGGATGGTGGAATTCCAGAAGAGGCATGGATAGGTAAAAAGGTAGATCTATCATATCTCAAAGTTTTTGGTTGTGAAGCCTTTGTGCACATAGATAAGGAAAATAGAAAGAAGATTGATGCTAAGTCTATGAGGTGCACTTTTATTGGCTATGGCTCAGATGATTTTGGTTTCAGATTTTGGAATCTAGGAACTAACAAGGTAATTAGGAGCCGTGATGTTGTTTTTAATGAAAAAGTGATGTATAGTGATTAGATGAGGAAGCTGAATCAATCTGGGCAGAGCAATGGAGAATTGGATAAAGTGATGGTCCAAAATGAGCTCGCGGGAAAAAGAAATAATCACTTGCAGGAAAATACAGAGACCGACGTCGACAGGTTAGGAACTAGCATCGGTAGTACAAAAACTGATGTCGGTCATACAGAGACCAACGTTGGTAGAACAGGAATCGACGTCAGCCAGGAAGAACCGGTGTCGGCCAGTAACAGGTCTACAGGTGGCCGAGGTCGGTCACTGTCAGAGAATTTGGGTGGACAGCGTGTTGAGAACGAGTCTAAGACACCCATCAGGAGGTCAGAAAGGGTAAGTAAGCCTCCAATTAGATATTCTCCTTATTTATACTATTTATTGCTAACTGATGGTGGAGAACCAGAGAGTTTTGAAAAAGCATTACAGGTGGAGTCCAAGAGTCAGTGGGAGTGTGGCATGGTTGAGGAGATGGAGTCCTTGAGAGAGAACCAAACATGGGATTTGGTTGAGTTGCCAGCTGGTAAGAGAACACTGAAGAACAGATGGACCTACAGGTTGAAAGAAGGTGAGAATGGACAGATGAGATATAAGGCCAGGTTGGTAGTAAAAGGATTTGCACAAAAGCCAGGTATTGACTTTGGTGAGATTTTTTCTCCTGTTGTTAAAATGACTTCTATAAGGGTTGTATTGTCTTTGGTTGCTTTTGAGGATTTGCATCTTGAGCAGCTAGATGTTAAGACAACGTTTCTTCATGGAGAATTGGATGAGGAAATATACATGGAACAGCCAGAAGTATTTGAGGTCAAGGGTAAGGAGAAGTTGGTGTGCAGATTGAAGAAAAGCTTGTATGGCCTCAAGCAAGCTCCTAGACAGTGGTATTTGAAATTTGACAGGTTTATGACTGAGCATGGCTACAGTAGGTGTCAATCTGACCATTGTGTATATTTCAAGAGATTTGATAATGGTAGATATATTATTCTATTGTTGTGTGTAGATAATATGCTGGTTGCAGGATCACACATGCAGGATATCTCTGAGCTTAAGGTGAAATTAACTCAAACGTTTGCTATGAAGGATTTGGGAGTAGCAAAGAAAATCCTTGGCATGAGCATTAAGAGAGACAGGAAAAATCACAGGTTGATATTGTCTCAAGAGGATTATGTGGACAAGGTGTTGAAACGGTTCAATATGTAGGATGCTAAACTGGTAAGCACACCTTTGGCTGGACATTTTAAGTTGAGTAAGGAACAATGTCCTAATTCACATGATGAGGTAGAGTACATGAGTAAGGTTCCATATTCTTCCGCAGAAGGGAGTTTGACGTATTTAATGGTGTGTACTAGACCAAATATTGCCCAAGCAGTGGGAGTAGTAAGTAAGTATATGGCCAATCCAGGGAAGGAACATTGGAAAGCAGTTTAGTGGATCCTTAGATATCTGAGAGGAACCAGCAGTAGACACTTGTGCTATGGAGGTTCAGATACTTCTCTACATGGTTATGTAGATTCAGATATGGCAGGTGATTTGGATGGCAGGAGGAGCACCACAGGTTATGTTTTTATTGTAGGTGGAACGGTGGTTAGCTGGATATCAAAGTTGCAGAAGGTTGTTGCCTTGTCAACTATAGAAGCAAAGTACATTACAGCCACAGAAGCTAGCAAAGAGATGATATGGATGACACGGTTCATGGAAGAGCTTGGAAGGGAGCATGGAAGTTGCAGATTGTATAGTGACAGTCAGAGTGCAATCCATTTGGCTAAGAATTCAGCCTTTCACTCAAGAACCAAGCACATACAACTAAGGTACCACTTCATACGGCAGGTATTGGAAGATGGTGAGTTGAAGCTGGAGAAGATCCATACAGATAGGAATCCTGCTGATATGTTAACCAAGTCGGTTACAAAGGAGAAGTTGAATCTTCATTCAACTTCTGTTGGTCTTCATGATTGAGCTGAAGATGGAGGAGCTAGAAGATGTTGCTGTACAGGTACTGGTGCAGCTGTTTATCTCCAAGTGGGAGATTGTTAGGGTGTGGAGCTAAAAGCTTCACCAAAGAGCACACTTTAGCAGTTTGGGTCTACACAGACACCGGCGTCGGTGAGGAGTGACCGACGTCGGTTAGGTGCAGTTGCAGAGACGCCGACGTCGACAGAGGATCGGCCGACGACGGTCACAGGCAAACAGGCAGGAACTGGCGTCGGTTACCTGTGCGTCCAGAATGCTATTTTCGAGGACAAAAGCGAGTGTTTGCATGATGAGTTTGAGTTGTAGTCTTAAGCTCGCATCTCTATTATTAGCAATATTATTTTTAGAGCCCTTGTTTAAGTGGCTTAACTGTTTGTTGTAAGTGCATGCTCAAGTTTCCTAATTCTATATGTAGGAAAGATCTTCTTAGCCTAGTGTGTTGAATTGTATGAGTAGAACATTGTAAATGTTTGAAGGACAGTACAGAGTTGTATCAATCCAGGTTGTTGGAATTGATTGTACTTGAGAGAGAGAGCTCTTGAGGAATAGAGATATAGAGAGAGATCTTGTGCATCTGAGAGAGGTGTGGAAGAAAGAAGTTTCTTCAATTGTATTCCTTTTGTAAAGAGTTTTAATGCAAGTTTTTAGGGTGGTTTCTTGTATCTCTTGTTCTGTGCTATTTATCATTCTAGTTACTTATCTATTTGATTTAATTCCGCATTTATTGCTTTCATAAGTGTAATCATTGTTGGTTGATCCCCAACAAGCAAGTCATCTTTTAGGGTGAGCAGATCAACAACGCTCTTCATGAGCAACTGACGAAAGTGTCTACTACTTCGAAGTTCTATATGACTTCATACTTAGTATACATCATGGCTTTAATGCGAACCTTTCTAGGTTTGACAATAAAAGGGGATAAAAGAACCACCCCAGTTTATTCATATTACCCTCATTTAACACTACAAGGATCAATCTGTCATTTTAGGAGGGTAAATGACACCTTCTTCACAGTATTTTTTTGCCTTTTTGATCCTCAGCTAGAATAGAAAAGAGTATCAGATGAAGCCTAGACGGTCATCAATGATTTTGGCTGCATGTTTTTACAATTCCCCTCCTTTTGCTATATGCAGGTTGGCTTTTTCCAAGGCTATCCCTACATGCTCCCTAGATTTCCTTCTAATAAGTTAGTCGTAATGGAGCTGTGTAGATAGATTGTTGTCATACACACTAGGCAAATAGAACTTAAGAGAGTAGGTTTTAGGTTCCCAATTGAAATTGGCAGATACTCGATTTTGACTGCCACCAAAGTGAGGGCCATGGAGATAGAAATGCAACTTGCCACCATGAAGCAGTTTAAAAGAAGAGACAATTTTGACTACAGGGGTGTCAAGATATGATTAGAAGAAAAACTTAGTTTTATGAGCCCATGATTGAGGACATCTGGGTAGACTTGAGAACAACAAAAGAAATCAGAAGGATGGACTACAACAGGCTGACTCTAAAGCAGATTGAATATCTAGGACTTACAGATATTCTCTCTACTTTGGTCAATGATAAGAACATAATCAATAGCAGATACCTGGTTGAGAAGGTCGCTGACTCTCCTCTTCTTCCAATTCAGTGGTCCCAAAAAGAATTGACTTCTTTGAGAAAGAGATTCAAACCAATATTGGCTAACACCAATGATTGGTTAGTAGCCAAAGGGATCAAGTTGAAGGAATTCATTACAGGTTTAGAGGCTGAATTCCAAGTAGAAACAAGGAAGAAGGCAGAGAACAGGACTAAGAATAAAGGTGATGTTCCTTCTCTGTCTAGGCCTCACAAGCCTAGAATCATCTTTGTGTCCAAGAAATTGAAGGTTGTTGAGGAGCTAAGATCAACAATTAAGGGGGTTGGAGAATAAAGCACTCAAAATCAAGCAGCACAATAGATGGAGACAGATGATAAGCCTTCAGAGCAGTAGAGAACTAAGCCTCTATTTCCACAGGAAGGGGCACAACCACTTGTAGGCATTTCTTCTTCACCACCTCAATCCCCTATGGCATCTCCTTCACCTCTTTCTCCCATCAGTGTTCCTTCTTTTGGAGCCACCTCTCCTTCTGGATTTATGTTTGGCGATCCTCAAGGTGCTTCTAGAGACGTCCTTCACTCCTCAAGTTCTATCCCTAGTCTCTCTTCTCCTTCTTTCAATATTGGAGAAAGCTCTACCATTGACCAGCGGCCGATACAGTTTCACCTGTTACTCCCACTGCGCTCGCTGTTCCCACTAGCAGTGCAGACATTACCCTAATGACACCAGCTATAGGAATTGTTGCCATAATAAGTGCTTCTGCTCTCCCTCCTTGGTTGTCAGCTTTCACACCCAAAAGGAAGAAGCTAGCCATCTCTGCAGATGACTTTGATTTTGGCAAGATAGTGTCAGTGAAAGCTAAGGCCCCTAAGAGACCAAGGATCCTTTCAAAAATGATTGAGGAAAAGGGGCACAAATTTTTGGAGATAGCCAAACCTCCATAAGACGCAACCCTAGAGGGTTTTGACTTAAACAACTATTCCATTTCTCGTGTTGAGTTAGGGAAAGTTACTCACAAGGGTGCAAAGAGCGACCTATAGTCTGCAATGGATATCATGGTCTAGAAATTTGACAGGGAAAAGGAGATGAAAGATTGCTATAAGGCAAAGGTAGAAAAATTGACCGTAGTAGTTAGGAAATTCACTCTTGCTCCTGAAGCAACAACCCCAGAAGCCTTTTCCATAGATGATCCTGTTATCGAAAAAGTAGAGAAAACCTACATGAAAGGGAAAGTGCTTAAAGAGTATATAGAAAAGATGCATACTCAGGGAATTTCCTTGCTTATAGAGGTTGCTGAGAAGATAGATAAGATGAAGAAGGTGAGGACAGATTTAGAAGACCTCATCTCTCTTATTTCTCAAGATATTGACAGTACATATAAATATCTTAGCAAGTGGATAGAGATGAAGGATATGAAGAAACTCACCTTGATATCCATCAGCATCATTGATAGCAAAGATTCCTATGTTAAAATCAAGGAATCACTGATATACAGGATTCAAGTACTCAAGGAGCTGATCGAAGATCTCAAGTCTTCCAAAGATGCTAGTGAGAAAAGTGACATAGGCCTGTTGAACAGATTGAAAGAATTGCCTTGTGACCTCACCTCCAGAGATAATCAATTTCTCTTGGCAGAAGAGATGATTTGAGAATTCAAAGGTATGATCCAGAGGGATTTTGAAGAGAAAGCATTTTCAATGACTTTTGTGGATAACATCTTAGATACTCAGTTAACTCTGGATAATCTAAGAACCAGGTTAACTAGTCATGCCAAAGCCATCACGGCATTGAAAGACGCTACAATCAGAGTCAGAGTGATCTTCAAAAATACCATTGCACCAAATAGTATAGGAGTTTAGGCATCTATCGCCATGCATGATGCTCATCTGAAGAAGTTCGGCGGCAGGAGTTGAACCATCTCTCCATTCTCTCTTCTTCCTCTCTTCTCATGCACTTTTGTCATGTGCAAGTGCATGCACTTTTGTGATATGTAATTACATGTAAAAATTTAGAAAAATATCTCAAAGTCAAAGATGACTCATCTTTGACTAGATATTTTAATATTTTAATCTTTTTCAAATTTTGAAGGTTTCTCCCTATATATATAGGGAACCTCTTTTGTAAAAAGATCTCTGGATAATCAAGAGCAAAAACTCTGCTGAAATTGAGACACTTCTTGAGACTTTGTGCTCAACTTTTAAATCATATTTTACCGAATGAATGAGAAACAAGTTTATTTCAGACTTTGTGTTGAAGTAATTTGTGTTATTTAGGAAATAGTTCTTATGTTCTCTTTCCTGATAATCTCTTATTTGTTCGATCTAATAAGCAAAGTGTATGTATTAAAATTATCTAAAGACGTTCCTAAAAGATAAAAGAAAGACTTTGAGCTACTTTTATCTTGGTGACCCTTTTTATCTATTGTAGTTTTAGGTGAAGACTTTGTGCTTTGTTTCACTCTACTATTATGCGTGTCCCAAATCAGTGAAAGAGGCAACAAAAGACTTTGTGCTTTCATGGGTTTCCTTGTGAACTTTGTTACTACTTCAGGGGATTTTTTGCTCTGTGCTGGATACCATTCTTGAAAGAAGATGAATGATTTTAGCCATCGATCGGGATTTCCCTCTTTGTTCCTTGGACAACCTCTCTGAAGAAAGAGAGATGGATGGTGGTATACTACCTTGAGTATTATTTTTTTCTTACTTATATATACATATATAGCATATAAGTGATTCATAGGGAACCTCCCCTTGATGAAAGGAGAGATTTATCTCGTTAAGATGTGGTAAACCTACACTTTTTGTGGCATAAATCTCCTTGTACTGTGGTTGATATACCCATTTTGTCATCAGTTAGTTGACGACAAAATATTCACCCAACACTTACAACATTCAATTTATGTGGAAAATATAATCTATATTGGTACCATTGACTTTTATTGCTTAATGAATCAAACATCACTAATAGTTACATTCAATAAATGAAAGGTCCACAAGGCTATTAATCAAAGCATATAAAAGTGAGTCTATGAGCACAAGTTACTCACCAATATACATTCACACCAATAGAGACTGACAACACATGAAGAGACATCTAGGCCAACATACGTCACCAAGACCATAATTAAGTAAATGCCTTTTATTTCACTACACATTGTAAACAACCCCTAAACCTTCATTATGTAATGAATAAACAGTTATAGTTGTAAATTCCATTCCAACTTATGCTAGTATCTTATGGAACCAAGACCGCATGTAAAGAAATGCCTTTATTTTTTATTTATTTTTACTTATTAGTTTCCCCTAAACATTGTAAAAACCTTTGAAGAGAGATATGCATATAAAGAGAAAGAAAGAGACCCATTGGCACCATAAGTATATGCAAGTAAATGATTTTTTTGGATTTTTCCCCTTACCCTTATTATATATATATTTTTTCTGTACCTTTACAAAAACCCTATGTAAATTCCCTCAAGACCATCATTATACATTCATTCAACAATTATAGTTTTAAATTCCATTACATGCTATGTTATTATCTTATGCCACCAAAACAAGTAAGCAACTACCTTTTATTTTTTAATATCATTCATTTTTTGCTACACCTTGTAAAAACATCTAAACTGTTAAATGCCATTAAACCTTCATTATATAATGATTAAGTGGTTATAGTTGTCAATTCCATTGTTATTATCCTCCCAACATACGTGAAAATATGAGTTTTTCAAAAAAGTATGGATATCCTTCAAATCATATGTTAGAATTTAATATTTATCTAGGTTAGTTTAGGTTAATCTTAAGTCCATTTTAATTTTGAATTTATTATTATTTTTAGCTCAGATTTATGAGGTGTCACACTTATTTTGTCCTTTTGTATGGAATATTGAATTTACGTTCACATGTGATTTCCTCCACACTTGTCACACACATCCCCCTCATCGTATGGGGATTAGGGAAATTTGACACATACAAGGTTGTGTAAGTAAAACCTCTTTTCTTGTATCTCTATTTATTGAGCTCTCTCCTCTCTCATTCTACACACTAGAACAATAGTTCATCTTGAGATTTTTTTTATGGCTTGAGATCCATCTGTATCTCTATTCTCGTTTCTTCCATCAAAATTGTACTTGGAGAATTTTACATTTCAAGCCTTATAAATAGATGTGGGGTTTTCTTCAGTCTAATGGTTTCCCCACTTGAAAAATATTATCTCTTGCATTCTCTTATGAATTGATATTAAGGTGATCCCTTCCTTTGCACATTTATTTGCTTTAATTTAATGTTGTTATTTTACAATTCTAGGATAATTCCTAATATGGTATTAGATGATGCTACTTTTAACACTGAATTTTAAGTGATTACAAACATTTTTCTTGTCTTTTGTTATTTATTTTACCATTTTGCATGAATATAACTGGTTTATTTTGTATATTTGAGTGCTAATATTGACTTGTAGGTTGATAGAGAAGGTTTATTGGGCTGATTCTATTTAATTTTTAAGCTATTTGCACTCACCAAGAACACATTTTTTTAAAACTATTTTTTTTCATTTATGGTTCTACATGACACTTTCAACATCTTCAAAGTCTTGGATTATTGCATAACTTGGTTGTAACACCTTTCTCTGTTGTTCAGATTCTTCTATTATACTTATTTCCACTGCATTCTTTACTTTGCCCGGTTTATTCAACCCATTATTATGTGGATATATCTTGTAATATGTTTTTATTTCTATCTTGGCATTATTTTTTGGTTGTCTAACACATTTTTATGGACGTATTTTCTCATGCCTAATATTTATTTTCTAAGTTTTATGTTTTACTCACTTAAATTGGCATTCCTTGTTGAGTATTGGTGCCTTTATTCTGATGCTTTTTAGATAATTTTGGTATCTTTTGGCATTTTGATAAGTTAAAAATATGAAGTCACTTCTCTTACATGCGCCTAACCTTTTATTACATTATATTATATTTGTTAACATGCAATGCATTTTGATCTCTTTCTTGCTTATTATTTGTGCACCGAATTCTTCTAACTCTGCGTGCTGGCTATATTTTTTCTATAGTGGAGGTAAAACAAAATCATTTTTGGTTATAACATTTTGTTCTCTTTTGCCTTTAGTGCGGATATTACCTTGATTTGCATTACTTGTTGGTTGTTTTCTCTTTTAAATTGCATGGTAGTTTATTTCAGTGTCTTCTTCTCTCCTTCTCCTAACGTCTTCTATAACACTTCTTTGTTGAACTTATTTATTATTGACAAAGCTCTATCTTGAACTGTCCTTATCTTCTTCTATTATTGGCTTGTTCTTAGTTGATCTATGTAATTAGGATGTTAATTTTTAACATTCAATCTTGGAACTCCAATGGTAGTTTTTCATTTCAATTCTATAAGGCATTTAGCTCCATACTAAATTTAATTCCTTCCAAAGAGTGATGAAAGAGTATTTTGGCCTTTTTTGATATTTTATCACATTTTATAAATGCCTTTTTGCCTTGCCAAAGTGCCATTTGGCATATTTGAGGTTATACTTATTTTCTCTATTTAAAGATAATATGGTCTTCAAATCATATATTTATCTTTATATTAAAACTTTTAATAATTGACAACAACTCATTTATATTAAATCTTGAATTGATAATTGTTTTATGTGGCAAATGTGTAGTTTAAAGTTTTATATGAATGCAAATTATTTTGAATAGAACTTAAATCTTGCTTCAAGTTTTGCCACATTATTGATTTAAAGTAAACTCAAACAAAGATTTAAAGCATTGTTTAGTTTAGTTTTTTTTTCCTCCATATAAAATAAGAAAAGTTTTTTGGTTTTTTCTATATTTAAAACAAAATACATTTGTTATATTCGTGTCATTAGTCTTAACATCTGCATTCATTTTAACATCAAATGCTCTTTTAATTCTTTTCATATATATTTTTTTAATTGTTTAAATTTAATATTTTTTAATATAAATGTTATAATTGGAGATTTTTGATAAGCCTTACTTCTTCTTACGAAGATAAATTCTAAATCGCATCTTGTTTGTTCATGTTTTTTCTTTATCATTATCAATTATTTTGTAAAAGATTTTAAATTGACCTTATTTTTAGCATTTAATATTTTTACGTAAAAAACTACTATCAAACTAATGAGATTGTTACTCTTAAATTCCAAATTGCATGTCAAGACATGAATATTAATGCGTTACAATCATCTTTTGATGAGAAATTAACAATTATGTAAACCTCTTTTAATACAAACATGGAGAATATGCATCAAGTTATTGACACACTTAATACTAAAATTGTGTCTTTTGACCTTAATAATAATTTTTCTAATGTTGATAATATGTGATTCTAGTGAAACTTGAACTCCTTTACACATTCCTCTTTCTACCCCCAATTTTCACATCATACACTTGATGGGTTATAATGGAGGCAGTCTTGGCCAACACGAAAACAACATTGTTGAGCCTATTTTACTTAAAACTCATATGACTTTTATTAGGCTTGGTTTGTATGCTTCCAATGATTTTAATTCTAACGTGAAGTCATATTGTCCCCCTCACTAAAGGACATTATATAATAGTGCCTCTCACTCTCATAAAACTTGTTTTGATTATAATGTTTCTCATGCTCAAACTTTGGTTAAACACAATAAAATTTGTAAGCGTTAAGGTAAACACATGCATCACATCTCTAAATGTTAGAAATTGCATCCATGTAAATATTGTGATAAATCAACTCATGACATATTGCATTGTTAGGAAACCACTAAAACACCTCTTTCAAAGGTTAAACCAATTTGATTACCTAAAGCTATGGTATCTTCTTAAGACTTTGATGTGCGCTCTTTTAATAATTCTTTAGTTGTTTCAAGCATAATATCTTTTTCCCACAACACATATTTTTTGTCTCCTTTTTGATAAGTTTAAACTCAAAATTTTATGCATTCCTTGCTATTGTGCTTACTTATTCTTATAAGTTGTTAAGGAAATATGCTTTGTTTTGAACTGATTATTTGTTTGTGTAGGATTCTGTACTTTATTATGGAAGTTATCTTTTACTCATTTTATCTTTTTTTAGATCTACTTTTATCATTTTAATTGTATGTAGAACATATTTTGTAAAATTATATTTAATTAACATATAATATTGGTGTTAACATTTGTGCCTTATAGGTTTTAGTGGACCATTTATCCTTCTTGTTGGTCCTTGTTTCATTGTGGATTAACCTTTTTGTCTGAAAATGATTCTTGGATATTATTGATGATCTTAAATCTTATTCATTCTCTCAAAACATTGTAATTCCACTTGAATAAATTTTTTATTAAGGAGAAGTATTATATAATGTCAACTTCTTTATTTATTTATAATTTTTTATCCTCTTTTATAACCCTAAATAAAGCTTAAGGGGGAGTGTTGGAGATTAATTTTTATTTATATTAGCTTAGATTAATCTTAAGTTTATTTTAATTGTGCATTATTTATTATGAGAAATTCACTTTATTCTAAATTTATAAGTTGTCACACCTATTTAATCTTTTTATAAGAAATATTAGATTTACATTCACATGTAACTCCCCCACCTGACCCCACACATCCCCCTTATTTATGAGGATTATATATAATTGACACACATAAGAATATTTATTGAGCTCTTTCCTCTCTCATTCTACACACTACAACACTAGTTCATCTTGAGATTTATCTGTTATAACTTGAGACCCATCTTTGTCTCTATTCTCTTTTTGTCCATGGATATTATACTTGAATAATATTACTTTGTAAGCCTTATAAATAGATGTGGGGTTTTCTTATGTTTAATAGTTTCCCCACTTGACAAATCTTGTCTCTTTCTTTCTCTTATGGCTTGATATTGAGGTGATCTATTCCCTTGCACATTCATTTAATTTCATTTTACATTGTTATTTATGATTCTGGCATAATTATTGATATCATAATCAAAATTTTAGATTTTTGTTAGAATAAATATGTTTGAGCTTGTATTTGAGAGCTAAGAGTAAGATTATATTCAAATGTGAAAGAGGGTATGCATTGTAGGCACCCTAATTATGTCACCTTAATTTTGTTACCAATTTTCTATCATCTAATTCACTATTAATTAATCCCCTCTAATATTAGTAAACCCCAAAACTACCATTTTAATCAATTAATTACACCTCAAATTCATTTAATCCCACTAATTACACCCTATAGATAATTAGCTAATTAGTAATTATTAATTAATTGATTAATTCCCATCTAATATAATACACACATAATTAATAAAAATAAATAAATAAAATTAATTATCCTTACCCATGTCATCCCTTAAATAACTCGATCAAAATGGAAATTTATCTAATCCAATCTTAATAAAATTAGTTAACGCCTTGAATTTATGTTTACACATCTAAAAAA
The DNA here is from genome assembly GCA_037957365.1 of Torreya grandis. Taxonomy (NCBI): domain Eukaryota; kingdom Viridiplantae; phylum Streptophyta; class Pinopsida; order Cupressales; family Taxaceae; genus Torreya; species Torreya grandis. Next base: position 6,911,912 of record JARHVA010000076.1, read on the forward strand.
TAAATAAATAAATAAATAAATAAATAATCAATTAAATTAGTTTTCAATCAAATCAAAGCATGCAAGCTTTAAATTAAGTGGATTAATCTCATCTATCCAAATCAAAGTTTTTAAATTTGATCAAGTTAATTTCAACCATTCATCCTTCCATTCAAAATCTATAAATTCACCCTTTATATTTCATTCTCATATATGGAGAAGTTTAGACATCCTAGAAAATCTTAGAGTTTATTATGAGATATTACAATCATCTAACATCTTTGGAAAATCTCTGTCATCTTAGCAATCAAGTAATCATTCTTCACAGGTACATGCTGCCAAAATCTTGTATGAATATTCAAGCAACCACACTCAATTCAAGCATGAACAAATCCATTAAACAAGAGAGATTTTTTCTTGGGTAAGGGAAGGTATCATTCTTTATCTTTTATTTTCTCAATCTTATGTTACATTTGATTTAGAGTAAGAGCACAGTTCTTATTACTAAGTTTATTTCATAGCTTTATATTTTATCACATACATATCTGGCATTCCATGTGGGACATATCATTTGTCTGATCATATTTGTAAGTTTTTAATAGGTTTGTGGATTTTTGTTACTATTAGGGAGGGTTTGATTCATTTGTATATCAAATTTTCTAATATTTTGACTCTGTTTATTGTTTTTTTTCATTTTTTGTGTCAATTTTTTTTGTGTAACATTTACGTTCTGTGTATTAATGTTCCTACACTCCAGAGGGGCATTTTTACATTCGATGATGTTTTTTTTACTTTCCATGTGTGTTTATGTAGGTGTCAATAAGGATTTAATGTTTCTATTTTGAACATTGGAATTTATTTGTTGATCTTTGGCATTTATGTCTCATAATTTAATGTTTATGTGTTTTGTGCAGGTGTTAGTCATGGTTGATTATTTTTTGTTTTTATCTCATAATTTATCATTTATGTGTAATTTTTAGGTGTCAGTTAGGCCATGACATTTTTGTTTTAACCTTTAAAATTTATGTGCTTATCTTTGTCATTTTATGCTAATATTTGGTGTTTCTATGTTGATCTTTGGCATTTCTATCTCATAATTTATCATTCCTATGTTTTGTGCAGATATTAGTCAGGGTTTGTTATTTATGATATGATATTTGACATTTATGTTCTAATATTTAACATTTTTTTTATTGATATTTAACATTTTTGTATTTATATTTGACATTTCTATGCTGATCATTGACATTTATAAGTGGATCATTAAAGTTAAAGTTATGACTCCAATTATTATTAAACCAAGAACAAAAACATTATTAAACTTATGATAATTCTTAAAGTTATGATGATTCTTACAAGTTATTAAACTAAGAACAAAAATGTTAAAACATAGATAAAAAATGTTGATGATTAGAACATAACTTTAATGATCCACTTGCAATTATTATTTAAAAAAAATTAAGATAGAGCCCAAGTAGACCAGTGCCTATTTGATAAACAAGGATGAAATACTCATGCAACTCATATAAATAGGAGATAAGCTTCCCATAGATTATAATCATGAAAACTTGATAAACATAATAATCAAGAAAGATCAAACCCCTATAAACCAAGAACATGCTACATCTAATTAATTTAATCAAATCAAATCAAATTTAAGATACAATAATCAAAACCCCAATCCAAATGTCTCTCATATAAAGATTGGTAAATGAAAATTAGTTATAGCACCACAAAATCCTCAATCGAAATTAGTTCAGGTTTGATTAACTTCAACACTTAAGTCAATAGTTGGCAAACTTAGTCTCCCATATAAGTCCTACAAAATCTAAACATTTAGAGAACTATCAATAATCCAATAATAAAAAATACAATACCAATCAACAATCCAAATTTATCTTACCCCCATCATCACCACTCAAATGTGCATTGTTTTCCCAACAATGGAAAGTTATGAATGATTCTTTACAAGGACTGAAGGAAGGAAGCCACATTCAGAACAAAAAATACAAATTTGAGGAGTTGTGACCCTATCCATTTGAAAAATAAATTCTATAAATACCCTTTCCCCCTTACTTTGAACCACCCAAGTTTGAAAAATACAAGGGAAAGGGTGACCTGAGAGAACATGTCAAAGAATTATTCATGTCTTGCTAAGAGGTCGCATATAGTGATACTTATTTTATCAAATTATTCCCTTGAAGTCTAGGGGACCAAGATTTAGAATGTTTCTTACATATTCCTAAGGGATCTATCACAACTTTTGCAGATCTATCTAAATTATTTGTCAACCACTTATCTTATAATGTTAAACATGGGCTTATAATGATGGATTTATGTAACACTAAAAATAATGGAAAAAGATTCTCTTCATTCCTATAAAGATGGAGAAGCTTAGCTAGTATATTCCTTGGTCAATCCCTGATAAGTAGATGGTTATTATATTGATTGCCAACCTCAATTAAGATATGAATTTTCAACTAAAAGTTCACCGTGCCACTACCTTTGATGAAATCATTGAAAAAAGAGTTCAAGTAAAGAAAGTACTTATCACTAAAAGATTGGTTAAAATTTTCCATTAGGATCATACAAATCAAACACAATAAAAAAATTCAAATTATTTAACAAAAATAAAAATGTTTTTTATGATGGAATTGTTAATTCAAAACACATTCATCTTGTCTATAGTAATTCTAAAATTACCATTCTTAGGGGCCAACCTAAATAGGAGATCAAAAGAAGACAATATACTCTTCTAGGAGAATCATTAGGAGTTGTATTTCATAAATTAGTCACTATAGACATGATCATTTTTTCACAAACCAAGCCATTTGATGAAATCCAACCAAAGCCCACATGGTACAAAGAGAATGAATACTGTGAGTTTAAAAAAATCAAAGGACCTTCAACCAATCGATGGATGAAGCTAAAAATTTACGTTCAATATTTGATTGATAGAGGAGATATTAAAGTTCAAGGAAGTGCATATACATTAAAATGTCAATTTTTGAGGATATATAAAGACCCCTTTCCAAAACATGATCAAGCACATCCACAACTATATCAAGGTCAAAACATCCAAACTAATTTTATCAATTATAAAAAAATCCACTCATTCTTACGATCTAGTTGGTAGTCACATTGAATACAAAAATAATCATATCACAACCATTAAATTTAAATCCCTATCTTGTGTTGTCACAACTAAGTGTAATAAAATCATTATCAAAAGGCCTCCTCTACTTACCCTTGAAGGATAATATAACTTTATTAAACAACTTGAAAAATACCTTCCCAAGTATCCATCCTCAATATTCCTAAAATATTTATTTTTCACAGGGAATCTTGTACAAATTCCTCCAAGAGTCAAGAGTCCCAAAAAACATTGATATATCCCAATTTAAATAAATCGTTAGAGACCTATATTTGAGTCATCAACTCATCTTTGACCAACATGACATGCCTCATGTTGGCTCATCACCTAATTTCCCCTTGAATATTAAGGCCTTCACCAAACATAAAGTGAAAAGGGTATTTGTAGATAATGGATCCAGCTTGAATATCTACATCTTGACATTAATCAAACATCTTGGTTTATTTAAAACATCATTAGATCCAAATATCATCACCATCAAAACATATGATAATGTTGAAAGGGAATCAATGAGCACTATATTTTTTACTATCATGTTGGGTCTGTCATGTAATAAATCTTTCTCCATGTTATTTATATTAACCTCCATTACAACATCCTTCTTGGTTGACCATGGATTCATTTAATGCGAGTCATCCCATCCACATTCCATTAATGCATCAAATTTATGCATTAAGGCATGGAAGTTACTATCCCTAGTGATCCTCAACCTCTCTAATATTTAAAAATGTTGGAGGGGAAATATAGTAAAACCAATTACTTTCCCATCACTAAAAATGCCTCTAAAATGGATGGATTCACATTACCAAAACTGATAAAGCCTTCATATTACATACATTTAGATTATCTCCCACCTACATCCAAAAAACCCACCTTCTAAATCATGTTTCAATATCCTTGACAAAGTTTGTGGAGAATATGAAATCCAATATACTTTCCATGTTGGTAAACTCCCCATTCATCCTAGAATTCATGGCAGGCCTAACATGAAAAATAAGATACGACATGTATCCTATTAGTTTTACACAACTACTTTTATCATATTAGTGTTTCTTGAAAATGAGAAAATTCAAAGCTCTAATGACTTCTGTCTATATGATGACAACTTAGTAGACTATTTTAAAAATAATATCTTATAGAAAAAAAGATGTGTCAAATCATGAACTACAAAGGAAAAGGACTAGGCCTTTATGAATAGAGGATATAATATCCTATACATGTTCATGTAAATCAAAAATATCGTGACATCAGATGCAAACCCCTAATGACCAATATGAGGATGTCAATGACACTTCCATGATACTTGAGGAAGTTTCTTCTGACATTGAAACACATTTTTCTCATAGTCTATAAGAATATCTTATTGCCACTAATCTTTTCAATGACACCATTGTCCCCACCATTAATCTTGACCTCTAATACCCTGAGTTTATCGACTGGGACTGACAAGATGGCATACCAATTATAATATTTCAAAATGATGAAGCTATTACAAAATTCATAGGACTTAAAAATGGTATCCCACTATGGGACCAAGAAAAGGGTTTTGAAATCAACTGGGACATGTTATCATATTTTGGGGAGCAGAAAGAGTTTCTTAGTCAAAATAAATAATAATAAAAAACTAAAAAATTGAAGTCTCCTAGTGAAAACCTCTTTAAGGTGATATCATATCAAAAAAATAAAATCAAGAAAATAAAAATGAGTATAATGTTGAAAACCTTTTTGAGACACTAGTAAATGAGGAACTCAACTTTTTACCTGCATCAACACAGTTACATGACAACTCTAAATCACTCGTTGAGGAAACTATTGATGTCAATATTAGAACATAATAGAATCCTAAGATCATCAAACTTGTAGCCACTCTTAGTCCACAAGAATAATAAACTTTTGTCACCATCCTAAAATAATTTGCATATGTTTTTACTTGGTCATATGTTGACATGCATGTATTAGATCCATCCCTTGTTGTGCATGACCTTATTATACATGCATATGCTAAACCAATAAAAAAAAACTAATAAATATGCATCCCAAGGTGGCCCTTCTCTTTAAATAATAACTAAAAAAAATCTTGGATGTTGGGTTTATCTGACCAATAGAATATTTTGAACAACATCGTTCTTGTCAATAAAAAACCAATAGGTGTCCAAGTGTGCACAAACATCTATGACATCAATAAGGCATGTCTAAAATATATTTTTCCTTTATTAAATATTGGCATGATCATTGAATTAATAGCTAGACATGAAATTTTATCTCTCATGAATGGTTTTTCATGATACAATTAGATTGAAGTTGTATCCAAGGATCAACACAAAACAACATTTGCTACACCCTAGGAGTTTTTTCACTACTAATTCATGCATTTTGGCTTGAAAAATTCTAGTGAAAAATATCAAATAACATTAATTGTTATCTTCCATGGCATGCTCCATGATATAGTTGAGGATGACATGGATGACATATTGGGTAAATAAAAAACTAGAGTAGAACATCTTGCCATTTTATGAAGAATTTTTGAAAGACTAAGAGAATACAAGGTTGGCCTAAATCCTAAAAAGTGTCTTTGATGCCACATTAAGTAAACTATTCGAATTTATTATGATGACATATCTAGAAGAGTTATTGAAGTCAATTTAAGAAAAAATCAAAATCCATTATAGAAATTCTACCTCTTCAAAACCTCAAGCAGGTACACAGTTCATAGGGAAAATTCCAAAAAATCAAATGATTCATCTCATAGCTTGTAGATAAGTGTCAAAAATTCATGCATATATTAAAAAAATACATTTTATTTCATTTGAATTAAGAATGTCAATAGGATTTTTAGCAACTTAAACAATATATTTCAAATCCATTAGCACTAGTTCCACTTACTCCTCGAAAACATCTGCTAACTTACATCTCAATGACATAATTTGTGCATTGGGAGCCCTTTTGGCCTAACATGATAATCAAGGAATATAAAAAGTTTTTTATTATCTGAGCCACACTTTGGTTTCATATGAACTCAATTACACCCAAATTTAGAAATCATGTCTAGCCATTATTTTTTATTTTCAAAAACTACGACACTATATGCTCAATAACAAAACCAAACTTGTTGCCAAGGTTGATCCTCTAAAATATATTTTATCAAAATCAAATATAATAGGCAGAATAGAAAAATGGGTCATGTTTCCTAATGATTTTTACATCTATTTTTTAAATCATAAATCTATAAAAGGGAAAGTCCTTGCATATCATCTAGCAAAAGCACCGCTATCAGACAATCAACCTTTGTTCATTGGATTTTAGGATGAATGAATTTTATCTCTTGATGGTTCACCTGAATGGAAAATTTATTTTGATGGATCCTTTACCATGCATGGCTTAGGGTCTATCATATTTTTTCTCACACGATAAGATGATCTCATCCCTAAAGAATTCAAAATTAGGTTTCCTTGCACTAACAACATCATTGAGTATGAAACACTCATCTCATGCCTTAAACTAGCAATATAGTGGAACATTCAACATTTGTCATTCTATGATGACTCTCAACTTATCGTAAAAAATATAAATGATGAATATGAGTCAAAATAAAAAACTCATTCCTTATAAAATAATGGTTGATAGCTTAATGTAATACTATGTGCACATTAACTTTGAACAAGTCCCTTATGTAAGCAATAAATCTGTAGATGCCATGGATACCATTGGTTCTCTTCTTGAGATACAAAAAGATACCCTATAACGTCACTTTTTTGTTGAATAGATAATGATATCAATATATGATGTCCCATAATCTAAAATGGTATGTGATATTATTGGTCCCAATTCCCCTTGGTATCATGACATTTACACTTACTCCATAACCACATTCTCCCTCTTGATATTTCATGTAATCAAATAAAATCCTTCATCCAATGTTCCTCTTGATTCACCATCCTTGGAAACACCTTATATTACAAGGGTTATGGTGATACGTTGTTAATAAGTTTAAATTCAGAAGAAGTCAACTTAACAATCAAGGAAGTTCATGATGGAATTTGTATAGTGTACACTAGTGGCATGATCCTAGTAAAGAAACTACTTAGAATAGGATACTAAGAGCCTACCATGGAAATAGACACTTATCATTATGTAAAAAATGTATAGCCTATCAGAAGAAATGAGAACTCATCCATAAACCTTCCCAAGTGTTACAACTAATCATAACTCTTTGGCCCTTTTCTATATGGGGGCTCAGTCTCATTGGGAAGATAAATCCCTCTTCCTATGATGGCCACAAGCATATCATCAAAAACACTAAGGACTTTACTATAAGGGTAGAAGCAATTCTCCTCACATACATAACTAGAAAAAAAATATCCAAGTTCATCCTTAATCACCTCATTTATCGTTATGGTATCCCTTCAACCATCATTATTGAAAATGGTAAGTACTACAAGAGCAAAGAATTCAATGCCCTATGTGATCAATCCCATATGAAACATAAATGGTCCACACCCTATTACCCCTAGGTAATATCCAATTTGAATCTTCCAATAAAACTCTCACCAAAATATCAAAAAGATTATTAGTAACACTAGTTGCAATTGACATCTTCAACTCTATCCTACCTTATGGGCTTATTGTAGCGATTTCTACACACCCACAGGGGAAACACCTTATTCCCTTATCTTTTGATCTGAATCCATCTTATCAATTGAGATAAAACTACCCTCTTTGCACATCTCCTTGCAAGATATAGTCATTGATGATGAATAGCGAGTTACGTGTCTTCATAAGTTATAACTTCTTGATGACAAATGGCTCAATTTACTAGATCATTTGAAATCATATCAAAATCAAATACAAAGAAGCTCCAACAAGCGTATCATATCTAGAGAGTTTGAAACTAGTGACCTTATTCTAAAATAAAATCAAAGAAATACCAATAAGGATTGTGAAAATAAATGCAAGTTTGAGCCCAATCGGTTAGGTCCCTATGTCTTCATTGCCAAGTTTGGATCAGAAGTGTACAAGTTGTCCACATAAGATGGATAGGAGCTTGGTGAACCCATGAATATCATTTATCTCATGTGTTTTTATACTTGAAAGATCCAATTCTACTACTAAATTTCAAAAAAATAAAAAATAATTCAAAAAATTTAAAAAAATGTTTTTTTAAAGAATTCAAAAAATCAAACAATTTATAAGAGTTATAAAAAATTACAAAAAATACCAAAATACAAAAATGCAAAAAAACTAAAAAAATCCAAAAAGACAAAAAAATCATCTAAAGGTGAAAACTATTCTTTTGGCACCTTGGTCAAGTACCATGATGAAAACTAGTTTATGGTGTCCTATGTAAATCTGTTGTCTACAAGTACCCTACACTTGGGTACAGACACACTCCATCCCAACCCTAGACATACTAACCCATCCTTGTAATCATACCATCATGTTTATCCTTATTCCTACTTTTGACCTTAATAAGGACATGGATAAAGTCTTAAGACATGTTTTGGAATATCTTGGTATATCAAATCATCTTCAAAGTACACTGCAGTGTAATGTTAGAATGACACATGGATGATTGGGCACATGGTTCTTATGTGACATAGTCTTTGGAGATCCCATTTCAAATCCCTCAACCATTCCATCTAATACCACCTCCATCCCTGATGTTATAATTGGTTTTACCTTTGTCTTTAGCCTCATAATTTGTACAAAAACCCTAAAAAGATAAAAATAAAAATAAAAATAACAAGTCAAAAATCCCAAAAATATAATTTGTCTTGTCCTTAGTCATGTTAAAATATTTTTTCAATTTTAAACAAATCATTGAGTTTTATTAGGATATATCATTCCTAATCCAACCCCTTCACATACATCATTATTAGGGGAAAATCAAAGCTATCATTATCATTGATCACTAAATTTAAGGTTTTTAACTTAATAAGGGATAAAACATAATATTTTTTCCTTTAATCTATGTGTGTTATTGTTATTACTTATTAATGTTATTTTTTATTTGCGTCTGTGTCATTTGTACTACATATTACAATAATGTCATCATGGTTCTTCATATCATGGTACATCCTGTCATATGCTATAGTAATATCAAGTTGCTCAAACATTTAGAATTTAGTGCAAGATTAACAATAATCATCATCACATCATTAACATCCATAAACATTCATTCTTAAACATTAATTCTCACTAATTAAGTGTGCATTATAAACAACATGCATTTCATTATGTCATAAAATAACATGAAACAACAAATAAGCATCGTCATCATAAAAAATCATCACAAGACACATGAGAGAGATCAAGACAAAATAATCACTGAATATAGATATCCCATAATATACACAAAAATCACTTAGTTATCATAGCTATCAACTCTCTTTGTGGCTATTTATGGCTAGACTCCTCGATGGTGGATCTCTCTTAGGAGGTGCTCTCTCTGAATGAGCTAACCTAAATAATAAGACCCTCTCTACATAATCATCTAGTCTGTGAAATATGCTGCTCTCTAATCTAGAGACACAATATGCTCATATAGTTATCAATAGTATTATAACTCCCTCATCACTCTCATTGAGTCTAAGATTACCTATACTAAGCCTTGGGGTGTAAGTAGTGAATAGTATAGGTTCATCTCACTCTATACCATCTAAATATATGATCACACTAAACCCAAATCCATTCTTATATGATCTAATTCATCTTTCAACCATGTAATCTATGTGTCTCTAGTTGCTAATTGAGCTTGGTGAGTGATTTCCATCCTCTCCTCCTCTCTCTCCTCATCCCTATAAACTCTATCTCCCTCATTCTAATCTCCCTCTATAGGGTATCCATAATCTCATCCTCTATTAGCCTCAATCTTGAAGGCCTAAATCCATCTTCTCATATTTCAATTAGCACTAAAGTCCCAACTTCATTTCCATCTCTTTGGTCCTCTTCTTTAGAGTCCATTTCACCATCTCCATCTTTCCCTCTATTATCAAACCCTTTATGGTTGTGCCCATAAAATGTCTTAAATCCTCTCCCATAAGGTTCCTCACCTATGTTTTGGGATTGTCAACATCGTCAGTCATGTATGCTCCCACCTCACCTCATACCCATCCTCTACTACTGCATCTATAACATTTCTTCAAAAATCCCAATCTATTGATTATATGTATGTCCAATTAGACACAACCATTCTGTGATCAATTAGTGCACCCACTACCACCTCTTTCTATGCACTTGGGAAAAGATGTGTGGGTTTGTTGGTATGCTCTATTGCATGCCAAACTACCTTTGGACCCTATCAAGCCTATCTTTCTCTAGAATATAATCCCATCTCAAAATAATATAACATGTCATCTGAACATACCCCATATAATACAAATCCTCCAACCACCACCGCATATGAGGTATGACCTTGAAGCAATGTCCTCTAGTCTAAATTCATAAACCACCCTCTAAAAATATCTCAAATCCCATAAATGCCACAACTAATTTCCTACAATAATACCCCAAAAATATACCATTAGTTTTTCATCCTCCCTTTATTTTCATCTCATCTCCAGATGCTCAATGGCTGTGTGCTCCCATGCCCATATTCAGAGTAAATTTGATGCACGAATATTGTTCCCCTATAGGAAACCATATGTATATATCTATATAATTATGCTAGTACACATGAGCTCCATGTAAATACCCTAGCTTCTTCCATCATATATGCTACAACATCTACTAGACCAATCATAAAGTAAATCCTCATTTTGTTAGGAAGCAATATGTCATTGACAAGTGCCATAAAAAATCTCTCCACTAACTTCTTGGGAAAACACGCATCCATATCCATAGCTAAACCCCATAGAAGAATGCCATCTCAATCTACTGCCCTCCTCATTACTACTCGTGATGTTGTATCCCTCACATATACTATATCCACATGTAGTGAGATGCATAGAATCCTCCAAATGTTCTCTAATGTCACTCTCATCTACCTAGTTGAAATATGAAATGTGCTCATCTTTGAATGCCATCGCTTAACTAATGTTGTCAGTAGGGATCTATCTACCTAAATCTATAAAATCTTGGCTATGTGTTACAACCTCAATACCTTCAATAACCCATATTCATCTGCACTGAGCTCTCTCACTGGTCTCAATATTGATGATTGCTTCTCTTGACCCACAATCACCAGTAAATGCTCCTGTAATCACACAACATAAATCACATTTAGTCATTCTTTCCATTTAATAAAAATGCCACTAAATTTTTAAAAACATCACTAGTTTAAAATTATCATTCATCCTTCATAAATTCCATTCAATAAAAAATGCTATGTGTTCAAATAAAAAGACTACACAAACAAAAAAAATACTAACTTTATCAAAAAATTCACTCTTTTGATAAAAATGCTACTCATTTCTCAAAACGTCAATAACTAAATCACTATAAAAAAGGTCAAAACCTAACATGCAAAAGTTACAAGAAAATTTTATCATTTATCATTTGCATCCTACACATGTTTGCCTTAATAAATATACCATTTTTTAAAACACATAATTCAAAAACATCATTTTCAAGTCCACCACCTCCTTCTAATTATTTATACTTCCTCACTCGCTCACTCTAGTGCTCTTGTGTTGGGATACATGCCATTCTTGCTCAAGGTCTCTTGTAGGTTAGAGCTCAATATATTAATTTTATAGGGTGAAAATGACCTCAATTGTACCCCCCACCCTTCATTTTAACCCTACTTTTTCCATTTTAACCCCTCTTCTCATTTTGAGAGCACATTCGAGTCTTTCATCTCCACACACTCTCTCAAATAGGCATCTTTTGAACCAACTAGCCATACCACTAGGGGCATCCTTTCGCATTGTCATGTTTTTATACATTCTTTGAAAATTCATTACTTCTTCTAGTCACAATTCCCTTTGAAAGAGGGAAAAATGTAGACACCCTAAGTCTACCACCTTAATTTTGTTACCAATTTACCGTCATATTTATCGTTAATTAATATTCCCTAAAGTAAACCCTAAAACTACCATGTTAACTAATTAATTACACCATGACCCCATCTAGTTCCACTCAGTACACCCCATGGATAATTAACTAATTAATCATTATTAATTAATTGATTAATTCATAAATAATTTCATGCATACATAATTCATAAAAATAATAAATACTAATTATCCTCACCCATGTCATCACTCAATCAACTCCTTGATCGAAATGGAAACTCATCTAAGCCAATTTTAATTAAATCAATTAACTCCTTGATTTATGTTTACACATCCAAAAAGTAAATAAATCAAATACATCAACAATCAGTTAAATTAGTTTTAAAACAAATCAAAGTATGCAAGCTTTAGATTGAGTGAGTTAATATCATCCATAAGTTTCAAAATATAATCAAGTTAATCTCATTCATTCATCCTCCTATCCAAAAATCTATAATTTCACCCTTAATTCTTCATTCTTACATATGGATAAGATCAAACATCCTAGAAAATATTGGAGCTTCTTGTGATCTTTTGAAGTAATCTAAAATCTATATAAAATCTCTATCATCTTAGAAATCAAGCAATTGTTCTTCTTAGGTACATGTTGCCAAAATATTTCACGAATCTACAAGAAACCACACTCTATTACAAGCACAATCAAATCCCCTCGACAAGGGAGATTTTTGCTTGGGTAAGTGAGAGGTATCATTTTTTCTCTTTATTCACTCAATCCAAGGTTGCATTTGATTTAGAGTAGGAGCATAGTTTTTTTTCTAAGTTTCTTTCATAGCTCTATATTTTAACACATACACACACTACATATAGAGTTCCATTAAAACTCATTTAAATGCCTTGTTATACTTGTACTCAAAAATTGTAGGCTTACATAGAGCTTGGGTTTTTTTAATGAAATGTTTCAAGTAGAGAGCTCAAATATAATTTATCTAATTGTCTCAACAAGACATAGGTTAGTTAGGGTTATAATTGTTTTCATAATAAGAATTTAAACCCAATTTATGCATATTTATTATTGATTGCAATCAATGTGATCACACTTTGAATTTTCATTTCCTTGAAAATCGTTATATCAAGAACATAAAAATCATGAGAAATATTTGGGAAAATGTCCCAAAGAGTTGTGTAAGTAGATGTATTATAAATTATTCATCAAAATGTTTCAATAAGACATAGGCTAAGTAGGGTATTGATATTTATCAAAGCATAATAAAATTGATTTTTTATCACCATAAACATTTATGCAAAATGTAGATCCATACTAAAAGCAAAATATTTGTTTGATAAAATAATTTATTTATTTTACTTGATTACAATGGTTGTAATGCATGTAATCTGTGCCACTGGGCTTAAGACGATGGCATGGAGGACAACCCAAAATTTTAACTAGTAAGCTACTGAGTTATAGAGTATATACAAAATTAAAAAAGTTTGAAGTAAACCATTACACAGTTGAACATGTATAATACATATGTGTACATCGCTCAAAAATGTTGAGAATGAGTATTTCCATGATCGTAAAGGGGGAGACACTTCCTAACTCATGCAAAAATAAAATAATAGTTGTGTTTATGTGGAAATATGCAGACATATGGGGGATTGTTTCATCATTATTGGTACACAAAATTGTGATAAACTTGAATCAAACCCCATTTTTCAAAATAAATTCCCCGTGAATTCTAAAGTTTCCTAATTAGTCAAAAAAGAGTATCCAAAATTTCATTTTAGAGGCTTGAGTTCAAAGCTATCAATTGTTCCAAATGGGTGCTCAATATTTTCCATGTCCTTAAGAAGAATGAAAGGTTCACATTTGTGTAAACATTCAAAACCTTAATATTCCCTTCCCAAAGGAAAATTTTCTAGTACTTGATATTGACATCACCATTGATACAATGGAAGAATAGACATGCTCTCTCTCTTATTGATGGTTTCTCAGGATACAATCTAATATCACATCCCCTCAAAACTAAAATAAGTTGAATTTTAATACCCTTTTGAATAAATTATGTTATGTTTTAATTCAATTTTGGATTTAAAAACACTAAGCCCACTTATCAATCAGAAAAGACCCATTTTTATGATATCATTCACACGATACTAGAATGTAATGTTGATGATATCCTTGGGAAATTCCATAAGTGTGTTGAGCATGTTCGATATCTACTATTAATTTTTAAATAACTCCATATATTTGCATTAGCTTAAATCCTAATATGTGTGTCTTTAGTGTTTCTAATAGAATTTTTTTGGATCATTTATGTATTCAAAGATAGAGGGTCAAGTGAATTACAACCTTTTCCTTGCAGCCATAAATTAAATCACTCCAAGATAATTCAATAGAGAACACAAACATATGAGTAATATAGATACCGAGGAGATTCAAGAAGTTATTAATCCATAACACAATATTTCAAATTTCATTTTTAGATCTATGATCACACTATGCAATAAAAAAATGTAACTTAGGAATTTCAAGATCTTTGCAAAGCATGAACCTTCACACAATAATGTAACCTTCACATGACTAAGACACCATGTTTTCTTTCTTTGCAAAGCTCTATTTATCAAGGAAATGGTTTCAAGCTCTTCAAAATGATTATTCCTCTAGTTTTTCATAATTTCTTAGTTTGATATTATTTTTTGCAGGGTAAACAAAACCTAAAATGGAATGCAAGGAAAATTCATGAGTGATTGAGTCCTATCGAGTCCTCATCACATGAATAAAAATAAAACCTAAAGATAAAATAAATTAAAAGTCCCAATCAAAAGTTAAGAAATAATGTATCCCATGTGTAAAAAATACTTAAATATCAAATACAAATTAAAAATTAGATCTCATGGGGCACGATTCTTGGACACCTGATGTACTACACAAAGGCACATGAAGAATATAGATTTAAAGCTCAAATAAACATATAAAACTTGATAAAAATTAGAATCCTAGGGTTGATAATGTAACACTAGGATGCTTGGAGGAATCTTAAATCTTTGTAAAATAGAGAAATCAAAGACTCGTAAAAGGCAAGCACTGATAGATTTTTAACTTTATAAAAAATCAAAACCAAGATTTTCAAATTAATTTTCCTTTTTTCAATCTTAGAATATAGATGATAAAATTATATAAGGTGATGTCCAATAGCTTGTATGATTAGGGATGCTCTTGCATCATACACTTAGATAAATATGAAAACATGAGTCCTTGTGCATGAAGTTGGATTCAAATATTCTCAGTTGTGACCTTAATGATCAATCCCAAATGGATTAAGACAAGTTACATCCTATGTAACCTTGATCTTCCACTTGAACAAATATTTAATGTGTTCTTTATCTCTTATCCTTTTGACTAGATTAAAATCAAGAATGGACACTATTTATTTTTTTTATCTTTCTCAGGTATTTGTCTCTAATTGAGGATTTAATAATTTTTTTTTCATGCCATCAACTGATTATCCTTCATCAAAAACATACAAATCTCACATTGAAAATAAGAGGGATGTCCATGCCTTCGAGTGACTCAATCTCATAACATTTTTTTGAAAATTTTCCCAAAAATTTACATATACCAATCATATTTCAGTTGAGACTTTCATAAGTCCCTTTTAAAAACCTTTCTCTCCTTAAATATATTAATATCAAGTCACCTAGGTGAAATTATTTTTCTTTTATTATGATCAACACACTTCTATTACTTTTTATTAATTTGCATCAAATTTTCCTTAATTGTTTAATAAAATTCTCACATATATTCTACAAAATATTCTATTTGTGCCCTTCCCATTCTCATATGTACAAAGTATCTCAACTCTATGACACTTATAGAATTGTGTCCATACACGATCTTGAATGGTGTCTTCCATGTACTTCGGTTCATTGAGTTGATATATGTAAATTCAAAAATACTATGTTTTTATTATAAGGCATCTCAAAAAATTTCCAAGCATCGTGGTTTACATCTCCAATTTGACCAAGTATTTTTTGGAAAATATGCTGAACTTAATTACAAATTAGTACCCAGCTCTTTCCACAACTTTTTCTAAAAATGACCAACAAACTTTGTATCTTATCAAATACTATGCTCTTTGGTAATCCATTAAATCTCACTACTTCTCAGAATAATAAGTTTGTTATGTTGCTAGCATCATTATTTTTTTTACACGTAATAAAATGTGCCATTTTTTAGAACCTATCCACAACAACAAAAGCTGAATCATTATCCTTTTAAGTGTGGAGTAATCCCAATATTAAATCCATACTTATGTCTTGTCAAGGTCTATCTAGTATAGGCAATGGATTTAAAAATCCTACATTATGACTTGTACCCTTCGCATATTGACATATTTTACAAATTTATGAAAAAATGATTACATTTGCACTTATTTTGGCCAATAATACCTCTTATTCAAGTTTTACAATGTCTTATTCATGCCAAAGTTAGCAACCAATCTCCATTATGATTCTCTTTTATCAAGTTATATCTCAATGATCCTCGGGGCATACACAAATTTTGTTCTCTAAATAATAAACCATCGTGTGAAAAGAATCCAACTATGGAGTTATGTCCATGCTTTTTGGTTGTTACATATTGTCCATGAATATTTGAAATTAACATGTTCCTTATATAATTCATTCATGGAATCAAATCCCACTACTTCTAATTACATTTTAGTCAATAAAATACTTCCTATACTTAATGTATCTGCAACTATGTTAGATTTTTATTTTGATAATTTGTGACTCAAGGGTACAAAATCATATAAGACAAGGTCATAAGGGAGATCTAAGATAATAGAGTAAATAAAAATAAATTAAACCTACCCTAGTTCTAAAAATAAGTGATTGAAAGTACAATGAACTAAAAAACTATAAATAACAATGGAAATAAAGAGGAGAGGAAAATAATTAAAATGAATATACATGGGTTATGGAAATGGAATTTGATGCTGGAAAAAAGACTATACACACTAGAATCTTGAAAAGAAATCAATGTTTTTGATGATGACAAAAATAATCCACCATTGATTATGGACAAATTGGAATCATACAATGATTATGGCAAGTACCTGGTGAATATAGAATGCTACTATTATTGTGGCACTTTGATCCTAAGGGTTTAAAACTTTATCTGATTCTTCAATAATAGTAGTTGGGAATCTATCTTTGCTTGGTGGAATTTTTGTGCATAGTCATATAAATCATTTTCCTTTGATTTATCCATAATTTTTCATAATATTATAAGAATATTTAAAATGTAAAGTTATTTGGCTCGGGCCCACATGAGAATTGCAACTAAATATCCCTCGCACTTCAATTCATGGCTCAATGTAGTATAGTGCTTATCAATATTTCCAATCCAAATGAGAGAAATGGATTGAATTCTTCTCCATAAATAATAAAATACAAGTGTATTCTCTGTAATGTAATCTTATTTCGGTAAAACTGCATAGGTACAAGATTTCAATAAATGATGAGGTCAAAGAAGGATTCATTTGCAGGCTCTTTGATAATTGTGTAAAAGGTATGGTCAATGTAAGGCCCAATAACTTTGAACATATGATATTTATGGTTATAAAATGACTTAGGGTACATTTATATACATAAGAGAATTTTAATTAAAATTTGGACAAATTCATGCATAGGCTGGCCATATGAAATAATGAAAACCAACAACCAAGGCACATGAAATCAACACATGATGAAAGGACCCAAAAATGTAAGTGACCAAAATTGGTCATTTCTAATTATAGTCAAACAAAAATTAAAAAATATACATTATGGTCTTGATAGGAAAATACCCAGAAACAAAAACCATGCTAGACTAAGAATGACTGAATGGATCCTGATCCTAATGCAAACAACTAAAAAATCTAATATGTTTATGTGAAAATGTGGATGAAGAAAGGCTATGAAGGGTCCAACTTGAAGGGAAAGTGTATAAAAGAATCTAAATTGACACAAATGAGCCAAGTGTGTAAAAACATGACAAATATGTAACAATAACATGACTTTTTCCAAAATGAGGTGTCTATACAATGCCCCACTTTGATGCATGTATGTGATTGCATTTGTGTATATCAAAGTAAATAAAAAACAAGGACATACCTAAGTATTAACTACTAGGGATATAAGGATTAAGACTTGATATTTATGGAATTGGTGATGTAATATTTGGTGATAGAATAATCTAAATAAATGACCCCCTTTTGAGGTGAGGGATGGTCCTAAAAATTATTCATTTTAAAAATAAGGGGTAAATGTAGCATGTGTAAGATAAAAAAAAATGCTTAGATATTATAATCATTGAAAGTAAATTTGTAACACATGTATGTAACTATAAAAAGATATCACGTAAGGCAAAATATAACTATGTAACCCATGTGAGAGTGAATATTATAAGGGAGGGGCAAATGAAATCCTCTAATAGTACCTCAATAATAGGGACAAATGATATACCCTAATATATAAAAGATATAATAATATTAGCAACCATTATGATAACTAAAATGTGACTAGATGTATGGAGGAAATGGGACGTTCTAATATAAGCAATTTAAGATTAATAGATACATGGGTGAATCATGCCCTTAATGGGAAGATATAGGTGAGAAGCTCAATAAGGAGAGGGACAAATGATATTCCTTAAAATAACCAAAAAGAGGGAAAGTTGATATGCCCCAACATAATAATGTACCCATAGGAGGGTGAGATACAACAAATAAATATACATATAATAGTAGTAGTATGTCCCAATAGATGCATGGTAGATACCATAGAAATGTAGACAATACACATAATATATTACAGTTAGTATCATGTGTTATATGATAATTACACCAAACATATGATATAACATAATATAGAAAATATAATTACACATAATAATGGAACCACATATAGAGTAGATGAAAGCATTGAGAAACAAATGTGACCCAAAAGAAATCAGTGACATGACATGATGACTAGCTGGGGGAGATAGGGATGAGTTGAGACTAGATTAGACTAGACTTTAACCAAGGACATGATAAGAAATTAAATTGTATGAAGGTAAGTGAAATAATAGACAAGAGGTTGCGGTTGGGTGGCTACTTTAAAATCAAACCCCTTGTCTATCTATTCACTTTCCTTCATACAATTTAGTTTATTCTCAGTTTCTTAGAACAAGTCTAGTCTCAACTCATTCCTATCTCCCCTAGCTAAGATGAGTGATGAGTTGGGTACCCTGACTCTAGATAGGCCTAGAGTCTATATCCCTTTCGTGTATAGGGAGATAGGGATTATTTGAGATTAGATTAGACTAGACTAACTCAACGATCAATCCCATATAGGGTTCTCATCTACTCAGAAGAACAAACATATAAGCAATCAAGCATTCATAGGGCATAAAATAAAACATAACATATCCATGTAAAATTCATATATAATAACACAATTTATGTATCCATGTAATGCAATACATAATATGTAAGAAATACAAAGATATGCATAAGCATATACATAAAGCTTTATGTGAATATATAAAGTAGGAAGGGTAGAACCCAAGACTCATTGAAAATATTCCCCCATTATAGGCTTGCCATGAATGTGAGAATTCCCCTAGGTGTGGGTGTGATGTAGCCATAAATCATTTTTAAATTTTCATAATCATATGTAACATGTATATCATGCATCTCACATTTTTGACCCCTTAATGTATAGGGAAATTTAGGGCCCCTTGTGTTATGAACAAGATATACATAACTTATTTATACAAATTCTCATAGGTCCTCCTTGGTATGGTTGTACAATTGGTCTGGTTCTCTAGATATTATGATGTGTCTTGTGTTAGGAATGGATATAAATAACTTGGTGTGATGGTTTATATATATTATAAACCTTTTACATGATTCATTGAAAAATTAGTCAACTCTAATAGGGATCCTTTTGAGTATATTGTGAATGGTGCATTCATATGATAACTACAATTACTATAAAGGTAGATAGAAACATGCAAACAAATTTACTAAATCAAACAATGCACTTGGAACAACTTTGGAAATGAAAATACAATAAATAAAATCAAAATGGGATTCTTATGCATTCAAAATTAGGGTTTATAATGGGACCCTTTCCCATTTTTGCCTTAAAAATTGCCTTACAATACTCAATTTTGATATCTTTTGATTGAAAAAGAAATCAAATACATGTGGAAGAAGTAGATGCTAAAAAGATACAAACATAAAAGTGACAATATGCTATATAGATAAGCTCGATCAAATGTAAGTTACCAGAAGATGTGGACATAAGATAAAATGTCAAACATCAATAAACAAAAGATAGATGATTGAATAAACCATGACTAACTTTGAATATAACCATGTAGATATTGTGATCTAAGAATTTGACTCAAGAGAGGGGGGTAGATCAAGTGTTATCTCAAAATGAAATCAAAATAAAAATAACACACTAACAAGCATGACATCTCTAGGCCTAAACACTAGGGGGAGCTAGTAACAAATATAAATATGAAAGCAAACACCTAAAACATGAAAAAAACCTTCCTTCACCTTCCTTGGAGATTCCAAATGGTTCGTAGAGTGGTCTACTCAGCTTGTGCATTAAAGAGTCTTCATCAATGGAGTAGCTTGGCTCCTTCTCTCCTTGGTACCTTTGGCTTGTGATGGCTTTGGCTTGGCTCAATAATTAGGCATGACAAAACTATACTAAATGGCTTTTGAAATCATTTAAACATTATAACTTTGAACTATCCAAGATTTTGGACTCGTTTGTGCATGATAACTTTGGCTTGAAAGAGCTTGAAATTATAGTTGTGAGGCCTTGTATTTATAGATTTTTTGCAAATGATTAAAATGAACCTAAACCATCCATATCAAGATGAAGATGTGTGGATAAGAATCCATTCAATTTTTTAGGCTAAAATCAATAAATCACTCATAAATATTTGGGATAGAGAGGCATGGGAGGGCTTAATCAGATATTTTATGCATTTATGGCCTAGGGATGCTTTCCCAAGAAATGATGTCACATGATGATGTAGATATTCAATATCAATTTCCATTAATGAAATATTCAACAAGTTTCATGGAAAATTAACTTAAGCTCTTGATTCAAATTAATTAGCCTTAAACATGATTTATCAATTTTGGTTTAAATCTTGGCAATTGGTGCATAAATTAATCAAATTGGTCAAAATGTCATATTATTGGCTCAAAATTTAATAGGATTAGAACTGGAAGGAAATGTTAGATGTGTTGGATCCGTTATCCCATTAGGATGTTTCCAACACAAAATAACAAAGGCACGTGTCTCGTGCAAGAGATTTGGTAGAAAAGAGCAATCCAGAGCACCCAGGTGTGAAATCATCATTTTGACTCAAAATGATCTGATCAAAGTTAGTTGTCTCACAAAATACATTGCCCCATTTAGGGATACATTGGCCAAAATTGGCATTTGTATATGATAGGTTCACATCATTTAGCATGTTTTAGTGTTTTTAGCCTAAATTTTGCATTTGGTAGAAATTGGTCTGAAGCCTAGTTGGAGGTTATTGGTGGCCAGTTTTAGGTGTCTACAGATATAAGATCCCATTTTAAAAATTGACTATTTATACTTCTTAGCAACATCAAATAGAATGTTAAGTTCAAGGATTTGACGAGTAATTGTAATTAGATATTAATTTTAGTGGGATTTTTACTCATTTGTATTTTAGTCATTTACCCAAATGACCTCCATGAGTAGTCATTTATGCAAAGGAGACATCCTTCTTGGTGCATATTTCTACATGAATTTATATTTATGATCCATGAATTCCATAATAGGATTACCACTACTCAAGAAACACATTACGTTAGAAGTAAAGGAGAATGTCATGATATTTTCAATAATTATTTGATTTTTTGTCTTCCAATGGCCTGAAAAAATCTATAGAATATGGGGCTTATTGGGTGGTTTGACCTTGAATGTCCACACCCATTTTTCAACACCTATAGTCTGTTATTGATCACACAACATGCCCCATTTTCACCTAAAAATGAAGACCCCCTTTTTACTTAACATTTATCTTTTGGGAGTTATAATTATCTACTTGTTTGAACCTTTCTAAATTTAACCATTTGTTAGATGATAAGTTTAAGTGGTTGAATGCATTTATTTTCAATGTTTTTTCATATTTAAGTGTTCAATCCAAACTTTGCATCTGATGGTCAAAAGTAAGTCACTTGAGTATATCTAAAGAGAAAGGTCTTAACCATATTGAATCATGATTTGAAAATACTTGAGAATTCCCCTTTTGAGAAAATTTGGCTAACGCTTGCAAGAATTACATGACTTCCATAGAGCCTTTTATAGTTTCCCCTTTAGCAATCTCTTGAATTTATACATTCATGCAATAGAATTGGCTATGTACTCTTGGTTACTTTAGTTTTGCCTTAGCTGATTCTTTTAAAATGAACTTGATTTTGATAAAGGTCTGTGTGAAAAGGGTTATTTTATCTTATTAATTTAGCCCCCACTTTGATCCATTTTCATGTCTAATATGAGGAAAATTGACTAATAATTTATTTATGTTCACTTTTTACCTTAGTCAATTTCATTCTAATCGTAAAAAATTGCTTTAAAATGGCTTTATTTTCATTTGAAATGGCCTTATTTCACTAAGTTTTTGTGTTCTTATTATTCAAATTTGAATGACTTAGTCTTTTGAATTTAAATTATTGTAATCATTTCCTTTTTATTTAAAATTTGATAACTGTACTTTTTACGTTGTGCCTATAGGTACCTAAGGTGGCCTAGTGCCACATGGCATCTTCTTAGCGGTCCAAGCCCATTTAGAAATGCCTTTTGACACTTAGTCAATTTTTAAGAGTTTTCCCAATGAGTAGTGACATCAAAAAATATTTGAGCAAGTGGAATAATGGGATGATTCCATGTGTTCCAATCTCAATGACCTAACATACCAAAACTAATCATAGAAGTTCAATGCCTTTTTACTAATGTGTTAGTGGGATGGCACTATGTGGAATCATCCCAGTGATCCACTATCCCAAAATAACATGTATAGTGTTGATGACATCAACAACCTCTAGGCTAGCGAGTTAGTGATATGTTATCATGTGGCATCATCCTAGTGATTCACTATCCCAACAATGTCTGCATAAGGTAAGAATGGCATCAATAACCTCCAAGTAATTAGATTAGTGGGATGATGCCATGTGGCTAAATCCCACTGCTCCATAGCCCTATGGTGGTTCGTGGAAGACTGATGTGTGTTAGAATAGTGGGTAAGTGAGATGAGTCTACATGGTGAAATCTTTATTCACTATGATATAAATAGTCAGTAGGACCTCTCAGTCTCCTAGGGTGGGAAAATCATCAGAATTTGATAGAGGTTGGGAACCAATAAATGAGTACCATGTTAGTTGGAGTTATTAGAGCTATCATATCTTGAGAAGATGAGAACCAATCAATGAGCGTCATGTGAGCTATCATCCCTGACTATAAAAAATATCAGTCTTCTAGAGCTATAAAAAATGTCATAACCTGGGAGAGCCTAACCAATGAGAAGGTACCATGTAGCCCTGCTATTAGAGTTGTTAGTTTCACAATTTGTCAAAACTTGGGAGATCCCAACCAAGTGGAAATTAACACATGGTATGATTATACTGGGCCTACAAGTCATAACTCAAATCAAAGTAGAGACCTAGAAAAAGTTGTATGGTAGTGACCTTGTAAGTAAAGGACACACTGGCTAGATAGCCACAAAGCACTAGCCTGAAATTGACTACCCATATGGTCATCAAAACCATCAAAGGCCAAGATTTGACTGTGTATTCAACCCAAAAAATAGAATCAATTACAAAGTGGCCCCAAATAGTGAAGTGGTTAATAAGAATGATGGGATTTAATGTATATCTAAGTAACACTATTATAACAAAAGTATGACATGCACATTGGGATCAAACATGAAGCATAACAAACAAATATATGATTTAAAGAAGCATGGATCTAACTACACAGGACATGGGTGGCTGGTTATCTTGATGCAATATCAACTACATTCCCCTGTACACATTCATTATTGATTTTATCAAGCATGGTCCCTTGATATTTTCATGATGCAATTGAGTTGGATTCATTCCCAATGGATCTCAAGTGAGCTGACCACATTGAATGTTTATAACTACCCTTTTAGTGGTAACTTTTGATTAAGTTTGAACTCCTTAGGCCTATGTGCTTATATAAGATCAACTCTTTGATGTAATAAGGTTGATCTTATAGAGTTAGAGAGATTATGCTCATTTATTTCTAGCATTTTATTGCTTTCTAGGATAATTTCTCCCTTTCCCTATTTTATTATTTTTATTGCATTGAAGTTTATGACACTAAAATTATTGTAGGAACCCCAAGATTTTTTAATCAAAAGGAATATATTGATAATTTGAAGACTATTGAGATTGTGCAGTCATTTATTTCACATTTTTATGGTAAATATGATTTTCCTTCTCCATGTCAATCTCCCCAAACTCTTGCACCATCTTTAGTTGGAGTTGTTTTAGGTTTAGCTTAACTAAGTATTGGTTTCACTAGATTCACTCAGTTAGAAAGCTTTAGATTCATTTGTGTTTGTAGCAGATGTTTGATCTTTTTCTCCCTAATATTTTTCACTTTTTTTATGATTTAGTCAGTCTAAGAACAAAGAAATCTAAATTTAATTACTTATCTTGATTATTGTTTTACATTCAGTTTATCATAGCTATAACATTGTTGCATCCATGAACAACATAAACTAGGTAGGGAAATTAATTTATTTTTGGTTTATATAAATTTTAGAAGTTTGATTTGTCTTAGAGATTAAATCTTGCAAGCATGTTTCAAGCAAAGTGCGTAACCTCTTTATGAATGCCTTAGCAAAAGTCAACTGCACATCAAACTGTTAAAATTAGCCCCTTACATGGAATAGTCCACATTAACTAAGTGAAGACCAATGTACCAAGACCTAGTAACCAAGACCTTAGGAAGTCATTTTACTCATGGGAAATCTCTTCTTTTAAGAGAGGCAGGTATTAACAACCCCTTGCCTAATATTTAGCTTGTGTCAAGATGCACATCAACATGTTTTGGCACTGAAAGGCAGGCCAAAACCATGATTTGAGTTCACAACTAAAGCTCAAACTAAAGCATTATAAGAGCCTTATATTTCACCAAGCTAAACCTTTTGTTAAGCTAGAAAATAGAAGCATAAATACTCAATTGAAATCTACTAGGGATAACTTGGAGATCTTAGAACTTACAAACCATAGAATACCAAAATAAAGAGGTAACAAAGGGAAAGTAAAAGCTAAGCCTATTCATTCAGCTAGTAGTTCACCAACAATTACATCTGCTCTCTTTCTCAACCCATTTGTCATCCCCCAATATTTAACAATGTCTAACATAGCCTAGCTTGGACAAGGAGGTTATTATCCTGTGGCTATCCCAGGCATGGCTCATGATTTTCTCAAAAATCCAAACAAGTTGTGTCTTATGTTTATTGTCAAAAACATTCAAATAGTAGAAGAACATATCCAAGATTTTAAGGATGTGATAATCAAAACATAGGCTTAACATGAAGATGTTGCCTAAATATTGTTCCCCTATTCCTTGGGGGAAAAAACTTATGATCGGTATCTGGGACTACCCCATGGGTCAATCACTACCTAGATCAAGTTAGAAACAATATTTGTAAACCATTTTATACTCCCCATTGACCTTGTTGTCTTGTATCATCATTTCACAACTGCCAAGAGAGAACAAAATGAGCCTATGAGCATGTTCAATGCTTGATTTCACAAGCTATAGTAGAGGTTCAAAGACCATTACACTTAGATAGAAGTGGCTACTATAAAAACCTACCTAAGGGCTTTAGACTCAAAACCTAGTGACCTTTGCATCATTATCTTTGACATAAAATGAAGCTATCAACATTGAGCAATAGATGGTGCCACATGACTATGAACTTGTCCCTTTGCCTTTTTTATGCCAATCAAGTGCATATAATCAAATCCAATGATCAACTAGGCCTTCCAAATTAATACACCACTAATGAACCCTATCCCAAGACCCTTATATGCAATCCCAAATCTAGTGTACAATCTAACTCCAATGAAATACATGGCCAATGGTATGCCCTATGTGCCTCCCAAACATGCATTTCATTAATCAAATAACCATTAGTTAGTCCTAATGGCATATAATAAAATTTTAGCTGCACTAAGCACTATTGGGTATGCTTCATCTAGCAACACTCAATATGTATTTCCATCTTACTTGAGTACCCAAACACCTATTGAAAATGCTCACACCCATGCTCTTATGACTAACCTCCAGCCTCAAGTATCAAGCTAACCTAGTACTAACATAGAACCTAAAGTGGGTAATCTAAAATAATTATTTCAAAAATTATCTATGACCAACCTATGCATGTCGGGACCTCATAATTCTAGCCAAAATGCAAGTATTCTATCTTTAGGTAGAAATTTAAATTTCTAAAGACCTAATTAAATGGAATTTTAGGCATAATAATGGTAATGTGCCCATTCCCCTAGATAATAACTATCAAAATAATAATAGTGTTTCCAATTTTATGAATTTCATAGGCTTCACTTTAAACACTTGGTACAGGTTGTAAAATACAACATACCATGCAAATGCCAACTGTACAGAGTTCATATCTACCTCAAACATATTCCAAAATGAGATGGATAACATTGAAATTGTGCTTACTCCTAATGATCATCCAAACTAAGATGGAGGGAATCCAGATATAACTTTAGTATTAGAAAAATTATGAATTTCTATTTGAAAATGAAAATGAGCTTGAAGATAATTTAGATGAGGTCCATGTTTTTAAACAGTTTCAAAGAGGAAATAATTACCAACTAAGGAGTAAATTGTCCAAACCCTTGACCACTTTTACTCTTCCAAATAGTACTCAAGTTCCACCTGGTGTGAATTTAGTAATAATCCTCCTCCACTTAAGGGACCTCCTAATTCTTATCAACCCAAAAATTATGTTGCCTATACCTTGCATAGCAAGTGGCCAAAAAAGGCCAAACTTAGTTATGATATTGTTAAGGATCTTAACAAAGGTTTGATAGCTCAAATTTTCACCCTTGAGAGTGTGATTCAATCCCTCTCAACTTGAGCTATGTAATGGGTTTGATTTAGGCTATGGGTGACCTTTTGATGGATCAAAACTCTAGGTTATAGGGCTAGCTCCCCTTTATGTATCAATTAGGCTCTACCATGCTATTAATTTTGATGAAAAAGGGAAAATGATGACATGAAAATAAAGGGGGTGATACACCAAATAGTTTATCACTAAGAACCAACTACATGTGCACTCATAGATCAAGAAAACTAACCTTACATACACTACTCCTAATTTAGATCTCTCACATGAGTGTTTCAATGTGAAGGTTGTGATGGTTGATTAGGCTGGGAGAACTAACCAAGAGGTATTTAATGACACTTAAGGATAGACAAGTTCACTTTACCCTTAAATCACACTCATTCACTTCACATGGCCTACAAAAGAATCTTTCAAGCTATATCTAGGTGTTAGAAAGGACAACATGCCAAGGAATACAAGTCAATTCACTTGACAAGATCAACTATTAATTCACACACACTAAGTATAGTCATAGGAGGAGGTACAACCAATTAAATTTCATTAATAAAAGGCATACAAATGGATAGGGGTTCGACATACCCAGGTGGAGGATCTATTACAAATCCAAAAGTGGCTGCTTATATAGATAATTATGAAGAGTGAGAGAGAGAGAGGGGTGGAAGTAGGAGAGAGAAATGATGAGTTTTCAATCATCATGAAATAATTTAACCTCTTCAATAAATGATAATACAATCACAAAAAAATCCCTTGAGACATGTGTTAATTTCCTATTCAAGTAACTACATGATGTTGGTGAAGATAAGAGGATAAAGCACTCATTGAGCATCTTTGCAATTTTGGAGATCTTCCTCCTCAACGCAATAGAGTTATATTTATGAAACACTCCTCTAACTACTATGATCATCTTTAAACCCTCCTCAATGTCTGACATCTTAGCTTAACACCTCCAGACTCTCTCTATGCCAAAAGACACTTTCTTGATTAGGGAGTTAAAAATTATTTGGAACTACCTTGGAGACTCTTGACACCTTTACTCTAACTTGAAATATGGAAATTATGCTTGAATAATTCATAAAAACCTTCCTTGAACTGATATATCTCTTAGACACTTACCTTTCATACTCTTATTTGCATATCATGAGGTTCTCTTTCATTGATCAAGTAGGTCAACTAGCAAACTAGGCCTAGTTACTTGACACTTGTCACTTGGATGGCCATAAGCATTCAATAACACTCCTTTCATAGGTTATAAACATGTGTGTGAAATCCATTTGTCCTTTGGTCTATCATGATGACCTTAGGAGAACTCAAACTTATTGTTTCTTGCTCATCTAGATGGCCACCTTACTTCACATTAGCCCATTAAAACTATCTTCAACACACATACCTATAAAGGTGATTTCATGGATAAAAAATATGATTTTTAAGGTCAAATAGGTTGAGCAACATACTCATAAACACCCCATAATGGTTTCAATCCACTCACCCATTTTTACACCTTGTTTTTCCTTAAAAACCTATTAAAATGTAGTATTTATCACTTTCGTACAGGTGATAGTATAGAATGGCTATGTAATCAAGACCTTACAAGAGTGTTCAAAATGTTAGAACTATTAAATAAGCAAATTTAGTGCATTTGGATCCATTTTATTCAAGATCTCCTCCATCAGGCTTTTATTAGGGTTTAAGAGAGGTTTAGGGAGCTTTAGATTCTTAGCAATGGTTCATAAAGGTTAGGCCCCAAACCTATGAACTAATTCCACTATTTTATAGTATATAAGGTCACTCAAACTTTTCCACATGATAATAACTTCATGCAATTGCTTCATATAGTTATGAGTTCACAAAGGTGCTTCTCGAGTGACCATGTATTTTATGCACTCCTAAGGCCATTTTAGGCAAAAATGGCCAATTATAAGTTATCCTTTGAAAACCAATGTCACTCTCACCTCTATAATTTCCATAGGGACAATTCCATGTTATATTTAGGTCCCCATTCAACCCTTCCTTGATTGTGACCTCAGTCTCTAAGTAGTGATGCTTTGAGGAGGGTATTAAGCTAATAGGCTTAATGACAATGTTTCTTATGTTTTTCCCTTTAAAGGGAGTGATATAATCACTTTTCCACCTCTGAGTGTATGGATTACACTACCTAGAACCCTTGGATCACTTGTGTTGGCTTGGTTAATTCCTTTACTTCCTCCATAACACCTTATATAGTCCACTAACTAAACCTCAGGGTGCAGTTGTAGGTTATCATCAGATGTGGAGACCCCTATAGGTGATTTTTATGCTCTAAGAATTTATGTTTCACATTCCTTTATGTTACCTAAAGTCATAATAACCATTCCATATCTAAATGAAGTCAACTTTTCCTTGATAACTCTTAACTTATCTCTTGTTCCTCATGACTAGATGTAATCAGTGATTACAATGTTTTAGGACTTCTTTTTTGACAATTGACACTGTAAGTTTTGAGTAAACTCACCAAGACTCTGAGTGCACTGAAGACCTATCCAACCATCAATGACTCTTAGTATATTAACCTCCTCAATACAATGAGATATTTCCTTTAGGTCTGGTGTGTGATAATAAGCTCTTAAGCTCATCTAGGCCTTCTAGGCTTTCTTCATGAGATGCTACTATGTGAGGACAATATCTTATTTATATATATTAAGGTAAATTTTACCATATTTATATCCTTCATCCAATCTCTTTCTTACCCCTAAATTCAGACCAAAAAAATAATCTCCATTTGGTTAAGCAGGCAACCTTCTCCTCTTAGCAATTTATAGGTGACTATCAGATAGTCTGATTGTGTTCTTTATTTTAGGATCCCATTTTCACATCAATGATCATCTCAAGGATTGATAATGTTTGGGAGTGTGTAAATCCAACCTTGGCATCTTCAAGACATCATGCTTCTACAACATACAGTCTCTTCCTCATACTTTTCTAGGTGGGTTAATTTGTAGATGTCTTAGATATGTCTTGAGCATGAATCATAAGATTATACCTCTTCCAAATCCTTGGACCTTCTCAAATCATATAGGTATTACATGGTCTCCATTATTAAGTCGTCATGCTTCATCTTGGTATACATTTCAACATCATTTCTCATTAAAGTAGACCTATAGGTTTGCAGACTTGTAGGTCTACTTTTCTCATGTTTTGGCCTCTTATTGGTGCAAGTGTGGTCCTATCATGTCCTGAGAGCATCCATATTTATTACCACTTTATTAATGATGTCAAGACTATTACACACTTCTGATAGTGTAGGATAAACCTTCCAAACTCACTTTTGCAAGAAACTTCAAAACACAGTCTATTTTCTAATAACATTAATGCCACTAGAGGACTGGTATAAAAAATTAGATAATTGGAGAACGTTGAATGAAGTATAAATATTTTTAAGCATTAAAACATACCTTGTATGTAATGGAACCTTGTGGAAAGATCTGAAATAATGAAGGAAATTTGATAGTCTTCTTTGACATATATGCAAAATGGAGCTTTCTAATCAATCTAAGCCCAAACATGTGAAATGAAACTTGTAAAACATGCAAGAAGCCTTCACAGACCCTATAGATCCTATATAATCTCTCTGATGCATTAAAGTTATTTCAAACTAAAATTTTGAGGAGAAATATTGAGCATATGGGGTTGATTAGATATTTTAGACCACCTCCTGGTCTTAGCAATTATTCATGAAGGAGAGGGGATGGATCTATATACAAATGCCATGGGTTTGAAGCTTACTAGGACCCCCTCCTCTAGAAAAAAAATTTAGTTTCAAATTCTCTCTCCTCTATCCATATTGAGCACTCAAAATCTTCTTTTACTAGCTTACAAGGAGAGCGATGGAGGTTTTGAAGTAAATTTTGCAATTTTTAGACTTGTACCTACATCCAATATGTATATCTAACTTGTGAAAGCTAAAAGGAAACTTGTAAACCATTTTTTACCTAGAAGTAAGCTCTTTAAGTCTATACAAGTGTCTTTAACTATTTCTTTGGATTCTAAACTAAAGTAACTAACTAGTTCTAACATGCAATTGATGCTCTGACTTCCTCCTAACATCATACACATTAGGACATTTCTTGAAATGTTTGTCCTTTGCAAAAGTATGTAAAAATCCCCATATTAATCCCAACAATGACTTAAATAACTTTAAAATGCATGGTAAACACAAAATAAACTAATGCATGGTTAGATGGCTCTATGAAGTGAACATAACACCTTTTAAGGCCACCTTTGACTTCAATTGACCTCTTCACTATTAGCTTTGACAACTTAATCAAGGAAGATTTGAAAAGACTTATATTGGCCACAATGAAAACCTTAACATTGTTAAAAACCTTAAACTATGCTAAAATACCTTAATTTACTCAAAAAAGGTTTAAGACTCATTAACAAGGCTAAAAAACATGTTTCAAACCATAGGGGTTGACTATTTTGACCTAGGGGTAAGAATTGGTCAACAAAAACCAAATCCAATTTAATTATGTTTGATTTGCTTCAAATTCCCAATCAAAGGGAGTTACTTTTTAAATAGTTTTTGACAAAAAGGGGAAATTTACTAATATTTATGATGTGCATGTTGCTCTTTATAAGGGGAAAACTGAAACTCATCCTTTTCTCCTAACAATCAGGATATTTGGAAAAAAACTTACATAATTTCTTGGTTGATTTAGGTGTTTCTAGGAATGTCATGCCTTATGTAAATTTTTAACATTTGAGCCTTACACCTATGAAGTTGAACCAAAAATTTTCCCAACTGGATAAAATGGAAGTGAAGGTAGTGGGAGAACTAAACAATGTTCACATGAAGTTGGCTTTGGATTTAAGGATTTAACAATTCATCGATATCCAAGTGGTAGATATCCCAGATGCTTACAATATGTTGCTGAGCTGATACTAGTCTAGAATGTTGAATGGTTACATGGAAATTGATTTTAGCCACATATGCTACTATGACATGGCTTACCCAACTAAATCAAAATAAAGCAAGAGCCTAAAATGGCTCATATGATCACTAAGTAAAATAAAACAAATGAGATCCTTTATGAGGAATCTAAAATGGGAGTGTGTTTTTTGAACAAGGAGGAAGTACCCCACAATACCCTCTCTATCAATATGCTTAGTGTATAATAGATCCCAAAAGTGGAAGAGTTGGACCTATTGGATGAAGAGGATTTCTATGAAGTGCCTTAATTAGTGTCCTTTATGAATACCACTCTAGCATGTGGAATCCTGAGACATGATGTGTTAAATAGAAGTGAATGATGTTTATGATCTCAAAAGAACTACCTATGAAGTCTCCATTAACTTGTTCTGTATAAGAACTTAGCATTTGTTCATAAAAAGATGACAACACAAGGCCAAACAGTCCTAGTGGGGAAGAGAGTCCATTTTAGACTCTTCTAGTGAGATAAAAGTAAGTCTAGTTCCCCCAAGACCTGCTCCCTACATCAAATATTTGACCAAAATTGAATCCTAGTATGTAACCATCAATGAACAAGTACACCAAGAGGTAAATATTGCAGCAACATTTCCATTACAAAGACCACCAACACACTTTAGCATAGGAAATTTAAACTTGTGGGCCCTAAAATTTGATGGCTCTAAGTCTAAAAGTGGAAATGGCATTGGGGTTGAATTGATAAATCCAAAAGGAGATTTCTATCTGGATGCCTACAACTTGTAATTTGATTGCATCAACAATGTGGTTAAGTATGAAATTCTAGTTCAAGGACTGCTATTTGCCCTCAGCAAGAAAGTAAAGAAAATAAGAGTGTTGGTTGATTCTGAATTAGTAGTTAGACAAGTGTGGAGCTAGTAATCATGTAACGATAAACACATATATATATTTTAGTAGAGTCTGGAACCTGATTGAGGACTTTGATGCCTTTGACAGTCAAACATTGCTTGGACAAAAGAATTTTTTAGCTGATGCATTGGCAACTGATGCAAGTACTTTGGATCCCATTGCCCATTCAAAAATGAGTGGATTTTTGGTGTAGCTAGTCCCTAACCCTTTAGTCCTGGATAATATTAACAATTTCTAGGTCTTCAATGATGACCAACACATACTAGAGTTCATCACCAACGTTAAAGTATTTACAGATCAAATCATTAATGAAGATGGCTAAGAAGAATTTGAATTAGATGAATATGGGAAAATAAATTTGAAAACAAATAACATACCAAATGGAATGGTCTCGCTTGAGAGATTTTTAGACATGCCCTGCCAAAGGGAGAAGATGGAATCTACCCCTATCAAGGGTATATAGCATGAGTAGTGAAATTTGGGCAATAAAAATGATGTGAAAAGTGTGATTTTAGGAACCACCTATACCCCAAAAGAGATGCATGATTTTTCTCAATCTCTCAAAGAATTTATAGACATGGTTTCATGGAGTTATGAAGATCTCAAAATCCTCAACACTTCAATCTTAATGCACATTATCCCCCTTAAAATTGAAGTAAAGCCCTTTAGGAAAATACAAAGGCCTATAAATCCACTACTAGAACCCCTAATTTTCAAATAAGTCCATAAATTACTTGTAGCAAAGATTATCTTCTCGATGAGACACTCTACTTGGTTTGCAAACCTAGCGCCAATAAAGAAAAAGAATGGGGAGATTAGACCATGCGTTCATTTTTGTAATCTCAATAAAGCTTATAAAAAATATAAACATCCCTTGCCTTCATTGGATAAAGTGTTTCATTTTGTGAATGGTGCCCAAATGATGTCATTCCTTGATGGGTATTCAGGCTATAATCAAGTGGTAGTCAATTATGAATATAGAATATAGATAATGTTCACTACCAAGTGGGACACCTTTGCATATAAAATAATGATTTTTGTCTTGATCAAAATAGGTTATACATTTTAGAGGGTGATGGACATTGTATTCAAAGACCTTATGGGCAAGTGCATAATTGTGTACATGGATGATATTACAATCTTCTCCAAAATAATATTTGATCAAGTAAAATATTTGAGAAAAGTGTTTTAGAGATGTAAAGACCATGGGATTTCATTAAATCCAAAGAAATGTATATTCAAGGTGATAGAAGGAAAGATGATAGGCCATATCATTTTTGAAAAGGGTATATCCATAAACCCAGGTAGATTGGAGGCAATCTTGAAAATCCCACAGCCTGGGACTAAAAAATAACTAAATAATTTCTTCAACAAGATCAAATTCATGAGGATGTTTATCTTAGGGTTTGTTGAGATAATCATGACATTAAACAACATGATAAATAATAATGCTAAAGTTAGTTAGAATATTGAAGTAAAAATAACCTTTGACTAAATCAAGGCTACCATTGTGAACACGCTAATACACATTAGTCGAGACTACATGCAACCCTTCTACCTTTACTTTTTTACTCAGAGCACTCTACTATTTTTGTGCTTACACATAAAAAAAAAATGGGAGATGAAAGGCCTATGTCCTTCATGAGCAGCCCACTCAAAAATGTTGAACTCATATATTTCATGATTGATAAACAAGCCTTTGCTTTGATCAAGGCTATTAAAAAGTTTAGGCATTACATCTTACATAATGAAATATTTGTTGTAGTACTTATTGACTATTTTGACCACAAGTCAAAATAAGTCAATCCCCTATAGTAAAAAACTTGATATAGGGGTCTCTTAGCATGTCTTATGGTGTTTCATATTAATTTTGATGCAATTCAGTATGTTTTTAGCCTTGTTCATAGTTCAATTTAGTCTTTGTGTCATTTTATGTCATTTAAGCATCATAAATGAAAGTGGTACAGTTTTACAAGGTGTCAAAGTGTTATAAAATCCTTCTTAATGTACCTCATGTTAGTCCCTATTAGATATGTCAATTTATAATTGAAAACTTGTAGTTGTTAATTGAAAATCAAGAAAACAAGTGAAAAAGAGGGAGTTTTAAAGGTTATACGACCTATATGGAAGAATGGCAAATGGAAAAAGCTTATGAAATGGATTTTTAACTTCCTTGATTCCATTTAATGCTTTAAATTCTTGGGAAGTGCCAAAAATGGGACAAAACCATTTCTCTTCTCCATCGCTCTACTAGGCACATGAAATTGGTTAACATGTCTTTTGATGGTATGACCATTAGGAAGACTTCTAGGTCAAATTCTCTTGGTGGTGGATATTACACTTGGTCTGATTCAAATTCATGGTAGGAGTTCAAGGATTTTATTCCTATGATTTATGAACCATCCTTTAGAAGACAACTATCTTAATTTGCTTGCTAATCCCCACACACTGCAGGTTTTGCTTCTATATGAACTAGTCCGTATAGTCTAGTTGGTGAATTTGATTCCAAAGGACATGAAATTAATTCTCTCATTCTTACCATATTTTTTTTCATGTTTGAAGATGAATTGATGAGCTAAATAGGTTAGGTTACAGGTTGATGTTAACATTGTTAAGTTGTAGGCATATTCCACCAAGTATAAAGGCCCTAGTTCTCATAATGGTTTCTTATAAATGTGACATTTTTTGAATCATGTTTTTATGTCATTATAATCATTTTATTTCCAAACTAGGTCTCTCAAGATCATGCGTTGATAGAGAACACAACCATATGCAACTCAAAGTCAACTTCATACAAGTTTCAATCTACAACCATGGTGTATGAAGGCTCTAAGCATGGTCATGAAAGTGTAATGAATATTTATATGTGTTAAGCACATTATTGAAGCATGAAAAATCAAGCAAAGACCTTTTAAATGACAAATTATGGACTGTGACAGTCAATTCTCATATCTACACAGTCATACACCATTAATGAGCACCTAAAGGAGGTCAAATAGGTTGGAGTAAGGAAATTTGATCTTATTTCAAGACTTGAAATGTTGTTAACTCTCATTTGAACACTTTGAGAGAGTATTAAACAAGTTATGAAGTCATACTATATACATAGTGCCTATATAACTGTATGCACACCTATAGGTAGCTTACACAGAGACCTAAAGGTGGTCATGGAAATGTACAAGCATGTGAAAAGACCTTAATGAAGCATTTAGAGTTATAAAATGTATTGAGAACCATGTTTAAATCCATAAATTGGTAGATAGAGCTGAGAAACCATCTTTAAATTGAAATAAATGAGTTAAGCGACAAGTCACCTAAGAGCTCCAAAATATATCCCTAACCACTTTTGGTGTCAACAAATGATGGTGTGACACAATTATATATATGAGTCCAAATTAATCCTATCTTGTAGGCCTATCCTAGAGGTATAACCTTGCAAAAGTGAAGTGATGTGTGACTAGAGAAACATAATGTTTGTAGGCCTCCAATTTTGATATTTGTTCACTACCATTTTTCAGTGTCTTCTACAAGATTTGAACTTTCAAGTGACCCTCACATCCCAAGGTGGAAATGTAAGAGCATGCATTCATGATAAATAATATTATTGAGTTGATAAACACACCAAGGATACAAATAATTTCAAGGAGGGTTGGAATACTAGGATTTTGACCTATAGATGCACCTACAAGTGTACTTTTGCTCAAAAGTCCACCTACAGTATTATGATATAGACTTAAACATGAATACATGAAAATAAAAACACCTACATGTTGGAAGTGCCTCAAAATACCTTAAGAGTGATTCTAGATCATATGACATAGGTTTAAAGGAGAAAAGACAACCTACATGACCCATTTTATTCCATTAGTGGTCAACTATAGTTGAGTGTAGTTAACAGTGTTCTAAATTTATCTAACTTGTTGATTGGATTGGCATGAAAATGATATGAGGTGACCTTGAATTTATTTCAAAAGGGTATTATATTAATAACACAAATTTTAAGAGTTGAAACACACCTACATGACTTCTCTTTTGCTCTAAGATAGCCAACTTCAGCTGACTGTGGCATGACAGTGAGATAAAACAAGGGATTTGGAGTATGTCATAGCATGCACATGATGGGAACATATACAAATGGATGTAAAATGACTTTTGGGATTGTAAAGATCCAAGAAGTCCTTTAGGAATTGTGTTCAAGGACCAACCATGCAATATGCACCTATAGATGTCTCTTTCAAAGCAAGAAACATAGTCAACACTTGTACCTAGTCAAAGAGCAAAATGTATGTTGAAGTATTTGGAAAGGTTTAGGTTTAAATAGGTTTGGATAAACTAAAAAATTTATATACTATCCTTATGATACCCTCATATAGTAGATATAGGGTATGGGTGAAGCCCTACATAACAACCTATAAATGATGCTCAAAACCCTGGATACAGTGAGTTATTTGGTAGTCTACCTTGAGGGTTTAATGATGTTTAGAGGGTTTAATGGTATGTACAAACCCTAAAAACATGTATAGAGTATCTATATGACTTGGAGTATCCATTTATATTACCCTTTACTCTATGGTAATAGGGGAAGTGCCCTCTGTTTTGTCTCAGATAGAGGGCACTCCCCAAGGGTGCAAATCTACAGGTTTTGAGAAAAGGAGATGACAAGGTTTGATAGAGGTTGATGAGATTTTAGAAGAATATGTTGAGAGATGTAATAGACATGTAAAAATAGGAAAAATAATGCATACATTCAGAAGCTCAATAGGGTGGTCCAAACCCATATGAATGTAGTCAAAACCCACTACGCCTAATGCCTAAAAGGGGGTCAATTTCATTTATAGCACTAGGTAAACATTCAAAAGCATTATAATACATACATGGGGGTTATAAGGTGTGTTTTACCTTTTTTAATTCAAATAAGACCATAATGAAGCCACATATTGGCTTAAGGCCATCACAAGGTATGCATATTGGAGAACAAAGTTGAGAGACTAACTTAAGATGCTCACACCTAAATGGAGGTTTAGCATGGGAGATGTTTAATAAGGTATTAATTTTTTTTTATGGAATTTATTTAGAGTTATAGTGTCAACCCTGTATGAACAATCCTTAGAGGGCAAAAGTACTCTAAACCCTCTAAAACCCATGCTAAGGATCCGATTGGGAAAATGAAGAAGGAGATGAATCTAGATGGGAAATAATGGCTTGGGAGATGATTGGAAGTTGTGGAGGACTCTCTAGGGCTCCTCCCCATCAACTTGAGTTCTACCCTACTTATATAAACAAGTTGGAAAATGGATTTTCTTGACAATTTTGTGTGTTGTGCAGGTAAAAAGAGGTTTCAAAAGATGCAAGTCACTTTGGGAGATAGGTTGGGACCTAAGATAACCCCTAATTTCCATTTCATGCATCAAAAAATATCACAAGTGCCTCTGAAAATGCCTTCATCTTAGCTAGTCTAAACTAGCATAGTGAACAAGCAAGCGAGAAGGTGAAAAATCAAAGTAGAAGGCCTTTTAAAGTCTACCTAAGGAATTTAAGGATATGAGGGGTCCTAAAAGGTGTAGACATCCAATTCCTAACATAATTTATGTTGAAATTGTCAATCTTACTTGAATTTCACTCAAATGCCCAATTTAGGCCAAAATCCATAAAACGTGCTAAATGGTTTGAGCTTATCGTATACAAGTATCGATTTAGGCCAATGTATCCCTAAGTGGGGCAATGAATTTTATGATATTACTAACTTTGATCAATTAATTTTGAGTCAAAATGATGTTTTCACCTTTTTGTGCTCTGGATCACTCTTTATTTCTAATTCATTAGTACACATCATGTACCTTTGTTATTTTATACTGGCAACGTCCTAAATGGGAATATGATTCTAACACATCTAACATCACCTTCTAATTCTTCTTGAATCAAATTATGACCTAGTAATATGACTTTCTGACCATTTTGATTAATTAAGGGCCAATTTCCAAAGAATTACACAAATATTGATTAATCTTGTTTAAGGTTAATTAATTCAAATCGAGAGCTTAAGTGGTTATTAAATATTTCTTTTTGGAAATTGATTCCTATTAAATAAATCATCATAATGACATGATTTATGGGGTGTCATCCATAAGCCATAAACGCATAAAATATCTGAATTATGGGCACTCATGCCTAATTAATGTCCCTTCCCCCTAAATCATTATGAGGGCATTTATTGATTTTAGCCTCTAAAAATGGATGGATTCTTGGCCACACTTATTTTTCTCAGGTTGGACAGTCACAGTTCATTCTGATCAATTGCAAAAATATATAAATATGAGGCCTCTCACACCATTTCTTAAGCTAAAAAAATGTGTAAAGTTATAATGCTAAAATCCCTTCACAATTCCTTTGTGTTATGATTATTGTGTTATTTACATTTGTATTAGCTTCATTGATAAGCATATTAGATAGTTTATATCATGATCCTAGGTTATGTATAGAGTTCTTGAGGCAATGGAGGAGCAAAGAATCCATTGTTAACAAATGCTAGAGCTCTAGATTAAGGGGGGAACACACTCAGAGTTGTTTTTGAGTAATGAAGTCATTTAGGAAGGTAATGGTCGATTGCTTTCTTTCATTTGTATCTTTTTATCATTAGCAAACCCTACATGAATAAATTAGCTTGGTTTGTTTAGTTCTTTATGCATTTTTATTTGTTTTATTAACTAACTCTTGACTAATCAAATTTTGTAATCCACTCTACATTTTGGCATGCCCGGTTGGAACACACCCCATAAATTTGATCAAATAGATCCTACAAGAAACCTAATAACCATTTCCATGCCGAATCTTAGAGTGTGGGAGCAAAAAGAGTGAAAAAATTGAGTAAAAACATGTTTTATAATAGTAACAATTTTGTCACTGTGGTATTACAATGTTGTCCTCTAGACCACAATCCCATAACTGACACAGTCACAGTTTTGTCATTCAGTAATGATATTACATTTTAACTATGTTTTTAGACTGACGTGTTCTCTATCTATAGATCAAGTTGTGTTATTGAAATACCATGACTTGATAGTCATGATATTACAATATCATGATTTCACAAGTTGCGATATTGTTGGTTTGAGTTATGATATTATAGTTAAACTACTAGTGGTTACCCTAGGTCATTAGGGTTAAGTGATAATACCAAAAATCTCTAAGTTGCAGGTTTGATTTATTAGTTATGATATTATCTAGTAGAATAGTGATATTTTCAATTTTTGTTAACTAACTCATGAGTTGCGATATTGTGTTAACTAGTCATGATTTTACAAAGTTACGATATTGGACTATGGAGTTGCGGGATTGCACTTTGTGAACTTGAGAGCTCAATTTTCAAACTTACTAGTTTCATTTAGAAAAAATCTTCAAATCTAAACAAAACTCTGACCATTTCCTTATAGGGCCTACTTTAAAAGTGCCAATTCAAGCTTAATTAAGTCTTTTTGAACCTCTTTTGAGTGCTTAAAAAGAGTTAGTAACTTTTATTTGGTGCTTAAGAGAAAAACTTAGATATTTATTTGAATGATTTTGTGATTGTTTCTTCAAAAATTTTGTAACTTAAGGCTAAGGGGCCAAAGAACACCACCAAACATTTCAGTTTAGTGCTTTAAAACCAAACTCACTTCAAAGTTTCGTTTTAAGTAAGTCATTTATCATTGTTTGCTTAGTTTAAATTTCTTTGAGAAAAAAGGAAGTTGTGCATGTATGCCCTCCCCCCATCCCCTATAGGGAACTTGTGGGATCAAAAGCACCATATTCATTGAAAATTTTCTTATTCTAAAGGCATAAAAGAGATGTTGCAAAGGCTCTCCCCAAGACCTGCATGGCTTGGGTGATCTAGAAACAACCTTAAAGCTATTTTACTTAGTTTTTATTTCATTGCATCTTGGATTGTGAGGGGGACTTCATTACCTCTCATAATTTCTATAGGGAAGATTTGACCTAGGGATTCATCTTCCAACATCATATTCAACCCATCTCTATGGGGGCATATAAATTGGGATCCCCTCACTAGGATGGTGGTTTGAGCGGTTAAACCATCTCCGTTAGTAGAGGCTAAGCTTGGGATGTTTGAACATGTTGGACATCACACTACACTGACCAAGAAATAGATGTAGTGGTTGTAAAAAGAGCAAAACCTTTTTACAACAAACCATATGATATAGACCAAAATGACATGCGCTTATCTTGTTTGCTGATGTGAAATTCGGTAGACATGGGATCCATCTAGAAACATGCAAAACTTGTTAGTTTTAGTCAACCCCACTTTGCCACACCTTGTTAGTTTAGGACTTAGGATGATTACTTAGTTGTATTTGTATAAATTGGTGTTAGATTGCTTGGTCTTGTTTTGAGTCAAAATTACTTGTTAAGAAAATGTCATAACCTAACACATTGTCCATAATTTCTTGAACAAGGAGGTGTTATGCTGTCCAGGTGAAAATCATATTTTCCTTGTTCAAATTGTCATCTAAAACACTATATCATATCATCCATTTTGGTGTAGTTATGCTACCCATTTAAGTCTAGATCATTTGCCAAATTCTCTTAAGTTTCTCATTGATAATTTAAATTTTAAATTGGACATTTCCAAGTTTTAAAGGTTGATGTGTTAAATTGGGTTCACCATTTGCACTTGACTTGTTTTAACTTGGGTTTAATTTCTTGTTTGAATTGAGGGACATTTACAGATTCATTATCTCATTATCATCTTTGGTGGATTCAAGTCATCTTGCATATCACTCACACTTTGAGTCCTAGAACACATTTTATACTACCATTCCTATTACCATGTGGAGACATTGTGTCACCCATTTGGTTCTAGTTTTATACTTAGGAATTCTTGCATGTTTTCACATCATGAGTTTTTTGGTTTGAATTGTCTCCTTCCTAATCCTAAGGGATTTCTTCTAGTTTTCTAGGAGAAACTCATTGAATTTAAACTAGTTTTTATGATATTGATGTATCCCAAAACTCTACATTTTAGTGCACTAGTGACACTCTAGCATTTTTGAGTTATCATATGCTCTTACAATTCATATTATTTCAAACTTTACCTAAAGGTTGAGTAATTTCATGATTACATTCTTCTAATTGTGTGTGGTTCCAAGCCACCCTCCTTTTATAGTCTCTTTGGTACCTTAGCCATTTGTTTGGAAGAAATTTCAAAATCTATACCTTGTTTAAATATTTTCACAACATTGATCTAAGTCTGGTCAAATGTATAAAGCAACCCTTTCTATAAAGGTTCACTCATACTGGGGTCCCTTACATTCTTAGCTATGAAGATGAGCATTTTTGTGATGGATAATACAATTCCATTGTATTTGAGGACATTCCTAAAACTGTAGGATCTGAAAGGGATCATACTAAATATCAAGAGAACCAAGATGAATCACTCCTTAGGTTGATAGAATCTGGTGCTAGACTACCATCAGATTTTTTGTAGAACAATTACACACCTTAGTTAGAGAAGGAAAACAAAAACAACAAGAGCAAGCTTTTGCATAATCAAACATACCTTATTATTCTAACAGAGGTAAATAAATACTTGTAGAGTTAAAACCAATTGATAAAAATCTTGTCATCAAGATCAAGAAAATAAGTCAGTGGTATGGCGATCAACTTATTGTAGACTTAACTGACTCTCTAGTTGTTATGTCAATTTATAACAATGCTTCCAAGGAACAAGGAGATATGATTGAACCTACACAACATTGGTTGATAACATGATAACAATTGATCAAGGTGTCTCTAATAAACAAAACAAGACACAAGAGGCAGTGCAAAATGTCCCACTAGACACAAAACACACATTCTTTAACCATCAAGTGCCTCTTATTAATTTACAAACATAGACAGCCAAACATTCAGTTCGAATTAAGGAAATACCTCAATAAAATTTGGATAGTTCATCTCAACCAACACAAAAATTGGTGAAAAGACCAAGGACTCCCCAAAATCAACAAAACACATATAGTTCAAGGCAATAGATTCTGAGGAATCAATGACCTATTTACTCGACTCTAGAAGCAAATCAAAACCAAGTCACAGAACATAGGATATACACACCTCACAAATCCATACAACAACAGATGCATATTCCACCCCAACAGAACTATGTTCCACCCATGAATGCACCAAACATGCAAGAGTGGAACTCCATGAAGGAGATTGTGTCACATTTAGAGACTAAAAATAGGATCAAAAAGTACAAATTTGATGAGATATGTACATATTATTTTGATTTAATCATTCTCCAATTCCCCTTTCCACGTCATTTTGAGGCACCTAAATTTGATAAATATAAAGGAAAGGGTGAAGCACATGAACATATCTAGGCATTTTTCATATTATTCCAAGAGGTTACTTCCAATAGCGTGTTCTTACTTCGATTATTTCCATGAAGTTTAGTGGGACAAGCTTGAGATTGGCTACTTAAGTTA
Source organism: Torreya grandis (assembly GCA_037957365.1). Classification (NCBI taxonomy): domain Eukaryota; kingdom Viridiplantae; phylum Streptophyta; class Pinopsida; order Cupressales; family Taxaceae; genus Torreya; species Torreya grandis. The sequence goes on from JARHVA010000076.1 coordinate 6,955,521, forward strand.
CCCAAGGGATCAATTATAGATTGGAATGGCTGATTTGAAAATTTCATCAACCATTTCTTGTATAACATAGAGCATGAATTTACCATTGTTGACTTGTGTAAAGCCAAATAATGAGATGAAGAAAGTTTAATTTCATATTTACAGAGATGGAGAGTATTATTAGGTCATTTTCAACATAATTTTCAACATTGGAATATATATTTTCATATAACTTACATCCTAAGGTTATGTACAATCTACGTCTAGCTTGTGCTAACTCATTTTAGGAGATCATAGACAAGGGTGTATATATTGAGAAGGCTCTTATTGCTATGGGCCTTGTTAAGATATTTGCATAGGATCAAACATCAAATTAGACCCCATATTTTAGTCAGACAGTTGCGTAAGATAAGCCTAAAGGCTTTAACAAGAACAATAAAATGGTTGGAAATGGGTTTACTGAAACAAGGCATGTACAAATGGTACAGGCACCAACAACCCCAAATGTATAATTAGTTCCCCTTAATCCACCACCTAATTTGTAGAGACATCCTCCATAGAGAATAAACCATGACAATTTTAGGGTCTTTAGAAAATTGGGAGAACCAATTAAAATAGTGTTCTGAAAGCTCGTAACAGCTAACCTGATTGTATGTCCAATACCAAGGCCATTTCTTCAAGCTCAACCAAAACCAGATTGGTACAAAGAGAATGAATGGTGCAACTTTCATCATGTTATTGGTCATAGTGCTTGTTATTGTGTCTAATTATGACATATTAATGAAGATCTCATTGAGAGTGGTGAAGTTGAGATTAAACTAGCCCCTAATCAAGACATAAATAAGGATATGGGAATCTAAAAGGACACCTTTCTTCGACATAATCAACTACCACTAAAGAAAAATCAAAACTAAGGACAAAACCAAGGATAGAGGTAGAATCAAAACTAAAATCATGTTCGAAATCATAATCAACATGAGCATAATCATGATCATAATACCCACACTAACAATGCGGGTTACAACAACATGCCTTATGACTATAAAAATATCATGGGATGCATTTCTATAACCCAAATTACCATTATTACTATCAAACCACATGAACCATATTGTGCTTCTCATAGTATGGGACCCATCATTATAGGGTCAATACCCTCTCTCTCTTGTAATACCATGTCGAGTTTACATAATTCTATTATGACTCCATTTGTATGGGTTACTATTTTTGGATAATGACCTCCTAATTATAATGGCTCCTTTCCAACTCAAAATTGTAGTAATACAACTAGATGCCTGCGAGTCACCCTCCAAGGCCTTTTGCCTTCATCTTCTGATTATATTGGCTCCCTGTCACCTCTAAGTTACATAGTCGTAACTAGACGCTCATGAGTTACTCTCCAGGGCCCTTTGCCTACTTTTTATATAGAACCCAATGTGAATATTATGCCAATGGATCCAAAGTTGACTACTATTCCAACCAAAGCTAAGTTGACTCATCCTAATGTAGAAAAACCTTATAGTCTATCAAACTAATTGAGTAAAACCCCTACATAAATTTCCATTTTGGATCTCTTGCAGACATCTGAAGTCCATAAAACTATCTTGAACAATCTTTTACAAAAATCCATTATCTGTAAGGATATAAAACCTGAATAGTTCTAGAACCTTGTGGAACATTTGTTTTTCTTTTGTCAAGAAATGTTTGATCAAAAGATATGTCTACACTTGGACCAAACCATAATAACCTAATGTATATTGAAGTAATCATTAGAAATCATAAGATCAAGTAGGTTCTTATAGATAATGGTTTGGGGATAAACATCATATATCTTAAGTTGGTATAAATATTGGGCTATATTGTGAAATAAATTGAGCCAGAGATGATCACCATCAAGGCTTAGGATAATTCCATAAGGGAGTCTACTGGTATTATTTGGTTTCTAATCATTATTGGGTCCATTTCACATCATACATTGCTTCATATTATGGACATTAAATTTATTTATAACATACTTCTTGGTTGTCCTTGGATCCATAAAGTAAAGGATGTTCACTCCACCCTGTATCAGTGCCTTAAGTTTCCCCATAATGGGATCGAGGTCACTATTCTCACCAATCAACAATCTTATGAGTATTGCAAACATCTTGAGCCCTAATTCCATAATTATAAATATTGTCCCAGTTCTAAATTTGTTGTGAATAAGAATAAGGCTATAATTTCACATCCACCTCCATCCAATTATATCAACCTTAGTGATCTCACTTTTACTTTGACTGATTCATTTACCACAACTCTTGCGAAGCAGGTTGTTATTCAAGACATGGGCATTTCCATGTAAAGTCTTAAGGATGCCTTTTGTGTTGCAAAGTTACCTAAAAATCTAACGACATTTGGTAAGCATAAAACTTCAAAGAATCTTAATAGACCCACAATGATTTGGCAATAAAAGAAGAAACAATAAAAACCACCTATGGTTTTTGTACTTGCTATTGTGCCAAAGAAAGATTGAGAGGCTTTTAATGAGGGAGACTGCTTATATTCTGAAGGCCTTACTAATTAATTTTAGAATCTAAAGTATCTTATCCCTAATTGGATCATTGATCATATTCATTATACAGGAAAAGGACTTGGCCCATGAATGTAAGGAATCCTAGAACCCTTATCAATTGGAGTACCTAATTTGAATCATGGTATCATATTTATACCGCCTGAGGTTGACTTCATAAATTTTGATAGTAATTATTTCGAATTGACTAGCGATGAGACTCTTGATAGTGACACAACATCCCATTATATCCTTTTTAATGAGCTTGTTAACATGAACCTATTTGATTCAGATGCCATTTTAACCTTAACCATTAAAGCTTCCCATCCTGAAGCAAGAACCCATTCTATTGGTGCTTCCCATCTTGAAGTAAAACATCATATTCATACCATTGGATCTTCCCATCCTAAATTAGAACCTCATTTTTTCCTATGCCTTTGCCATCTTGACCTCATTGATTGGGACTAGTAAAATTTAGTCTTATGCCTCGATGAGTTTCAAAATGAAGAATCACTTGCATAATACATGGGCCTAAGAGATCAATTTCCCATTGGTGATCACAAAGAAGGCTTTGATTTTTCATTAGACCCTTCTACCTACTTTGGAGAGTAGGAATTTTTTTTTGGTCATAATAAATATGAAACATCGATATATTTGAGTAAAAACCTCTTTGAGGTGCTCGTTGATTAGGGAGAAAGTAAAAAAAAAGATAAGCCTTCAAGTGAAAACCTGTTTCAAGTGCTCTTAGGCCAGAAAGTTTGTTCATCCCCTTAGGATGTAGAAGGTCCATCTACCCCAAGTTCTATATCTAGTACAAGCTCTCTTTATAAAAACAACAAATGTTTGAGCATCTTGCTCTTGAGTTTTTAGAGGTTTTTGCTACTTAGACTTTACTTGAGATGGTAGATTCTGATTCATCACACTATCCATAACTTTGGGAGAAACATGAAGAAGATGTAGCAGAAGAAGAGGATCATGATCATACCTTACCTATAATTCTAGAAGATGGATCCACACTCTTTGTGGAAAACATGACATAAGTAAACCTGGGAACCTATGAGGATCTCAAAATTATTTATCTTGGAGCTTCTCTTACTGAAGCAAGATGTGAAAAAATTATATCCCTCTTAAGGGATTATATTGACATATTTACATGGGCATATTTGGACATGTTAGGATTGGACCTTGTTTTCCATCCTAATTCTAAACTATTCAAGCAAAAATTGAGGAAGATACATCCACACATCGCCCTATTGATTAAAGTAGAAATAGAAAAGTTGCTAGGAGCAAGATTTATTAGGCCACTAAATTACTCTGAATGGATCTCAAACATAGTCTCAATGAATAAATCGACCCCAAATATATGTATTTGTATTGATTTTATAGATATCAACAAAGCATGCCCTAAAGATGATTTTCCTCTACCCAACATCAACATGATTATCAACTCAACTGCTGGGTATGAGATGCTATCCTTAATGGATGGATTTTATGGATACAATCAGATCAAGATAGCCCAATAAGATCAACACAAGACTGCATTCACCACTCCATGGGGAACATTATATTACCAAGTCATGTCATTTGGCTTGAAGAACATTGGAGCCACATATCAACATGCCATGATTTCCATCTTCCATGACATGATGCACGATATTATTGAGGACTATGTTGATGATATACTAGTAAAATCAAGAACAAGAGCTAGACATCCCAATGTTCTAAAAAGAATCTTTGAGAGGCTTCATGAATATAAAGTTCACCTAAATCCTAAAAAATGTGTCTTTGGAGTCACATTAGGGAAATTTCTAGGTTTCATTTTATCACAAAGAGGGATTGAAGTCGACCCTACCAAGGTCAAGGCCATTATGAAGATGCCTCCATTAAACAATCTTAAATAATTGTGAAGCCTGTAAGGAAAGATCCAATCTATACACAGGTTTATTTCTCAATTGGTAGATAAGTGCCACCCATTTACCCACCTTTTCAAGAAAGGGGTAATTTTTAATGGGATGAAGATTGTCAAATAGCATTTGCAAAACTCAAGACATATTTTTCCAATCTGGCATTCTTAAGACTACCAACACTTAGACGACCACTACTTCTTTACATATCAGTAATAGAGCATGCACTAGGGGCACTTTTGGCCCAACATGATGATCAAGGTAAAAAACATGTAGTATATTATCTAAGCCACACTATAGTGGCTTATGAACATAATTATATTCCTATTGAGAAGGCGTGTTTAGCTATGGTGTTTGCAAACCCAAAAATTACAACATTATATGCTAAACAACAAAACCATTATCATCACAAAGTTGGACCCTCTCAAATTCTTATTATCAAAAGCAACTCTTCAAAGATGCATGGATAAATGGGTTATGCTCCTAAGTGAATTTAACATTGAGTATCAAAATCAGAAAGTAATCTAGGGGCTGGCTTATTGCTAATCAACTTGCAGAAGCCCATATCATGGATACTCAACCACTAAAATTCAACTTTATAAATGATTATAATATGGAAATAGAACAAACATCATATAAATATAAGTAATGGAAGCTATATTTTGATGGATCCTTTACATATCAAGGATTTGGAGCTAGCATATTGTTGATTACACCTTAGGGGGATCTAATTCCCAAAGCATTTCATATATAATTTCATTATATGAAAAATATAGCTGAGTATGAGGCATTGATTATAGGGATTCATCTCACTATATATTGGGATATTTAGAGCTTAAAGGTCTAGGGTGATTACAAATTAATCATAAATCAAACCACTAATCAGTATCAAACTAGAGATGACAAGCTTGTTCCTTACAAGCAAATTGTTGATAATCTCAAAGGTCATTTTAAAACTCTATAGTTTGAAAAAGTTCCAAGGGCCAATAATAGATTTGCCATTACAATGACAATGATTGGATCTATGATATAGATTAATGGTGGAGCTAAAGAGTATCAGTTCTTGATTGAAAATATTCCTCAGCTTGCACATGTTATACCAAATTCAAAAAGGTATGCACCATTACTGATCCCAATACTCCACCTAAATTAACCTAGTTCCAAGACTTTTATAGCTACTTCCATGATCACATTTTCCTAGTTGACCTATCCAATAGTCATAAAAAACTATTCCATCAATGTTTATCATGTTATACCCTCCTAAGAGACATGCTTTATCATAAAGGCTATGATGGAATTCTTCTTCATTATTCATCTTCGAGAGAATCCAAGCAAGTGTTGAGGGAGGTTCATGAAGGAATGTGTGGGGCCCACACCAATGGTTTAGTCTTAGAAAATAAGCTCCTTAGAACATGCTATTATTGGCCAAAAATGGAGACTTATGCTTGCAATTATGTAAGGATGTGTGTTCCTTGTCAACATGGAAATTTGATACACGCACCTTATTTACCACTACAATCAATCACAACACCATGGCCATTCTCAACATGGGGCCTTGATCTCATCGAGAAAATAAACACAACATCTTCAAATGGCCATAACTATATCCTGATTGCTACTAATTATTTTACTAAGTGGATTGAAGCCAATCCTCTCACTTACGTCACTAGGAAGCAAATTGATGAATTCATCCATTACCATATCATCTATCGATATGGCATCCCTGAGCGCATTCTATTCAATAATGGTGGATCCTTTATAAACAAATATGTAAAATCTCTTTGTGAAAACTTCAAGATCAAGCACAAGAAATCAAATCCATATAACCTTTAAGGCAATAGATAAGTCAAGGCATCAAATAAAACAATTATAGCCATTTTAAAGAAGACTGTCAATGATGTTGGTCATAATTGGCACTTACAATTCTTTCCTACCTCTGGGCTTATAGAACTAGTCATCAAACCCCAATAGGATCCACTCCATACTCCCTTGTTTATGGCACAAAAGCTATTATGATGATAGAGATCAAGTTACCATCTTGGCGAGTATCACCAAACCATATTAAAGATGATGAGGACTGTAAAGTTTGAAGGCTGTAAGAACTAGAACTTCTTGATGACAAGCATTTAGTTGCCTTAGAAAACTTGAAAGCCTATCAAAATAGATTATGGAGAAGCTACAACAAGTGCATTCTCCCTTAGGAGTTTGAGATTGGTGATCTGGTCTTGAAAGAGAACTAAAAGAACACAAATGTTGAACACAAAAAGAAAGGTAAGTTCCAACCTAATTGGTTGGGACCATTTGTTATCATGATGAACTATGGATTAGGGGCATATCAATTAGCTAAATCAAATGGTGAATAATTCTAAATCCCATGAACATCATTCACCTTAAGAGGTTCTACATATGAACAACTTCGAACCATCATCTACATGACCCCTTACTTGGGGGCAACTTATGCTGAACTAATTTTATCCTACCATTTCATACTACCTTGGACTGCTCTCACATGAGCCCTATTCCTTTCATGACTCTAGATAATGAATTTTTTGGGATCATTGGTACTTTAAATGTATTTTATCCTAAACCTGTGCCATTCTCTTTGAAAACCATATTATTTGGACCATTTTATCCAAGAACCCTATTCTTTGTTATGTCTTGGGCTTGTTGTAACCCAAACACTTTTGTCCTTCGACCAATTATGATCTTGATTATGTCTCATCAGCATTATGAAAACTTTTAATACCAATTTTACAAAGTAGTTCAGCTAGGACATAATTTCACAGTTTGTTCTATAGGCAAGTGAACAAGAACATCTTTTCAACTCAGGATCTTTGCCTGCCACATTGTTCTTCAGATTGATTTCATGATGCACATTATTCTATATTACATTTACTACTCTTTAGTAAAAATTCTTATATTTTTAGGATCCTCACTTTTATTGAGTTATGATCATGTGCTATTAAAACCAGATTTAGTTATTATTAGAACTCTTAGTTATTTCCCCAATCCATTATTTATAGCCCCACGTGTTGTTGCAGCTAACTTAGCTACTTATTGAAACTTCTATTGTTAGATAAGTGTCTCCTTGACTAGTAGGCCCCTTTTGTACATATTTTATCCCAAACACACCAAAAATATTAGAAAATGATGTGCAAAAGAGAAAAAACATTGTCTTACACTTTTGTACATTTTGATCCTCATGCTCTTACCATTTTGAAAGCATTTTATTCTACTGACTTTTCATTGTGCAATTCAATTTGTCCCATGTACTTTCCATTTTAAAAGATCATTCTTCCTTGTCCCACCATGCCATGCAATTTCCATTTTGTAAGATCATTCTTCCTCATCTCACCATGCCATGCTCTTACCATTTTGAAAGCAAATTCAACCCTATTGGCTTGTCATCTCATCTCACCAACTTGCTATTTTGTAAGACCAATCTCATTTGTCAAGTCTTCCCTTTTCTTCTACAACATTAATCATATGTTCTAGTCATCACCTTTGTATTCTATCTCACTTCCTAGGAGAACTACATTTGGCCTAAATTTTATATTGTAACATGCATCCATGGAACTATGTAGGCAATGTCTATTTGTCTTGTACATTTGGAGTCATCTCAGTCAACCCCTTTCTTTTCTTCTCTTCCCCCATTTATTTAATAGTTGTTTATCTTTAATTAGAGAACAAATTTTGTGTCCTTTTTCTTTGTTATGTTGTGGTGGAAAGTAACGCCTCTATCACATGTGCATGAACAACTATTTTTAAAACCATACAAATTTGGTTTTTGTTTGTGTGTATTTATTTGAGTTTTATTGGTGTTTGTTGTGTTTTCTTGGTGCTTTATTATGTTTTTGCACCTATGCATTTGTTTCTTCTCCTTTTCTCTTTTTATTACTTCTTGTCTCACCCCAGTCTTGTGTTTCCTTGTATGTTTTTGCTTATCTCTTTTGTGTTTATTTGATTGTTATTTGTGTTGTTTGGTCTTGCATCTTTGTTTTCTTAATTTTTCATTTTTAAACATTTTTTGTTACTAATTGAATCCTGATTGTTCATACCTTGATTTTAAGTTTGGCTCATTTATGTTTATGTTTATCTTTTTTTTTTCTTTTTTATTTAAATGTAAATAGATATAACTTTGGTTTTTGTCATTGTCTACCATTATCCTTAGTTATAAGTATTCATATTTGAATTGGATCCATGCACTTGAAATACCATGTATTCATAAGTTCTTCATACTTATGATGCCTAATTTATTTTTCCATAACAAGCACTTTATGCTCTAAGTTCAAGTCTTAATGTCAAAACAACTCTGATGAATAGGTCTCAAGAACACTATGCATAAACTAGGCTCAATAGGTTTAGCACCTAATTCTATGCGTAGACATGCATCTCTTCACATACATCATGAGTCTAATCAATCTTTGGTTAGTTTTCATCATCCCTCATTCCATTCTCTCCATTTTTGGGTGAAATACATTGGCTTAAAGTTCATGTTAGAACATGTGTCCATGAAACTATGTAGGCAACATCCATTTATCTTGCACACATGGAGTCAACTCAACCATATTTAATTCTTATTTTAATTTCTTTCATCACTTTGTGCAATCTAGTATGCTTGGTTTTTTGTGGCTTTCTAAGCCATTCTACCATTGCATCTATGTTTATGCCCACTCATTTTAATCTATGCCATATGTTATTTCCTTGAGCTATTTTTCTTACTAATTTGCCCGTGCTGGGGAAAAATATCTAAATAATGTCATAATCTAAATCAGCTTTACAGGGCAAGACCATTATTTATTCTTTATCAATGATCAAAATTATCCCTACTGGGGCAAAACTATTTTTCATTATCAAATTTGCTCTATTAAGGCACTTCTTATTATCATCTCTTTAGAGACCACATTCTCCTTTTCCTTTAATTCCAATATCTCCACACTTTTGCCTATGATGGAAATGTTTTAGTGTGCAAATTTTATCGAGATTGATCAATGTTGTAAGCATGCAGCTTACACTCTCAAATTGGGTACATTTAAAGTGTGTCCCTTACATTTATGGATTGAATCCTTCCCATTTCCCCCATCTTTGGGGTCCATTATACCTCTAACTATATTTTGATCATTGATGGTACCTATGTGTACAATTATCAGCTTGTTTAGATATGATCTATTCCACAGGTTAATTTCTCATTGTCCCTCTCTTTTTGAGAGTCCATTCTTCTTTGTCATCCTAATATGTCCTCTCATGGGGGCATCATGGGTCATTTCCAATTTCTTCTTGATAACTCTTTTCTTTGAAAAGATTTTACTTTGCCTGAATGTCTCGCTACACCTTCTCAAATAGGAGCAAAATGTAGACATCCAATTCCTAACACCATTTATGTTGAAATTGTCAATCTTACTCAAATTGCACTCAAATGCCCAATTTAGGCCAAAATCCATAAAACACACTAAATGGTTCAAGATTGTCATATACAAGTGCCAATTTAGGCCAATGTATCCCTAAGTGGGACAATGCATTTTATGAGATTCCTAACTTTGATAAATTCATTTTGAGTCAAAACGATGATTTTGCCTTTTTGTGCCTTGGATCACTCTTTGTTTCTAATTTTTTATTACATGTCATGTACCTTTATTATTTTTTGTTGGAAAATTTCTAAATGGGAATACAATTCCAATGCATCTAACATCACCTTCTAATTCTTCTCGAGTCAAATTACGACCCAGTAATATGACTTTCTAACCATTTTGATTAGTCGAGGACCAATTTCCAAAGAATTGCACAAATTTTGATTAATCTTGTTTAAGGCTAATTAATTAAAATCAAGATCTTAAGTGGATTTTCTATGGGGTGGTATCCAAAAGCCATAAATGCATAAAATATATGAATTACAGGCACCCATGCTTAATTGATGCCCCTTCCCCCTAAATCACTAAGAGGGCATTTATTGATTTTAGCCTCCAAAATTGAATGGATTCTTGGCCATACAACTTGATCTCAAGATGGATGGTCATAGTTCATTCTGATCAATTACAATATCTATAAATAAGAGGCCTCTAAAACCCTTTTTTATGCTAATTTTTTTTGTAAACTTATAATGCTAAAATCCCTTCACAGTTCCTTTGTGTTTTGATTATTGTTCTATTTACATTTGGATTAGCTTCATTAATAGGCATATTGGATAGTTTATATCATGATCCTAGGTTGTGTATAGAGTTTTTGAGGAAATGGAGGAGTAAAACATCCATTTTTGACAAAGACTAAAGCTCTAGATCAATGGGAGAACATGCTTGGAGCCACTTTTGAGTAATGGAGTCATTTGGGAAGGTAATGGTTGATTGCTTTCTTTCATTTGTATCTTCTTATCATTATCAAACCCTGCATGAATAGATTGGATTGATTTGTTTAGTTTTTTATGATTTTTTTTGTTTTATTTACTAATTAATAACTAATAAAATTTTGTAATCCACTCTAAAACATGTGTCATACACTCTTATGTATGGATCAGATTGGAAAACTAAAGACCATCTTAGTGCCAATTGTGAAGGATGAGTGTAAGAGGAGTTATTTGGACTACAGGCAGTGATAAATTATGTCTAAAATAATCTTGATGATTAGGGACACCTTGAATACAAGTTGGAGCTTGTCTATAACCCATCCCTCTTAGTGAAATCATCTCACTTATCCCTATTCTATTATGGGATGTTCTAAGGAGGCTAGATGATGAAGACAATTTCTAGAAAGGCAAATGAAGAGTCCTACACCACATTTTAGGAGTTTCATGCTTTTGAGGGACATTTTTCCTATGAGACCTTGCATGGTCTATTCTATATTCATTATCCTATATATGTAACTCCTTTTCTCAGCTTGACACATGTTCTAGTGACTCTTTGGACTTCATTCTCTTCTTCTCTCTCTAATTCTATAAGTAGTAGCCATTTTGGCTCTTGTAGACTAATAACACATCATGTATGGTGAAGCCTTGCTAGATTGACATTGTATTTTATATTTTAAAAATAAATTCAAGTCTAGTTTTGAGTTCATGAACATTTGTCTAAGTGTTTAAAGTGATGTATGGCGATGTTAAGTGATAATATTCTATCCTTGCTTCTCCTTATCCTCTCATGTTTATGCAAGTGTTTCTATTCTAACAAGTTATATAGAGTGTATCTACTATTTTAGGATCATTTCAAGTGTAAAATTATTCTTAGAGTGTGAAATCTACCCTCTGGTTCACTTACCTTGTGTTATATCATGCATATCACCTCTATGTTGAAACACTTATGTTAGAACCTCTTAGGACTTTGAAGTTGGTTTGTAGGTCTTGTTGCTTAGTGAAATAAATATGATGGTCTTGTGGAAATAATTATAGTGTATCAAACCCTTAGAATATTTTCATTTAATGCAAACTTATATCTCTTTTCCCATAAGAAACTAGTTAAGTAGGTGATAAGCATTTCAAGGTATATTTAGAGAGTTATTCCTTAAACCTAAAGGTCTACTTATGTTCTAGTAAACCCACATACCTATAATTATTCCCATGTTACCCAAATATAGAGGAGAATTGAACACCATCCTATAGGGTGAAATATTTGGTGATAATAGTTTTGGCACACCTGATGGGACCCATTGTCCTCAAGATAATTTGTCAAGGTGAATTTTGGTATTAACAACATCAGCTACAAATTGGTGTGCTACTTAGCATTTTATGACTCCATTCAATTATAAAATATGGTTCAAAGCCATTGTTTTGTCTTAAATTTTATCTCATACTTCATATTACTTACTAGGTCATCATCTAATAGAGTGTTCAATCCTATCTATCCACCTATTCAACATGAACTTCCTCTTGAAGTTCAATACCCTCAACCTAATCTACCCTTTGAAGATCAAGAGGATTTTGATAGCCAAGAGATTAAAGAACTTGAATAAATACAAGAAATCATGGATATGACACATGCCTTCCATAATTTTAATACTAAGAATCCAATTCATCTTGAAGCATATGATGCCATTCCCCCTAATGCCATAAAGAGTGTGCCCACATTCAATGGTGAAGGTCATGTCACACCTAGTGAACACATTAAGGATATCTCCAACTTTTGTAGTTTCCATAATATCACTGAGGAGAATATTTACATTAGAATCCTTGCCATGTCCCTTAGAGGGAAAGCACTTGATTGGTATGGGACTTTTCTTGGTGGATGCATCACATCATGGGATGACTTTGAAGTGTTGCTAACTTCAAGGTTTAAAGATGAAAGTGACCATACTTCTCTCATACATCAGCTCAATGTGATCAAAAGAGCCCCTAAGGAAATAATGCATGGCTTAAATGAGAGGTTTGAAAAGACTTGGTATAGATTTACTCATACCATGAGAATACCCATTAGCTTTGTGTTCCCTAAAATTTGAGAGCCATTGGTATAAATATTTCCATCATGATTCAATCTATGGGTGGTTTCACTCTTCTCGAAGCATATGAACTTTCCATTAGAGCTAAAAATGGCCTCATTTAAGTAGGAAAGTTGCCTCCTAAGGTATTTATGCCTCTGATGCCTAATATACTATTTGATACAACAAGTTTTGCCCAAGTTCCTAATGCTAACACCAAGCCTAGAGCTACTCCTAAGAAGGTAGATGACGCCATGGATCCATATACAAGGATTTAATGGTTAGAAGCTTAGCTTAAGAAAACCAATATACCACAAGGTGCTCATCAAAATCCCTATCCCTATTAGTATCAATATGGCCAACAATATGGGAGAGGAAGAGGTAAAGGGAAACCTAACTTCAAAAGGCTTGCCAATGTGTACAATTCTAATTCCACCACCAATGCAATAGAGATGGTACCGATGCATAAAAACATAGTGTAAGGAGAAGATTGGAAGTAAGGAAAATTAATGGATGTCAATGAGGGTGGAGAGAACTATATATTTGATCAAGGAGGATTCATTCCTCTCCTATCAGTTGAATATGATGTCATAATGCAATCAAATGAAGATTAACATCCTCAAGGAGAAAGCTTCACCAACTTCTTGGTGGAAGATACTTTTGTGCTCAATCAAGGAAATTATATTGAAAAAAAACACAAGGGCCAAGAGGAAGGATTTAAGAGGTGATAATATCATGCCTACAAGTTCATCTAGTCCTTTTACAAGGCAATAAAGTATGGCTACAAACATGGTAATCCCAAACACTCCTACACCTTATTCAAATCAAAACATTAGAAGGTTTGATCAAGGTGCTTCTATTCCTCAAGTTTTAAAAACTTTTTTGCCTCTAAGGAATCAAGATAAGGTGAGTACTACTATGTTAAACATAGTGTATTCTTTGAAGAATGCAAAGGCATCTATTTACTTATAGGATGTCCTCCATATGCCTGGCCAAAAAAAGCTCTTACAAAAATAGTTGTCCATTATCCCTACTAGTATTTCACCTTCAATTCAAAGTCATGGTCATGTTGCTCTTAAAAATTCCCCTAACACTATTGTTGAAACATATACTAAATTTTAAAAGCTTCCACCCTTCTACCTCATTCTCATAGTGGGTGACAAACTAGTACACAATTGCATAGTTGATAGTGGTGCTTCTACATAAATCATGCCCAAGGTTATAGCTGATAAGTAAGGCCTAAAATATGAACCCTGTATCAAAGGAATGCTCCATTTATATGGTACACCTGATAAAATAATACGGTTGATAAAAAAATTGAAGGTTTTCTTGCATGATTGTCCTAGATTTCCTATCCTCTAAGACATTTTTGTTGTTGACCTTCCTATTCATTTTACAATCTACCTTTCAAGAGACTTTACATCCAAGATATGTGGCTATCTCTCAACTGATTGGTCCTTCTTGGCCTTTAAGATAAGGTATGGAACCAAGGTGACCATAAAGACTTATCTCCTTGTAAGGATTCACATTGAGCCCTATGTAGAAGCAAACTCTAACTTGAATTGTGTGATCAATGAGAAATAAAAATCTAATATAGATGATTTTTCTTCTTCTAAAATTGAGGGCATAGCTTAATTGTTTCTAGATGAATATGGTATATATGCTTATGAACATGATCCCTATGCATACTTTGAGTAAATTGAACTTGACACTTATATCATACATGAAGAGCCATTTGAGGGAGCTAAGGTAAGTGTCAAACATTATTTCACATAGGCTACTAAAGGTAACTACATGATTCTTGAATATGATGATGATAGGTTTAAGAAGCTAATTGATCACCATAGTGGGAAAAATAATGGCTTTCTACCTACTATTGATGAAGCTACCCTTGATGATGACACTCACGAGGGAAAGGAGGATGACTTATGACAAAGGTTCAAAATTATATGTCAAGATTTTGATCAATTGAGTAATTATACTTCCCCTCATAATAGGTCTATATCTAATGTGTTTGATAATTATTCTAACAAACATGATGTTGAGTGTCTCACCAAGCATGGAAAAGAGTGTCATGTTGTGAATGAGGATGAACTACTGTAAAGGTTCAATGCCATATGCAAAGAATTTGATAAGTTAGATAAGACTCATTTTTATCTAAGAGATTGCATGTTTGATATCAAAATTGTTAATGATACTAATGATAAAGTTGTTAAGTGTTCTTTCAAACATGAAAATGAATGTCATTCTGCTGATCAAGAGTTTGAAGTCATGAAAGAGTTTGATGAAGTTATTTCTCAAGAAGTTGTAAACATGTAGAATGAGGTCAATGCAAATTTGATTGTGCTTCAAGGATAGCCAAAATATCCATCTAATGTTAAGCCACATTTAGAGGTATTGGAACATAAAGGAGAAGAGCTTGATGACTCCATGTATCAAGCACATGCTGATCAAGAAGAGCACAAAGATGAGGTAGTTATCATCACTCCTATTCAGTAGTTTGAGGAGTGTAGATCAGGTATGAAAAAGATCAATCAACTTGTGTATCCAATCAAGGATCTTATATATCAAGAAATAACATTCATGAGGTTTCAAAATAGCTTGTAGGCCTAAGAAGATCCAAAGGTGGTAGATTTATTTATCATATACATATGCAAGTGATTGATGATGAACATGCTTCACATGATAGATTAAATTCATGGAGTGATAAAGATGTAATAAGAACCATATTTGACCCTTGTTTAAGTATTGTAAGATGTTTTTCACCTCATGAGTGAGGTTTTTTAAATAGTATATTAGGTGTGTGTGTCTTTCTTTCAGTTATGTTGTGTTCCATAAGTGTTCTAGTTGAACACATGTGTGTTTCTTTTAGGTGAATCTCATTTGCATGTCTTTACTTTGTGTTTGGTGTGGTTTCAAAGGTAAATTATGTGTCAACCTAGTGTATGGGTGACTCCATGGCCCAATGGATAGGATTAGGCAATCATACCAACCTTGGGAAATCACCAAGAATGTTGACTATTTTGACCACAAGTCAAATAAGTCAATCCATTATAGTCCAAAACTTGATATAGGGGCATATTATCATGTCATAGGGTGTGTCATAGTCAATTTTATGTGATTTAATATTTTTATATCTTTGATCATAGTTCCATTTAGTCGTTGTGTCATTTTATGTCACTTAGGGGTCATATATGGGTCATAAATGAAAGTGGTAAGGTTTTACAAGGTGTCCAAGTGTTAAAAAATACTTTTAAACATCCCTCATGTTTATCCATATCAGATATGCCAATTTATAACTAAAAACTTATAGGTGTTAACTAAAAATCAAGAAAACAAGTGAAAAATAGGGAGTTTTAAAGGTTGTAAGACCTATATGGAAGAATGACACATGGGAAAAGCTTATATAATTGAGATTTAACTTAATTTACTCTATTTACACATTTTATTTGATTTATAAGTGCAAAAAATGGGCCAAAAACATTTCTCTTCTCCATCACTCCACTAGGCACATGAAACTAGTCAATAGGTCTTTTGATGGCACGACCAGTAAGAGGACTTCCAAGTCAAATGATATTGGTGGTGGATAGTACACTTGGTTTGATTAAAATTCATGGTAAGATTTTAAGGACTAGATTTCTATGATTTATGAACCATCCTTTAGAATTTAATTATCTTGATTTGCTTATTGATTCCCACACCCTACATGTTTTACTTCTATATGAACTAGTTCATACAATCCAATTGGTGAATTTGATTATAAAGGATGTGAAATTAATTATCTCATACTTCCCATATTTATTTTCATGTTTGAATATGCATTGATGAGCTAAACACATTAGGTTGTAGGTTGATGCTACTATTGTTAAGTTACAGGTATATTCCACCAAGTACAGAGGCCTTGGTTCTCATAAAAATTTCATATGAATGTGATATGATGTTATTCATGTTTTAATGTCATAAAAATAACTTTATTTACAATATTTGTCTCTCAATATCATCCATTGATAGACAACACAACCATATGCAACTCACAGTCAACTTCTTATAAGTTTCAATCTGTAGTCATGGTGTATGAAGGCTTTGATCATGGTCATGAAAGTGTAATCAAGAATTAAAGGTGTTAAGAACATTATTTAATCATGAAAAAGAAAATAAATACCTTTCAAATGATAAATTATGGACTGTGATAGTCAATTCTCATATCTACACAGTCATACATCATTAATGAACACCTATAAGAGGTCAACTAGGTTGGAGTAAGGACACTTGATCTTATTTCAAGCCTTGAAATGTTGTGGAATCTCATTTGAACACTTTTAGAGAGTATAAAAATAGTTATGAATTCATATTATATGCACACTACCTATATTCATAGCCATTACCTATATAATTGTATGCACACCTACATATAGCTTACACAGAGACCTGAAGGATGTCATGGAAATTTACAAGCATGTGAGGAGACCTTCATGAAGTGTATATAATTATAAAATGTATCAAGAACCATGTTTAAGGCCATATATTGGTAGGCAGAGTTGAGAAACCATCTTTAAATTGAAAGAACTGAGTTTAGGGATAAGTTCCCTAAAAGCTGCAAAATAGAGCCCTAGCCACTTTTGGTGTCAACAAATGATGATGTGACACAAGTCTAGATGATTCCAAATGCATATTATATTTTAGACATATAATAGGGGTAGAACCTTTCAAAATAGAATGGATGTGTGAATAGAAACATAATGTTTGGAGGCCTCCAATTTTGGTATTTATTCACTGCAATTTTTTCGTGTCTTCTACAAGATCTAAACTTTCAAGTGATCTTCACATCACAAGGTGTAAATTTAAGAGAATTAATCCATGATAAATGGTATTATTGATTTTAGGAATACACCAAGGATCCAAATAACATCAATAAGGGATGGAATACTAGGTTTTTGACCTATAGATGCACCTATAGGTGTACTTTTGCTCAAAATTCCACCTATAATTGACTATAGGTATCTATAGTCTTCTGATATAGAATTAAATGTGGATACATGAAAATAATAACACATACATGTTTGAATTTCAAAAGTAATCCTTAATAGATATTCTATATCATGTGACATAGGTCTTAAGGAGAAAAGGCAACCTACAGGACCCTTGTTATTCCATTAGTGGCTAACTATAGTTGATTGTAGTTAATAGTGTTCTAAAGTTAACTACCTTGGCGATTGGTTTGGGATGAACATGATATGAGGTGACATTGAAGAAATTAAAAATGGTATTATATCAATATCATAGAGTTCAATAGCTGAAACACACCTATAAGACTTATCTTTTGCTCCAAGATAGTCAACTTCAACTGACAGTGGCATGAGAATGAGCTAGAACAAGGGATTTGGAGTATGTCATAGCATGAACATGATGGGAACAAATAAAAATGGATGTAAAATGACCTTGGGGATTAAAAAGTCTCCAATAAATCCTTTAGTCATTATTTTTAAGGACCAACCATGCAATATGCACCTACAAATGTCTCTTTTAAAGTGAGAAACACAGTCAACACTTGTACCTAGTCAAAGATCAAGATGTATGTTGAAGTGTTTGGAAAGGTTTAGGTGATAATTAGGTTTTAATAACCTATAAACTTGATATACTAACCTTGTGATACCATAATATAGTATAAATATATCATGGGTGAAGCCCTACATAATAACCAACAACTGATGCTCAGAACCCTGCACATAGTGCATTATTTGACAGTCTGCCTTGAGGGTTTGATTATGATTGGATGCTCTAATGGTATGGAAAATAATTGAAACCAATCATAGAGTATCTATATGACTTTTAGGAACCATTAATATCACCCTTTTGTTTATGGCAATACGGGAAGTGTCCTCTATTTTGTCTCAAATAGAGGGCACTCCTCAAGGGTGCAAATCTATAGGTTTTGAGAAAAGGAGATGAGAAGGTGAGATAGAGGTTTATGAGAACTTGAAATAAGATGTTGATAGATATGATAGATATGGAAAAATAGTAAAAATAATGTATAGGTTTTAGAATCTCAATAGGGTGGTCCAAACCCATATGGATACAGTCAAATCCCACTAGCCCTAATGCCTAAAAGGGGGTCAATTTAATTTCTAGTTATATATAAACATTAAAAAGCATTATAATACCTACATGGGGAGATATAAGTTGTGTTTGATCTATTAGAATGAAAATAAGACCACAAATAAGCCACATCTTGGCTTAAAACCATCACAAGGTATGTAAAATAGAGAACAAAGTTTAAGAGGCTAACTTGAGATGCTCACACCTACATGGAGGTTTATCATGAGAGTTTGAAGAGTTTGGGGATGTTGGAGAAGGTATTGAATAATGTTTTTATGGAATTTATTCAGAGTTCCAACATCAAACCTATAAGAACAATCCTTAGAGGCCAAAAGTACTCTAAACCCTCTAAAACCCTTGCTAAGGACCCAATTGGGAAAATGAAGAAGAAGATGCATATAGATGGGATATAATGGATTGGTATATGATTGGAATTTTTAGAATAATCTCTAGGGCTCCTCCCCATCAACTTGAGTTCTACCCTACTTGTATAGACAGGGTGGAAAATGGCTTTTGTTGATAGTTTTGTGAGTTGTACAAGTATATAGGGGTTTAAAAAGATGTAAGTCACTTTGGGAGAAAGGTTGGGACATGAGATGTCATGTAAATTTAATGAATAAAAAAATCCCATAAATGCCTCTATAAGTGCCTTCATCTTAGCCAGTCCAAACTGGCATAGCGAACAAACAAGTGAGAAGGTGAAAACTCCAAGTATGAGGCCTTTTAAAGTCTGAATAAGGAATCTAATGGAATGAGGGGTCTTGATAGGTGTCATAAAATCTTATGTATAAATCAGATTGGAAAACTAAAGACCATTTTAGTGCCAAGTGTGAAGGGTGAGTGGAAGAAGAGATATTTGAACTACAAGCAATGATAACTCATATCCAAAATAATCATGATGATTAGGTACACCTCCAATGTTATAAATTGTATATAATCCCTCCATTTCAATGAAATCATCTCACCTATCCCTAGTTTATTTTGGGATGTTCTAAGAAGGCCAAATGATGAAGGCAATTTTTAGGCAGGCAAATGAAGAGTCCTATGCCACATTTTAGGAGTTTCATGCTTTTGAGGGGCACTTTTCCTATGAGATATTTCATGGTATGTTCCATATTCATTATCCTATAGATGTAACTCCTTTTCTCATCTTGACACATGTTATAGTGACTCTTGGAATTCTTTATCTTCTTCTCTCTCTTCAATTCTATAAGTAGTAGCCATTTTGGCTCTTGTAGACTAATACCACACCATGTGTGGTGAATACATATTAGATTTACATTGTATTTTAGATTTGAAAAATA
This sequence comes from Torreya grandis, assembly GCA_037957365.1. Lineage (NCBI taxonomy): Eukaryota > Viridiplantae > Streptophyta > Pinopsida > Cupressales > Taxaceae > Torreya > Torreya grandis. Next base: position 6,975,746 of record JARHVA010000076.1, read on the forward strand.
AATGAAAGTGTAATTTTGAGTTCATTAACATTTTTATAAGTGTGCAAAGTGATGTATGGTGATGTTAAGTGATAATCTTCTATCCTTGCTTCTCCTTATCATCTCATGTTTATGTAAGATTTTTTATTCTCAGTTCATATAGAGTGTAGCTAGTGTTTTATGATCCTTTCAAGTGTACAATTATTCTTAGAGTGTAAAATATTCCATATAGTTCACTTACCTTATGTTGTCTCATGCATATCACCTCTATGTTGAAACACTTATGTTAGAACCTCTTAGAACTTTGAAGCTGGTTTGTAGGTCTTGTTACTTAGTGAAAGAAGTATGATAGTCTTGTGTAAATCCTTCTAGTGTATGACCCCATTAGAATAGTTTAATTTAATTCAAACTTATATCTCTTTTCATACAATAATTTGTTTAAGTATATGATAAGTATTTCAAGGTATATTCAGGGAGCTAGCCCTAAAACCTAGAGGATTACTTATGCTATTGTTAAACCCACATACCTAGAAGTATTCCCATGTTGCCCAAATCTAGAGGAGGCTTTAATAACATCCTCTAGGGTATAATATTTTGTGTCAACAATTCTTGATCCAACCATGAAAGCCTTGATAATGTATAATAAATTAGGATAGAGGCATAGTAAATGGGTGACCATACTCTAGGAGTTTGACCTAGAGTTACAATCAATGAAAATAGTTAGAGCTCAAGGACTCTACAAAGCCATTACTCAAGTGGATCCCCAAAAAATTTGCCAATAGTACTCAGTGCAGGATAAATATAATCATATTTATACTGAATAATGAGTTTCCTAGGCACTTGAATTTCATAAAATCAAGAATGCTATGCTTAAGAAGTATCCATTTCATGATCTAGGTTGGTTCTTCTATAGAAGAAACTATGGAGGCATATATTTAAGATGTTTAAATAAAGAAGTAGATAAATCACTCATAGATTTACATGGTAATATGGAACTAGGCATGGTTTAGGAAGTACTAAATCTCATCAAATACTAGGGGAAGGCTACTAGTGACCTCATCTTTTCAAACATGGGCATTTACATACAAGAAGTTGCCACACCTACCAAGTCACTACACAATATGAATACACCCTGACTATGTTATTATTTCCAGTCATTAAATTTTGGCCATTTTATAAATGGGGATTGGATTTCTTGGGAGTTATTAATGCCAATTATTGCATAGTCCACAATTTCATCCTTACAATGATAAATTATTGCACTAATTAGGTTGAATCTAAAACATTTAGAAATTTCACCACCAACAGAGTGATCAATTTTCTAGAGTAGCACATTGTTACAAGGTTTGGTATGCACACCACACTAGTATGTGATAATGGACTTGCTTTCTTCTCCTCAAAATTTCTTGAATGGGCCTATGATCATTAGGTAACTCTTAATTTTTATTCAAATTATTATCTGCAAGCTAATGGGCTAGCTGAATCAATAAATAAGAATTTGATGAATATGATTAAGAAAATTTTAGAGAAAAACCCAAGGGATTGGCATAATGTGCTTAAATTTTATTTATGGTCCCATAGAAAAAGGATCAAATATTATTTAGGTACATATCCATATCATATAGTATATGGCCAAGATCCTATCTTTCCAACCGATCTAAAAATCCTTATCTTGCTATTTACAAAAGAGTACCTGAGAACTAATGACCCAATATAAGCCCACCTATTGAACCTCCTACAAGTAGAATAAAAATGTAGTATTGTTACATTTTATTAAGGATTAAGAGGTTTTCAAATGTTGGTTTGATAAAATAACTAAAGTGAAGGCTTTTTGGATCTCTGATCTAGTCCTTTTATGGGACAAGGATCATGAGCAAAAAGGACAACATGGAAAATTTGATGCTCTATGGTTTAGTCCTTACCATACTTTTGAAATCCTATGTGATAATACCTTCTACCTAAGGTGTCTTACTAGTGAGGATGTTCCATTGTCTGTTAATGAATAATTCCTCAAACATTACTTCTAAGCTTGAATGGCTTAGCAGCCCCAATAAATAATTTCTCTTTTTTTTCTATTTTTCCTTCCTGTTCCTGATTTTAGCTTAGGTTTTCTTGGCTTGTTTTGTTGTTTTTTTCTCATTTCAACATCGTGTTTCTTTTTACACTAAACTTGTTTTTTTGACCCGAGGGTTCCCATGTTTGATTCTAGAGTGAGAATGGTGGTTTATTTGTGAATAATACCAATGACATTATTTAGTGCAAAATGTTAACATATTTTTGACTTGCTTGCATAAACTATTGCATTTTAATTGTATGGTTAAAGGGTGGAGGCATATGATTTATAATAGAACATAGGAATTTAGAAAGGTTACATTTATTATTTTAAATATCATCAAATGCATGCAACAAAAAATTTGCAGCATAATGCAACTCTAATTTTTATAGCTTTACTTTAATTGACTACACACTTGATAATTATCAATTGACCCATGACTTGGTCCCCAACCATGAACTGATTTGATAAATAAAAATATCCTTCAAAAGAACTAATCTAAAATGCAAGATCTAAACTTTTTCCTTCAAAGGGTGATCTTGGCAACCTCCACAGGCTTTCTGTCCTATTGGTAGTGGAGTAAGGTGTTAGGATGGGACCAAAGGTATCTCTATTAGGGATATGAATGCCTAGCTAGTATTAGAGTAATGCCTATGCCATTCCCCACCTCAAATAAAATTGCAAAATCCTTCTCCCTCTAGTATTGCCTGTTAATTAGGCAAATTTGATTTATTATGTGTGCTTGCTAAAGTAATTGAGTCATTCACATAAAATTACACACTGATGGATCTTAGACATATTTAAATTTTAGTATGCCATATGTTGAGTAGAATTTTATGCATTTATGTTTTTGAATTTATCTTGGAATATTACTTGTAATAAATGTTTGTATATGGACATGAAAATAAAGGTTATATATTCTTGAGATACTCAAGAGTATCTCCCAACAAGAGTCACCATTTGTTGTTTCTTGCACAACACACCCTATTTTCACCTAAAAATGGGGACCCTCTTTTTACATGATCTTTTATCCCTTAGGAATTCTAATGATCAACTTGTTTGGACCTTTCTCAGTTTAACCATCTACTAGATGATAAGTTTTAAGTGGTTGGATGCATTTACTTTCAATGCTTTTTCATTTTTAAGTGTTCAGTCCAAGCTTTCAATTTGATGGTCAAAAGTTAGTCACTTGAGTATATTTGAAGAGAAAGGTCTTAATCATATTGATTCATGTTTTTAAAATACTTGAGGATTCCCCTTTAGATAATTTTTTTCTAACACTTGAAATAATTACATGACTTTCATAGAGCATTTTATAGTTTCCCCTTTAGTAATCTCATTCATTTTTGTGCTCATGCAATAGTTACCTTAGTCGATTCCATTAAAATGAACTTGATCCTACTAAAGGTTTGTGTGAAATGGGACATTTTATATTATTAATTTAGCCCCCATTTCAATCCATTTTCATGTCTAATCTAAGGAAATTCGATTGAGTATTTTATCATGTTCACTTTTTGCCTTAGTCAATTTCATTATAATGGTTGAAAATTACTTTAAAATGGCTTTGTTTTCATTCAAAATGGCTTTATTTCACTAAGTTTCTGCATTCTTATTATTTAAATTTGAATGACTAAGTTGCTTGAATTTAAAGTCTCATAACCATAACCTTTTTATTCAAAAGTTATTAACTATGCCCAAAGGTACCTAAGGTGTCCAAGTGCCACACAGTAGCTTCCTGGTCGCTTGAACCCATTCAAAAATGCCTTTTGACACTTAGTCAATTTTCAAGAATTTGTCTAGAGGACAGTGACATCAGTGAAGCTCTGACTAAGCCAAAAAATGGGATGATTCCATGTGTCATGATCCTGGTGACCCACCATCCTAGAACCAATCATATAAGTTCAATACCTCTAAGCTACTAGGCTAGTAGGATGACACTAGATGACATCATCCTAGTGATCCATTATACCAGAATAATCCATATAATGTCAATGATGTTAGCAACCTCTGGGTTAGCAGGTTAATGGGATGTTACCATGTGGCATCATCTTGGTGTTCCATTATCCCAAAAATGATTGTACAAGGTAACAATGGCATTAACAACATATAGGAAAGTAGATTAATGAGATGACACCACATGCCTAAATCCTACTACTCTATAGCCCCAGGGTGGTTCATACAAGCCCAATAGTGTATTTTAATAATAGGTAAGGGAGACAACTCCATATGTAAAAACATCACTACACTGTGATATAAATAGTCAGTAGGACCTGTCAGTCTCCTAGGGTGGTAGAATCATAAAAATTTACTAGAGGCTAGGAACCTATCAATGAACACCATGTGGCATTGTTAGTTTTTGGAGTTTTCAGAGTTGTTAGGGCCTGAAAAGATGATAACCAATCAGTGAGAAACAAGTGGAGCTATTAGCCCCAATTATTTGAAATGGTGATCTCTTAGACCTATCAAAAATGTCATAACTTGGGAGAGCTCAACCAATGAGAAGGTGCCACATAGCCCTACTATTATATCTATCAATATCTAAGTTTTTCAAAACCTAAGAGAGATCAAACAAGTGAAAATCAACATGTGACATGATTATAGTGGCTCACAGCTCATAACGTGAATCAAAGTAGAGGCTCAAAAATAATTACATAGCAGTGACCTCGTAAGTAAAGGACATACTAAATGCACAACCAACAAAGTAATAGCCTAAAATTAATGACCCATCTAACCATCAAAACTATCAAACACATGGATTTGACTATGTATTCAATCCAACATATAGAATTAATTGTAGAGTGGCCCAAACTAGTGAAGTGGTTGAGAAGAATGGTGGGATTCAATGTAAATTTAAGCAAGATTTTTAACTAAAATATGGCATGTGAATTAGGATCAAGCATTAAGCACAAAAGATAAATATATGCCTTAAAGAAGTGTGGCTCCAACTGTGCAGGATGTGGATAGCTGGCTATCCCAATGCAATCTTAATTGAATTATTTTTTGTAGGCATTCATTCCTAATTTGATCAAGCATGGTCCCTTGATATTTTGATGATGGAATTGAGTGGGATTCATTCCTAATATATCTTAAGTGGGTTGACCACATTGAATGTTTTTAACTACCCCATTAACAATAAAATGTGATTGAGTTTGAACTCCTCAAGCCTACATTCCTATATAAGATCAAATCTTTGATGTAATAAGGGATGAAATTTTAGAGTTAGATATATTATGCCCATTTGTTTCCATATTTTTATTTCTTTCTAGTATAATTTTTCCCTTTCCCTATTTTAGTCTTGTTGTTGTATAGAAGTTTCTAGCACTCATATGATTGAATGAACCCCAAGATTTGTTAATCAAAAGGAATACCTTGATAATTTGAATATCATTGAGATTGTGTAATCATTTTTTGAATATTTTTATGGTATCTATGCCTTTTATTCTCACAATCAATCTCCCTAGACTCTTGCACTGTCCTTAGTTAGAGTTGTGCTAGGTTTAGCTCAGTTAAATATTGGTTTCACTAGATACAGTCAATCAGAAAGCTTTAGATTCATCTATGTTTGTAGCAGATGTTTTATCTCTTTCTCCCTAATCTTTTACACTTTATAATGATCACATTAGTCTAAGAACAAAGCAATCTAAATTTAATTGTTCATCTTGATTATTGTTTTACACTCATTTTATCATAGATATAACATTGTTGTAACTATGAACATGATAAACTAGGTAAGGAAATCAATTTGTTCTCAGTTTATATAAATTTTAGAAGTTTTATTTCTATTAGAGGCTGAATCTTGAAAATATGTTTCAATAAAAGTGTGTAACCTCTTAATGAATGCCTTATCCAAAGCCAACTGCACAACAAACCGTTAAAATCAGCCCCTTACATGGAATAGTGCACATTAGCTAACTAAGTGAAGACCAACATACCAAGACCTTTGAGAGGAATATTCTTTATGGGAACTCTCTTATTTTAGGAGAGGTAGGGATTAACAACCCTTTGCCTAATTTTTGGCTTGTGCCACTATACACATCAATACAATCCCTATTGGAAATTTTTGTTTACTTGAACTTGAAAGAGGTGAGGGGAAAATAGAAGATAGATTGTCTGGAATGCGAGTTAGACATGCATCTATATTTTATTTTTTAGGATCAATTTAGATGAATAAGGTTTGGAAACAAAGATAACCTAGGCTTCAACCTCCAATATTCTTTGTTTGAGATGGAAAAATCTGGCTTCCAATGGAGAAGAATTAGTAATCAAAGCAATTTTACCTTTGTCTATAGTTGGGACTTCCATTTTGGTATATCTTCCTCAAGTGATGTATTTTGGAAAAAGTTAACATCTAAATTCAAATCAAATAATAATATGGCTACTATGAAAATGAATTAAATTGATTTTGTCTCAACAAATCCTAGAAGGTGTTCTAGTGGAAATATTGCCTTGATAATAAATTGGAAGGAACATAAAACTTGAAAAATAAAAACCACATTTGAAACAAAGTCCTTTATAATTGAAGATGCAATATAATAAACTACTGTTATAGTCTCACTATGCCCAATAATATGCCAAATAATTCCTTTTGCTTGATTTTTGACTTGAAAAATCCCCAATAACGGGGCTAATGGACAAAACCTATGGTATTGCATGAATTTTAGACACCATTATATAAATTATAAAGGGAGATGTGAATGTTATAGAGGGTGAAAAATAAAAGAAAAATATGAAAATATTGACTTGTGTTGAAAAGAAGGATGGGAGAATAAATGGAGAAATGACAATGTGTGGATCCAGGATTTAATACTGACAGAAATGGTTGTAAGATGTGAGAGTAATGATTGGTGATAAGGTATAGGCAATGGAAAAGAAGTAAAACAAAAAGATTTCCATGATATATGTCATTATATAATCACAATTTCAAATACATATGCCATGGAAATTATCAATTGATAGTTTCATTTGAAAAATATGATCCTATGGAAATTATGAATTTATACTTGGGGGATTTGGGATTGAAAAAATTTTAGATAAAATTTGACCTAAGATTGAAAGCATTGGTAATAAGGGTTAAATACCTAATGGTCATTGATTACCAACACATTGTTAAAATATATTATTCTTACCCTCCCACCTACCATTGTTTGCATTTGTCCTGGCTCTAAAGATCTCCTAAAACAACTAGTTGATCACACCAAACAAAATTTAATGCATGTATTCAATTTTTGAATTTCTTGGAGCTGTTTAGTTTGAGAGGGAAATATTTTGGTAGGTGGAGAAGTCTAACAACAACTAGATAAAAGAGAATGCAAGACAAAGAATGAATGCAAAGTGAAGATAGTCATTGTAGTAGGCAGAATAAAAGGAGAACAATAGCAAGAGGAATGTTTTAATGACAATAGTCAAAGTAGAGAAGTTGCAAAAAAATAAAAGGGAAAAAATAAATTATACTAAGAAACAAATATCAAGTAAAGGAGAAGGAAAGAATATAAGTTTTTTGAAGGTCTTTTGTATAATTTTTTGTAATAATTGTAGTTGTATTAAATCATAATTAGTAATCAATTTGTAATAGCTTTTAGAATCATATTAATATATGAAAATGTGTGTGTGTGTTTTTTAAACTCAACCTCCCCTATTTTTAACATTTTAGGATTATTGTTCTAATCAATTTTTACCTTATACTATTAGCTCTAGAGATTGTCATGAGCTAGCCAATTAGGTGTTTGAGTTTCACCTTTCTCACAACTAGTTTTAGTGATATCCATATCTTCCCCTCTTGCAAACAACTAGTATCAAAGCTTAGGTCCTTAGTGACTATCAAACATGGTAGCTAGTAACAGTAGTTCATGGTAGTAGCCTCCTATGTTTTAAGGAAATAACTATGATGTATGGTGCATCAACATGAAGACTATCTTTTGATCACAAAAGCTATGAGAACTTGTAGAGGGTGGATATAAAAAGGTTGTTGACCAAGAAATTTTTGATGACCTTACTCAAGCACAAATAAATGTGTTGAAAGACAATAGAAAGAAGGATGCCAATGCTCTTAGCTACGTCCTAATAGAACTGGATGATGCAGTCTTCTCAAGGATAATAACAATTATCTATTTTAAGCAAGCTTGAGACATTATACAAAATGCCTATCAAGGTAGTGACAAGGTAAAGCTTGTCAAGTTGCAGTTGTTTAAAAGGGACTTTGAGACTTTGATGATGAGGAAAATGAGGCTATCAATGACTTATTCACAAGGTCTATGAGCATATTCTATAAAATTAAGACAAATAGATACATTCTTGAAGATCATAGAATCATAGAGAAGGTGTTGAGGAGCATTCCAATCAGATTTGACCCTATAGTGGTTAAAATTGAGGAGTATAAGGAATTGAGACATATGAAAATATATGAGCTAATGGGTTCCTTATAAACCCATAAATAAAGGTTGAATAGGTTAGACACCTCCTCCCATGAACAAGCGTTCAATCCTAATGTCAATATAAGAGGTAAGGGGAGAGGAACCAACAATAGAGGTAGAGAAAGAACTTGCAAAATTCAATAAAGTGATAGAAACAACCATCAAGAATCACATGCAAGAGGAAGAATAAGGAACAAGATCACTTCAAGAGGTGGTTCTACATAAAGGTATGATAAGTATAATATACAATGTTATTATTTCAATAAGTATGGAAACTATGCTAGTGAGTGTAGAAAGAAAGAGTATGATTTGAATAGGCAAAGCTCAAATTTCTCCAAGGCACAAGAGGTTGATCCTAATAGGAATGAGAAAGGAGTATTTTTTTTTAGAACATGTAACATTGTTAAGCAAAGTAGTAGAGATATATGGTATTTGGATAGTGGTTGTAGTAACCACATGAATGGGAACAAAGAAATGTTCAACCACATTGATGATTTAATAAAATTAGATGTAAAGATGGGAAATAATGAGAATGTCCTCATCATGGCAAAGGTATTTCTATCTTTACCAAGCAAGGTGATAAGAGACAAATTTAAGATGTTTACTATGTGCTCAAGTTGACGCACAACCTAATCAACATTAGGCAGTTTATCCAAAAATGATATAGGATGATATTTGAAGATGGAGAGTGTATAATATTTGATATAAGTGGCTACAATAGGGAAATTTTAAAAGTAAATATGACAACTAACATGATGTTTCATTTGAATATACAAAGTGAGCTTGTAGTAGCATTTAATATATGGTAGTGGATGAGTATATTCTTTGGCACCTTAGTTATGGTCATTTGAGTTTTGGTGGGTTGAACTTTATATACAAGAAGAAAATGTTGAGATGGTTTCCCCTCATAGAACAACCAAACAAAATGTGTGAAATTTGCATATTGGGGAAGCAACATAGAAGTGCCTTTCTCATGGGTAAGTCTTGGAGAGTAAGAGATCCTCTTGAGTTGATAAAGTCAAATTTGTTTGGTCCTATGAAGGCTCCCTCCTTATCCAATAATGTATGTTTTATCACATTCATAAATTAATTTAGTAGAAATACATGGGTGTAATTTCTAAGGAAAAAACCAGATGCATTTGAAACCTTCAATCAATTAAAGGCCATGGTTGAGAAGCATAGTGGCCATTACATAAAGACTTTGAGAATGACTGAGGGGGATAATACATATAAAATCCATTCATGAATTTTTGCAAGGACAATGGGATAAAGAAGTAGTTTATAGCCAGGTATACACCATAAAAATATGGTGTAACAAAGAGGAAGAACTAAACCATCCAAGAGATGGAAAAGATCATGTAAAAGGCGAAATGATTGTCCAATGAATTTTGGGCTAAGTTTATAGCAACAACCATATATTTGATAATTTTTTTTAACTAAAAGTGTTAAGGATATGATCCTTCAAGATGCATGGAGTAGCCTAAAACCTAGTGTTGAACACCTTAAAGTGTTTGGATGGGTGGCATATGCACATGTGACCAAACAAATAAGGACAATGTGGGATGATAAAGGAGATAAGTGTATTTTCATTGTTTAAAGTAAATAATAAAAGACTTATAGGCTATAAAATCTGGTCACTAAAGATCTTATAATTATCTGGGATGTTCAATTCATTGAGGATACATCATGGGAATAGATACAAGAAGAGCATCAAGTGCAAATAAGGTCTAGTGGACCCTTTCTTGAAACTAAAATAGCAAGTGGTACATCCACCCATACACTAAGTTGGAGCCCTATTTCACAAAGGGCTGATTCATCTAGTGGAAACATCCAACAAGGAGGTCAAAGAGTAGCTCATGAGTCAACTTAATCCTCTTCCAACCCAAATCAACATTTACTAAGGACAAGAAGCTTGTAAAAAGTCTATGAGTAGTCAAGGTATGAATAAAATGAAGATGAAAGAATGATTTTTTCTCTTTTTAGTAGTTGATCCTATCTATTTTGAGGAATCAATCAAGGAAAATAAGTGGTGTGAAGCAATAGCTGATGAAATGCATGCCATTGAAAAAAATTAGACATGGGAACTAATAGGCCTTCCAATAGGAAAATAGGTCATTGGATTCAAGTGGGTTTACAAAACCAAAACCATTCCCGAAGGTAATATAAATACAGTGAAACATCAACCAATAGAAAAAGATAATGAAGAATATTAACATGCAATAATAGACTGTGTAAGTGAGAGAAGGTAGATTAAAAATAGAAAAGCAGAGGAAAGTTTGTGAGACAATAGTATTAGAAAGAGTAGAATAACATGTGTAAGGAGGACATTTGTCAGTAGTAGTTTATTGAGAAATAACATAAGATAATAACAACATACAAAGTAATCAATAGTAATAAAATAAGAGGACAAAATAAAAGGAAAATATAGAAGTTTTGAAGGATTTTTTTAGTAAGTTTATAACAATTGTAGTTCTACTGATTTAATACATGTAACTAGTCATTGTAATAGAGGTTTTTAAACAATATAATATATGCAAATGTTTGTGTTTTGTTTAATCTTTTTTTTGATATCTGAGGTATCCTACTCAACTTGCTTAGCATTAAAACTAATGAGGACCCAACGACTTGGTGCACACAATAGTGCATGAATGCAGGGCGAGTCTTATAGACTAATCCTCATGCATCATGCCTAATTCTAAGCCTCATTTCTAGCAATTTTCTCAGCTAGAATTCAAACCATTGTGTGGTTGATGGAAACCATCTAACCCACCCAACCAGTCTAACCCATGGGGATATGTTCTGTTTAATCTCAATCTCCTCTATTTTAGCAAGTTTTAAGATTGTTGAACTATGTTTTTTTGCCATATATTCTAGTTACAGGATTTATCAGGAGTTAATGAATTTTGTGTTTTGGCTCTCCTCTCCTCCCTACTTTGCCCTTTATTCCCAAAACACATGATCTGGGTTGTTAAACAACCATAAGGAAGTGGTGACTCAACAACAATCATTGATTGTCAATAGGAAATAAATCCATCCATCACCCAATTGGAGTTTGCAATTGAAAAGGTCTTGATCAATGCTAATCAATATTGGCCATTGATTCATGAGACTATATTGCAACCTTGAATTGATCGATCATTAGAAAAATGGAATTTATTATGTAGTCTCAAAATATCTATAGTTGTTGATTTCTAGGATCAAATATTCAACACTAATCAGGAATGATTTGAGATAAAATTAGAAGATCATAAGTGGAGAAATAATATATGCCATAAAAGCTAGTCACTAAATTATTTCCATCCATCACTTAATTGGTATCCAAACTGATATCCAAGAGGGTCATGTTTTACTGATAGACTTTGACCTATGGATCAGTTTTGACTCTTGTTTTTTACATTGGAAATATATTTTAAAGAAATATTAAACAATACCTAATTTGGGTAAAATTTATATAGTGTCTAAATATTTTTCATATTTAAATTTTGGGGTACACTTGCACTTAGTTGAGAAATCAATAATGCATAAATTAATTGAATTAATGAGAGTGATTGGGTTATCTTATGATGGCAGTCCTCATCAGATGGTAAAATTGATACATGATCCCATACTATTCCATGTTGAATTCATAAGACAAGTGGTGTATGCTTGTTCTTATGATTTCATAAATAATCTTAGGAAAATTTAAACCTGATATTTATCATGCTACTATTATTAACACTTGTTAATGAATCTTCTATGCAAGATGTGTCATGTTGTCTTTTAAAAATGGCATTCCATTTCATAATACATATGCTACATCTTCCATTATGATATAATTATTTATTAAAATACCTCAATCCATTTACACTTGTTGAAATATACTTCAATTGATCAAAGATGCTCTGCTTAACCTCCAAACATTCTCTTCTTAGTAATTCTATATATTTTTTAAGTTTGCTTTCCCCTATATACTTTCACTAAAATCCTAATGCATATAAATTAATATTAGGTGTATACATTTTTTTTTAATTTTCTTTGGTAGCTTCTTGTTAGTCCTTTCAAGGTGGTTTGTATCATCTAGACTATATGGGGGAGTTGTTGATCTAGTTTAAGTATGCAATTTGATGGACAACACACTAACTATGCATCTTAATGTGTTATAATAATATAATCAAAATTGATATAACTGTAATAGTAAAAATAAAAGTATTTTTTTTTGTAATAGAGAATGTATACAAAAATGGGAAAATTCTATGGGAGAGACATATGCCTTGATATCTACTTCATTAGTCCACACTATCTATTATATAGTTATATAATGTAAAATTTTAAAAGTGATTACAAACAATAAATTAAGGGGTTTAAATGGGAAATCAAAGGTCTATCCACATGAAGATGATGTGTATCCATCTTAGGAGTGGAATTGAATGAGCATACATGGAAAGACAACCAATTTTTTATTGATATTATTAGTATTATTATTAATGCCCTTTGTATATACTTAATGTTTTAAACTTTATCACATTACTGATGCTTTCTCTTGTTGAGGTTTGTCAATGCATCAATCTCCATGAGTTAATATCTTAAAGGGTGTACTCAGAATGGGGTGGGATCAAGTCATGGTACTTTGCGAGATATGTTTACATATTATCTTTTTATACCATCATAACGATTATTCTAACCTCCTCCAAGTCTCTATCCATCCTTCCTCTTTGTCTACTTCCCTTTTAGATTTGATAACTTCCCTATATCTTATGGTATTGGCCTAGATGATACCATATATTTCACACCTTTGTCTCCCACATACTATATTGGCCAGCCTAATATAATTATGAGTCTTTTTTTGACATTTACATTGTATCAATCTAGTTGATACCATTTTTTGCCAAATGACATATTTGACCTGTATCGACCTAGGTGATACCATTGGCTTATAGTTTAGGGTTGGTTTTTGGTATTGGAATCATATATATAGGGGTCATATTTCATTCCAAAAATATATATCACATTCATACACTTTGCTTGCACTCACATTTCTTCCCCAAGGAAGTACTTGGGAGAGTTAGTGGTCTATAACCTTATCTTGAAGGTGTTGTCATATGGTTTCATTGAAGCTCAATATGAGGATTCATTGTGAGTTGCTAACTAAGTATATATAGTTTTTCATCCAACCATTTTATCCTTCACTTATAACATCTCTTGCAAAGCTCCACTTTACCTAAATGAGGAGATTAAAGTGTCAACGAGTCTACCCCAAGGTAAGTATTCCTATCCTTATACTCATCTTTTTAATTAGCATATTATATGATGATTATTTATTTATGGATGTATGTGTGTATCCTATCTTAGGATATTCCTTATACCAAAAAAGATGGTATAAATATAGGGTTGCTTAGTCTTGCCATTTATCACCTTAGGTTGCATAGACCCCCATTTGGTTGACCATTGCACTTTACCTTATTATAATCACTTACCCATAATTTTATTTACTTGTACCCATTTATAAACATTTACTTTACTAGTATATTTACAATCATATTTATAATCCTTTACCTTTGTTGAGGTCTAATGAGAGTTATATCCTTATATCATAGGATTAGGATTTATAACCCTTTTCTCTTGACATTTGAGTTGTAAGTCACCTTTTACTAGATCTATGGATATTATTTGTCCTTGATCATCTAAGTATAGGCATGCTCTATTTTATTGACCTTATTCAAGTCATAGTCTATTGAGAAAGAGGATAGTTTTAGGTCATCCTAGCTTGTGCATCATTATGGTGAAACCAATGTGAATCTTGTCCCTCTTTTAGTTGGATCAATTTCATGTTTTTCATTTTAGTTTCTTAGAGACATCATCAAAATCAAAAAATATATTCCAATCCAACTGTATCTTCTTGTTTGATACCATTTATTATTATTTTTCCAAATATATCAGCCAACCTGATATATTTATGTCTTTCCACACTAGATCAACCAACTTGATATAGTTTGTGTGTGCTTCCAAATCTATTTTCCATCATAATACAATTTTGTTTGATTAGTTTTATCTTTTAACTATATCACAGAGCACATTATTTTTTTGAGTGTTTGTTCATTTCATTACATGCTGTAAATTTTTATTTCAATTTGAATCACCTTTATCTTTATTTTTTATTTATCTTCCTAGAACTATGTTCTGATAATTATAAAACTCATAGGAGCTATTATTCCATCCAAATTGTCATCAATTTTACTTAAGCCATGGTGTAAGGGGCACTGACCCAAAACTTAATCCATTAATGATGGACTTCATTTTCCATGTACCTCATGGTATATCTAAAATTCTTAGGGTTTTATTTTTGACCTTTAGAAATCCTTTAAGTCATTTGATTTTGTATTGCACTATCAAGTGATTAGCCTTGGAAAGTTACTCTTAATATACCTTAGAGATGAGATAATGCAAATATGGGATGGTGGAATCCTTCATATTTAGTGCCCTCTATGTCATGTTCATTATTTACTACTATGATTAGTATATCTTAGTGCTTACAAGTCAAAAATACCCTATTTAATTATACATTTATCTTGCTTCGATATTATTCTTACGTAGTTTATTTCTAGATAGAATTGTCCAACTGATATTGTTTTGTATGTGACAATTGTATTGGCCAACCCAATATAATTCTTTGTGTTTTAAAAATAATATTAGCCAACTTGATACATTTATGAAATTATGTCCAAATACATCTACCAATTTAACCCAAATTATTTCCTACTATATTAGCTAACCCAATATAGTCCTTTTATCTAGCGACCACTAGCATTTTATTTCTTCTCAAACATATTTACCAACCTGATACAATATATTATCTCACTGTTAGTAACCAAACTACATTGACCAACCTAATAAAGTCTATTTTTTAGACTTAGTTACCTAACTATATTGGCCTGCTCGATACCGTCAATTTATTGTGAACAAACTTATTCTACATCATATTTTATGTTCATTTTTCACCATGATGTTAGATATTAGAATATTACTTGCAATACTAAACACATTTAGGCTATATGTGGGTTTCTCTTTCATCTCTAAATTATCCATAATTGAGGACAATTCCTCATGATGCAATTTATCTCAACATAACTCTAGATCTACCAAATGTAACATGGTTGAAATCAAACAAAATGGTGATCTATAGGATCCCACCTAACTTAGTAAAAACATTGATGATAACACCATTTATACTCCTAACAATAATGGAAGACTTAACAAGTTCCCCCCATCTACTACAATAGTTGGGGAACCCAACACTGATATTGGGAACCTTCCTACCAAAATTAATGTTGGGAATACCCCATTTAATCCTACTCCTCCATCAACTTCCAATCCTTCTCCAACCAAATACAATGAAAATCCCAATTCCAATCCTCCTCCAACCAAATACAATGAAAATCCCAATTCCAATCCTCCTTTAGATTCATCACAAAACTTTGCATGAATGATTCAAATAAATGACTCATATGCAAGCTTCTAGTAGCAACCAATTAATACAAATGTAAAACCACATTTTAAAAATGGTTAATCAATCTCCTAAAATTATCATGAATCAACCAGATCAAAATTACATCCCTCTTCCTCTTACAGATGCAAATTAAACACTATTCATCAAGCACACATTCATAATAAAATTCTTTAAAATATTCAAAACAAACCCTATATCCATTCATTATGTCTATAAATATTAGAAACATTTCTCCAACTATCAAATATGATAGAACTAAAGATCCTACTTTGGATCTTAAAGCTTTTGTAAATCTCTATAAGGAATGGGTTCAAACCAACACTTATGATACTACCAATATTTTAGCCAAAACTTCTGTTGGAGATGCACTAGAATGGTACAATCATCTTACTTGACATTCCATCACACAACATGAAGGTTTATTTAATGTTATAGTTAAGGAATTCTAACATAATGAACTTCCTAAAAATAGTCTTAGAAACTTAATTAACGATACATAACTTCCTAATGAATCTTCTCATGATTTCATCAAGCGATGGAAATTATTAGCACATAAAGTGTACCATAATATAAGTGATGATAATATTTTAAAACTCTTTGTTACTACTCTTAAGACCCCTCTTCAATACAAAGTTAGGATATTATCTCCTCAGACTTTTGAAGAGGTCTTTGACCAAGAAAAAAGACAAGAAGTCCTTATGGATTAATTTGAACCATCTCAAAACACCAAAAATGAATATCTTCAAACTTAAATCAATGCAATCACTAATCAAATGTTCTCAAAATAATCCTCCCCCACCCAAAGTGGGAGCATGTAAATTAGATAACCAACTTCTCTCCCACCCTCCCTTTAGTATTCAGGAAATTAAGAAGATCTTATCTCTATTAAAACCATACATTTACTCTACTACTCCTCCATCATGGTATGATCCCAACAAGTTCTATTGGTTCCATGCCAATATTGACCACTCTCATGAGACATGTCTTGCACTTCAAAAACTTGTGGTAAAAATCATGTTAGGGTAAAACTTTATTCATGATCTCATCACCAAATAATATCATAAATAATACATTAAAGCATTTAAAAAATGATCATATAATCCTAAATATACAAAATAAAAAGCTCAAAAAAAATCTCAATGATTTGATCCCAATACACAATATTCAAATGAATTCACTTATGCTATTGATGTTGACTATGTTCATTATTAAACTAACTCCTAATTTGTGAATGAGGCAAAGGTTAACTACCATCGTAAGATTACTCATAAATGTCTTGTCAAAAAACCTAAGAAGCATTCTCCTGAAAAACTTCTTAAGAACACTACTACCATAGCTACACCATCTTCTATTTTACCATTTAGAGATGAAACTGCTCCACCATAAGAGCCTCAACCTAGAACATCCAATTATTCTACCATCATACCTCCTAAAGTCAGTATTACCTATCAAGATAAAAATTGTTATGGATCTCACCCTAAATCATAAGGGAATCACAAGGTAATTTATTAGATGGATTTAATTTTGTGCCTTGTAAAGTTTCTTTAATTGAGCTCATGAGAACATCACCATATGAATGAAAGTTTCTCATGCAATAATTTCAAGACATAGAATAATCCCCATTTTAAAAAGTTGAACCCTTCAAGGGTCCCACACCCATGAAATTCCATGTTATTGAAACCATTTCTCAATCTTCTTCCTCTAAGAAACTTTTCATAAAGTTTCTAGAAGAAGACATGATTAATGATGAAATCCTATTTAGAGCTAATGACCCACCCCTCTTTATTAAGATTGTGATCAACAATACTCTAATAAGGAAAGTCTTGGTGGGTGAAGGCTTATATATTAATGTTACTTCCATTTCACTAATCCAACAACTAAGATATTCTAAATATAAACTAAAACAAACAAGGCTCACATTTTGTGCATTAGATAAAACAATCAAAAGCCTATTTATTTTATTTGAATCCCTGTTACTATTGGACCCAAAATAGTGTGCATCAAGGTGAGAGTTTTAGACCTTCTAATTTATTATAATTTTATTTTAGGTCAGCATTGGACTCATCACAAGAGACCAATCACCTCTTTCAACAACCAATTTATTAAGTTAAATCATGATGGAAAACATTATAATCATGAAGCAGATTGCTTCCCTAAGGGTTTCAAACTATGTAATCCCAAAATGTAATATCTCATCTCCACCATTTATCATATCAATAGTCCTCCTCTTCTTGAGTTTTTTTAACAAGCATCCTGATCTAAAAGTCACTCTTACAAATTTTAATGATGATGAACAGAATGAATTACACATGGCTTATAATACCCCTAGACTACCTCCTTATATAAAGGAATGGATTCCTCCATCTCTCTTACCACAATATAAAACCATTCATTTGATTGATGATGATACTAAAAGTCCACTCCCATGAAATTCTCATGAAGATTCATACATAAAAGATGACTTCATTTTCAAATATTTTGGAGTGATCAAACCATTTTGAGATCCTATATCATTATCCCATCCTCTATCATTATCCCCTCAAATGTTTAGTAACACTTGTGTATATACTAAGGATACTTATAATCAAAATTCTTAAAAAACCACTCATGCATGTAACATCTCTCCATTATATGATGATAATTACATAGTTTCCCAAGCCTAATCATGAAACGTGGATGTAAATAATTATCAAGAAACCCTTACTAAAATACATTTCTTTAATTGAGACATTTATTCAATTCATATCTCTTTTGATTCTAGTGATGATGAGAATGACCTAGAACATCAAAGATATGTTCCTCAGGTCAACCCCCCACTGGAAGACAATATATGGGTTGTTCAATAGATTTTTTATTTTCCCAACAACCCTAATGGCATTGGCTTGCCTAATAATATTAAAAAAAATTATGAAACTACTCACCATATCAGCTAGTGTGATACAGTTTAGCCCATTACTCAATTTTATAACTATACCAACCAACCTGATATAGTTCAATCTTATATACTAAATTACATTAGTTATTCATTACCAAAGCCCAATATAGTTCTATTACCATCCCTAAATCAAACTAACCTTGTTGATACAGTTAAAATAAATATCACCTCAACTAACTATACTGACCATGTCGATATAGTTTAGCCCTTTTATTCTATACTTAATTATATCAATTATACCAATACCATACAACAAAAATCATCAACTTCTCAAAATCCTAAGATCACCTTGTGTGCTAAAATAACTACTATAAGATAAATCCCTTAAGAGTTTTATAGAAAAGGTAATCATATTTTTATCTCGAGGTAAATGTCACTTATTTTGGTCTATTACGTACACTTCCTAATGATGAAGCTATATTATAATTAATTCATACTAGAGAGCTTCAACTCTCTAGCCAATATCAAAATATTGGCCATTTTGATAAAATGGCTCCTCACTTTAGTAATTTAATCACTAGTGTCAACTCTAAGCTTGATCCCATTTTTAAGTGTCCTTATACTCAAAATACAACGCTTATCAAAGAAACCTGGAAATTAACTTTTATACAATGGAAAATATTAAGTCCATTATTATCTCTAAGAAGATTAATTGTAAATATAAAGTCAATGACAATATGTTCTAAGACATAAATCACAAATTATTTTCATGTACATCTTAACACATGCCTGACATAGATCCTAACATTATTGTCCATAACATAGTGACATATCCAGATGCAAAACCCATGTGCATAAAATAAAATAAGTTCCCTCCTAAGGTTTCCACCATATGTCACAAATAAGTTATCAAGCTCCTAGATTCTAAGTTCATTCAACCTATATATTATTTAGAATGGGTATCCCAAATAGTACCCATTGAAAAGAAAAACACTGTGGTCATTCACATTTGTATTGAATTTCATAATCTCTACTTAGCATGTCCTTAAGAGAGCTTTCCATTACCTTCAATCAATGTTAATGTTGACTAAAGAGTTGGCTATGAGGTGCTTTCCATCATGGATGTTTTTATGGGTATAATCAATTTATATTACCCCTAAAGATCAATATAAAACCACATTTACTACCGAATGTGGAATATATTGTTATGCTAAGATATCATTCGGCCTTAAAAACATTAGATCAACTTATCAATGTGTTATGACCTATACCTTCCATAGTTTCATCCATAAAATATTTGAAGCCTATGTGGATGACCTTATATCCAAATTAAATCATCACGAAAACTATCTTCATGACCTAGTTATCATATTAAATCTCCTTATTAATTACAAAGTTAAGCTCAATCCTCACAAATGTGTTTTCAGTGTTACCTTCGAAAAAATAGGATTTGTGGTCTCACTATGAGGGATTCACATGGATCCATCCAATATTAATGATATTATCAACATGCATATACCTTGATTCATTCCTGGTATTTGCACTTTCCTTGGTAAACTTTGGGAAATTTATAGATTTTTTCTTGAGTTAGCTTATCATACATATTCAGTAATCTATATTCTCTAGAAAGGTGTTGCACTTGAATGGACCAATGTTTGTCAAAAAGCCTTTGATAACATGAATAAATAATTAATTGATCATCTTAATCTATGACCACATTTCAATAATATCCCTCTCATATTATATAGCTTATCTTACCCCATATCAGTTGGGGTAAAGCTTGTGTAACAAGACAAGTCAAGAAAATAATATTCCATTTACTATATAAATCATGATTTAATACATTATGAGACTTGATACATGAAGGTGGAGTAATAATTCTTACTTTTGCATAGAAAAATATTCACCACTATATGCTTTACCAAATTACCTACATCATAATCCATTATGATCCTTGTCACCATTTATTTTCCAAGGCCTTCTCAGCTGGAAATTGAATAAAAAATTAGATGGTGCTCATAGTGGAATTTGACCTTATAATCATCACTCAAAACTTAGTAAAAGGCCAAGTTATTTATGATCAACTTACTACCACACCCATACAAATTTATCGACACCCTCAACAACACCTTCAAGACAACATTCTAGATGGATATGTCCTCTTAATTAAAGGTATTGATCAAGTTGTCTCTCTCTAAGAATACTTCCACAATTTCACATCTGAGCTTGAGGCTTAAGCTTTAAAAGAGATATAAATAGTAACCTCTAAGCCTAAATCATCTACCAAAACTAACTTAGAATAATTACTCAAAGTTACCATTGATTTGCATCAGGATGTCTAGACACTTCACTTTGACAGAGCCAAGTGCCTTCATGGAGCCAGGGCAAGATGTGTCCTTGATAATCCTTACGAAAAATTCATTCTTATAGATTTTTTATTAAACTTAGATTTTATTAATAATATGGTTGAATATGAAGATCTCATTTTTGGGATGCAAGTAACCATAGATTTATATATCTCCTACTTATATGCCTAAGTGATTCACAACTTATATGCTACCAAATCAGTGGTGCTTATCAATGAAAAAGTGAAAACCTTATTGCATATTATCAACTCACTTCTAATCTTGCCAAAGAGTTTTCATATTTCACTATTAAATCAATTCTAAGAGATCAAAGTATTATAGCTGACTCTCTTGTTTTCTCTACCTCTCTCTTTCATCCTCATCAAGCACTACATGACTCACAGTTCCTCATCCATATGAGGGAATCTCCATATACCCTAGGACTTAGAGATGACTCTCTTATTTTTTACATAAAAAATTTCACTACTTGACAAAGCTTGTGGTATAAATAAATCATTCAATTCAATGAACATCATATATATCCTCTCAAGGCTTAATTATGTGAAAAAAATAGACTCTACAACCATTTAAATCATTCCCTAGACATAAAATCCTTTATTATCATAACATTTAAGGTACACTACTATGTTGTGTTACTCAAGAATTACCTTATCTCCTTGAGAAATCACATGGGGAATTTTTGGTTTCCACTATAATGAACATGCCACAAATGGAAAATGCTTATGGATGGGATACTACTAGGCTACTATAGAAAAATATGCCATCCTATTTGCAAACAAATGTAATCCTTGAAAACTCCATGATGATATTATCCATTATCCGTAGATTGAGATTCAAACCCTTGAATCTCCCTAATCATTCTTAATGTAGAGTTTAAATCTCACTGGTGGATTTCTTAGTCAAAAAATGGTCATGTCTTCATTATCACTGCCATCGAGTACTTTACCAAGTAGATAAAATTTATGCCCCTTGTCAATTCAACAAGTGTCACTATATCAAAATTCATCCTCAATCAAATCATATGTATTTTTTAAATTCCTCACACTATCATATCTGATAATGATGGGAATTTTAAAAATAAAGACATGAAGCAGTTATGAGAAAAAATCAAAATTACACACAAATTTTCCACACCCTATCACCCTCAATGCAATGGCAAAGCAAAAGCAATAAAAAAAACCTTACCAAGATTTTGCAAAAGACTATTATGGATTCTCATTTACATTAGAATTTCAAGCTACACCCTACACTTTGGGATTAGCTACTAGTATTTGTACTACCACTAGGGCAAATTAATTCTCCATACTTTATAACATTCAAAACCATCTTACTATTGGAAGTAGAGTTACCCTCTTTGAGAATTTTTCTTCACAACATCATTCCTGATGAAGAGCTTCGGGAATCCCATATTCATGAATTAGATATAGTATATGGGAAATGAATAAGTGTCTTACAACATAATTATAAATATAAAAATCATGTAGCTAAGTAACATAACAAAAAATTAAAAGTGCATACTTTTGATGTTGGAGACCTAGTGTCAAAATTAAATTACACCCATGACAAAAAGGGTAAGTATGCCCAAAAGTGGCGGGGTCCCTACTTAATCAAAGACATCCTTGGATCTAAAACTTATATATTTAAAATAAATTAAAAACATATATTCAAGGAACTAACTAATGTTTAGTTCTTTAACGAGTAATTTTCATAAATTCATGTTATTCCTAGTTTCCTTGTATTTATGCATTTTCATTTTCTATACATATTACTTGGATGCTTACAGTTAGTTTTATATATGTTGTTGAGTTGAAATTTATTTTAGTTTTATTTTTAATCTCTTATTTTTGAGCTTATCATTACTTTATCTACACACCTCTAGGTCTCTTCCACATTATCCCTACTACCTATACTTTTTCCTCAAGACTTTTGTCATTTTTACACTTCTTGGTTTTTTAGTTTGTGAGTTGCATTGTAACACCTATGAGAATACAACTAGGCCTTCCTAATGAATTCCCATAATTTTTATACAATCATTTTCTTCCTCTCATCTTCCATTGATTCTTGTAGACACCTAAAACTGGCCACCAATGACCTTCAATAAAGATTTTGATCAATTTTTATCAAAATGCACAATTTGGCTTAAAAAAACTAAAACAAATTAAAAGATTTGAAAATGTAATAACTAATTATTAATTTTGGCCAGAGTATCATTAAATGAGGCAATGCAATTTATGAAACAACTAACTTTGATCATATCATTTTGATTCAAAATGACATTTTCACACCTGGGTGCTATGGATTGCTCTTTTTTACCAAATTTCTTACACAAGGCATGTGGATTTATTATTTTGTGTTGAAAACATCCTAAATGGGATAATGGTTAAAATTCATCTAGCATCACCTTCTAATTCTAATCCAGTCAAATTTTGAGCCAATAATACAACATTCTGACCAATTTGATTAATTTGTGTATCAATTGCCAAAAAATTGCATCAAAGTTGACTAATCATGCTTAAAGCTAATGAATTCAAATCATGAACCTAATTAAGAATTTCATAGAACTTGTTGAATATTTTTTTTATAAATTGATATTAAATAACTGCATCATCAAATGACATCATTTTTTGGAAAGACATCCCTAGACCATAAATGAATAAAATATCTCATCAAGCCCTTCCATGCCTCATTAAGACCTTCCATGCCTCTTTAATGCCTCTCTATCACAAATATTTATGAAGAGATTTATTGATTTTTACCTCAAAAATTGAATGGATTATTAGCCATACATCTTCATCTTGAGATGGATGGTTCATGTTCATTCTGATCATTTTGCAAAACTTATAAATAGAAGGCCTTACCTATTAAATTTTAAACTCTTTCAAGCCAAAGTTATCATGCCTAAATAGCTTCAAACCACATATTTATTATGCCCAAATATTGAACCAAATCCATCACAAATCCAAAGGTGATAAGAGGAAATGAAGGTAACCACACTCCATTGATGAAGATCTCTTAAAGCACAAGCCGAGCAAGCTAAAGAAGGAGCCTTTTGGAGCAATCAAGGATTTGGTAAGATGTTTGTGTTTTATGTTCATATTTCTCATTTATTTCCATTTATAGTTGTGTTTTCAAATGGTTTTACCTCACTAAGCTCCCCCTAGTGACTAGGCCTAGATATGTTATGCTAGTTAGTGTGTTTCTTTCATTTTGGAACTAACACGATACTGACCATACTCTCTTGAGTCAAATTTATAGTCTACATAATGACATGCTTGATGGGAGATAGCATCAAAAATTTGGTCAAATAGATCATAAAAGTAAACTACTAACCACTTTCATGTAGGATCTTTGAGGTGGAAGCAAAGAAGGTAAAAATATGAGCAAATTTCCATTTTTATAGAAGTCACAGTTTTGTCCATTGGACTGAAATCCCATAACTCACACAATCACAGATTTGTCATTTTAAGTCATGGTATTGTGTTTTTTCCAAGTTAAATCTTGATTCTATCTATAGATTCCATAGTTGTTTTACAATATCACTACTTACAAGTAGTGATATTGCAACCCCACTACTTGCTAGTAGTGATATTGCAATAACACAACTATCTAGTCATGGGATTGCCTACCCAACTTGTGGGATCAACTAACCAAGTCATAGTATTGTCATAAAACATTATCAGTTAAGTGACAATACCGTAACTCTCATAGTTATAGGATTATTAACTTGGCTCATAGGATTGTGAACCTGACTCATGGGATTGTGAACTCAAATCATGAGATTGTGAACCCAACTCATGGGATTGTAGACCCAAATAGTGGGATTATTAGCATGAGTATAAACATTGTGTTTTATATAAATCTAACTCAAATAGAAATGTTGTCTATCTAAATCATCATTTTGTAGAGTCATGGGATTGCTTTATGGAGTAGTGGGATTGACTGTGTGAAATTTGAGAGCTCTTTTTTACAAAGTTATTTATTCAATCTCATAAGTGCTTCAAAGTAGGTAGTCTTATCTTATTTTTTTAGGTTGAAAGGCTAGTTTGGAAGTTCATTTAGGTGTTTGTAACTAATCATACACTTTAATTTTGGGTTTTAAAAATAACTTCATTAAAATCATGCACACTTAAAATTTGGTACCTAAAATGAGTCTTTAGCATGATAAGTCTTAAAAAATTCAAACTTTGGGTCTAAAACAAACTTAGGTGCTTATTATTTCATTTATTCTTTTTGGTGTAATTTTTACAAGTTTTTACATCTTAAAGCCAAGGGGCTAAAGAACACCATGACACTTTTTAATTAAATTCTTTGAAATTGAAGACATTTTCAAAGTTTGTATTTAATAGATCATTACTTAATTAGTTTTGTTTGGAAAAAATAAAGATCGTGCATGTATGCTCTCCCATCCATCCCCTTTAGGGAAATTTTGAGATCAAAATCATCATCTTTATTTTAAAGTGCCTTAGTCCAAAGGCATAAAAGAGAAGTTGTCAAGGCTCTCCCCAAGACCTGCATTTGGGTGACATAGAAATAACCTTTAAATCTCTTTACTTATCATTTATTTCATGCATCTTGGCTTGTGAGGGGAACTTCATTACCTCCCATGAGTTCTTTAGGGAAGCCTTGACACGGGAATTTATCTCCTAGCATTGTCTTCGACCCTCTCCATAAGGGGTATATAAATTGGGATCACCCCACTAGGATCATAGGTTTGAGTGGCTAAACCTTATTCTAGCACTGGGGATAAGCTTGGGACGTATGAGCACATTGGACATCACACTACATTGAGAAAGTCATGGATGTAGTGGTTGTATAAAGGATAAGACCTTCTTATAACAAGCCAAGTGTCACAGATCTAATTGATGTATTACTTCTCTTGTTTTCCAATGTGAAAGTTGGTAGACATGGGATCCATATAGAAAGTTCAAAAACTTGTTAGTTAGTTAACCCCACTTTACCATACGTTGTCAGTTTAGGATTTAGGATGATTAGTTAGTTGATTTATCTTTGTTTTAGATTACTTAGTTTTTGTGTGGAGTCAAAACTTGGTATTAACAAAAACAACATAACTAAAACACATTTTCCCCAAATTTATTTAAGCAAGGAGGCGTTATGCTACCTAAGTAAACAACATCTTTTTCCTTGTTCAAAATCATCATCATACACTTTATGTCATATATTTTAATTTGGTGTAGTTATACTACCCATTTGAGTCTAGCTCTTTTGACACATTTTGTTTCAGTCCCTCATTGATAGTTTAAATTCAAAATTGGACTCTTACAAGTTTTAAAGGTTGATGTGTTAAATTGGGTTTGCCACTTTGTACTTGACATGTTTTAACTTGAGTTCAATTTCCAATTTGAATTGAGGGTCATTTTTAGAATCAACATCATTATCATCATTTGGTAAGAATTAAGTTATCTTGTATATCATTCATGCTTTGAGTCCTAGACCACAATTTGTGATACCCATCCTATTCCACCATTTGTCTTAATTCCATTTGATAACATACTTTTGCCTTAAAAATTTGTCCAACTTTGTGTGTATATATCATTTGGGTTAAGGAGGGTAGTGTTATGTTTCCAAAATTATGTTGGAACCATTTTGTCATAGAGTCTTGAAACAAGCATTTACCACACCTTTTGAGAATTTTTGTATGGTTACGCTTCTCAAATTATTTTGAAACTTGTTTCATAGGCCTATTCACATAGAGTCCAAGTTTTTCCAAAGTTCTAACCATTTTAAGTTTTCTTTGAGATCCTTTGTCTATCATGGTTATGCCATTCACCTTTGTCTAGCTTATCAGTCAGAAGACCCTAGTTTGAGATATTATTTGAGATAAAATAAGCTATCTCTAATTGCCTTTTGTTTCATACCTTGTACTTTTTTATCAAGTTTATGTCCAAGAGTCAAATGCCTAGTTTTTGTTAGAAGTGTTTCAAATCTGTTAGATTAAAAATATCATCTTTTAAAAGTATATATTTTGATGTCATTTGACTAAAAGTCATAGCACATGTTTTGTTTGAGCCTAGATTTTGACACCGTGTTTGGCCAAAAGACCTAGCAACTTTTGTTTTTCCTATATTATACTGATTTGAAACACTTTGACCTAGAATTTAGAATTTCAATTTATGATCCTATTACTTGACTTTTTTGTGTGAGACGTGTAATGTTAGATTCTTGATGTTATCTTGTTTTATCGAAAATCATTTGATAAATATTTTTGGATATACATATCCATCATTTTGAACAAGTAAGACCAAGTTTGAAATTCTTTTTAGACATATCATTTTAAGAGTTTATAGAACTCTATTGTGAAACATTTACTATGGATACCAACATGTTTTGCTACATTCATAGTGGCCTCATGTACAATTCATGAGTTAGTAATGTGGTTGCACAAGAAGAAATGGTTCAAGACCCTTATGTAGATAATGTTGCTTATGAAATGGATTCTTATCCATATTATAACACTAAAGCAGGGGCATATAACCAAGACTCATTGGCTCATTACTTGGTAAACATGCCACCTTACCCAGAGTAGGATCAAAACAAACCAAATAGTATCTAGATTTGGTACATATGGTTGAGGAACTAGTTCCTCATTAACCATACTATGTTACTACACCATCCATATATTTTCCTTATCTATTTTAGCATCACTTGTTAGAAAACAAGGATGAAATCTTGGTTAGAGCTATAGAAGTAGGGGCCAATTTTCTAGTGGACTTCCCCCATGAGAATTTGTTAAGCTTAGTAAGAATGCCTCATAACATAATTTATAATCAACAAGCTTCTTCTAGAAATCCTTTAGATCTAGTCCAAACACCATATCAGGACCCTAATATGATTGTCAAAGGCAATGACCTCATGGAAAATCACTTTGTACAAATGCGAATACCATATCAAATGTACTTGAACCTAACACATAATTTTAACCAAATGACCATGTTTAATAAGCCTCTCATAGATCTAGTTCCTTCAACATGAGTGATAATAGAGTTAACTAGTTAGGACAATCAAGGTGTGGACCCATTCACACAAAATACTTCAGTTGATAACTTGTTTCATGCACCAACCATCGAAGAAGTGTCTTCTACTTCTACACAAAATATTGAGCAAAACATAATGGATAATGCCCAAGCAACATCCAATCCAAACCAAAGTGGTGTAAATACCCCAAAAACTAATATAAAAATAAGTGTACCTTTAGTCACTACCATGAGTGGTTCTCAAAATTAGGGAGTAGGAGTTTTTATGTCCCAGCCTCAACTAACTACTAGCACTAATCCTCAACCAATTACTTCTTCAAGCACTCAACCAATAGGATCAAGTAATCAACCAGCAACCAATACCATACCTCTATAATAAAATGTGATGAATATCACTCAACATATAATGATTAATATTCTAAAACCATAGGCACAATCTAACATACTGATGTAGTAGAGGCAAAATATATTACCACCTCAACAGGGGGTAACCAATGTTCCACCTTGCCAGGTAGCAATGAACATACCTCTTTCCTCATAGACCAATATACCAATTCAAAACCAAATAATGTCTAATTAATAACATATAAATATTGGTCATCGACAAATCCCAACCTTAACATCCCTAAACTCAGACCTACTTGCCTAACCTAAACTAGAATATTGCAGAACCATAGTACGTGCAATTCTAAAAATCAAACCCTAATCCATGTATACATATTACTAGTCTATTTCCTAACCAAACCAATGTACCTCAACAAATAACTCTATCATACCTTAGTCAAATTGCTCTACTTGTGACCGCTCAACCATTTACCCAGGCCAATATTCCACCTCAATCTAGTGTTCCCTCTACTTTCTTAGCCCAAGAAATACAACAGATGAAGGATGCAATTACTACCACTAAACCTGGGAAACATACTAAATTTTTTAATTTAGATGATGTGTGTTCTTATCTGATTAACATGGAGTACTTATAGATACCATTTCTTCCAAGATATGAACCACCAAAATTTAACAAATACGAGGGGAAAGGTGACCCCAAGGTTCATTTGACCGAGTTCTTTGTTGCATGCCAACCAGTCATATATAGTGACATATACCTTTTGATATTTCTCCCAAGGATACTAGGAGGGAAAACTTTAGAGTGGTTTTTGAAGTTACCCAAGAATTAGGCATCCGATTTTGATGATCTTTTAGACAATTTTGTGTAGCACATTTCATATAATCTTGAGCATGAGATTTATTTGGTCAATTTAATGCAAGCCAAGTAGAAGGATGGTGATATTTTTCCAAGTTATCTATAATGATGGAGAGCCCTTGCAAGCTGATTCACCCATAGTTTACTAGATAAATAATTAGATACTATGTTTACTAACACTTTGCATAGTGAGATATCCTATCATCTAGAACTATAGCGTGTACATACATTTAATGAATTCATTGATAAAGGTTTGTTGATCATGCATGCCCTTCATCCAAAGGGATCTTCAAGCTTACTTCATCTAATTAGAATCAAAGTACCAATCTAGGAAATGGCCAAAACTAGCACCTAGTCTAAACGTAACCATCACAACCAGCATGAGTTAATAACAATGAAAGACCAAGGCAATTCAACCATAAAAAAATGTTATTGGAAATGGAGTAACAGAGTCAAGTCATGTCAAAATAGTGCAACCATCATCTGCTTATCCCATGCCACATATGCAACTTACTCTTAACCCTTAAACTTTTTAGTAAATATAATAAGCATAATAGCCTAGGCCCATGCAACAAATGCAACAACCTTTATCATTGTAAGCCCCTCCTCTAAATAAAATAATTCATACTCATCACATTTTTAGTGACCTTAGAAAGCCATTTGAATTTATGTTTTACAAGCTTGTCATCGCTAATCTGATTATTTGGCCTATACTGAAACATTATCCTCAGAGCATCCTTTATCTAGACTAGTATCATCAAAATGAAATTTGTGAATATCATCATGTTAACAGGAATAATTTGCACCATTGTGTCCAAATCAAACATTTGATTTAGAATATGTTGGAGAATAGAGAGATAACATTGGATGGTGGTGCTTCTACTTCTAACCAAATCCTTGGAATCTATCAGAAGCCCTTTCCCCAACATAAAAACCAACTGCAACAACAATAACAATAGAAAAAATGACCAGTGCAACACCAATAATAACAATTTCAACAACAAAGGTTGAACTGGTAGAATCAATAGAATCAATAATAGTAGAACCAACAACATCTGAATAATGGATAAAACCATGGTCAAAATGGCAACAACCAAAAGACTTACCATGTAGTTACACGTGACTACAATAGGGTTGTAGGTCATATTGAAAGAGGTCACATTAACACCATCTCCTTCAATCTAAGATCAAATACTACTCATCATGACCTTTGTTAAACAATGCTAATCCACCAACTCGCTTTGATAATCCATCCTTGACCTAGAACCACATATAGGCATACCATCAAGTAGGGATTACTAATTTGAGACCTTATATTGATAACTCATCATTACCTCATGACCATGCACAAGTACACTAGCAACTGAGACTTATCCTATCTAGTCCCTCACCATCACCAAATTTTGTTAGAAATCATGGTCCTATGTTTAATCTTGATTGTGAAATCAAAACTTAGAGGTTGAATATTACCATACCAAGCACAAAGCCATCTTCCACTTCGAACATCACCCAACCAACCATTCAGCCTTGGAATAAGCCATTTAACACTGACCAAGAGAAGACATTTGACATTGTGGAACAATTAAAAAAGATGTCTGCATAAATATCCATTTTAGTTTTTTTGTGTATGTCAATAATCCACAAGGATATTTTGAATGAGTTCTTTAGCCAATCCACCATTTCTAGTGACATATCCCTTGAAAAATTCAAAGCTTTGGTTGGGCATCTAGCTCCAACCCAATAAGTTACTTTCAACCAAAGTGATATGTCATCTCTTGGCTCGTTGCATAATAACCCCTTGTACATTGAAGTTTGTATAAATTGACACAAAGTGAAATGTTTCCTTATAGACAATGGATCAGGTTTAAACATAGTGTCTCTAAAGATCATGAAGCTTCTCAGGTACACTATGGCAGATCTTTAGGCAGTGATAATAACCATCAAAGCCTATGATAATGAAGAACAAGAATCATAAGGCACCATATGTTTTTTAGTTATCCTTGGGCCCTTGACCTATGATATACTTTACCATGTGCTAGATCTCGATTGTCCATACAATATGTTTTTGGGTAGACATTGGTTACATGAAATTCATGCAAAACATTCATGCAGTCCTATCAATGTTGTACCAATGTATCAAGTGCTCCCAATTAGGGATGGAAGTTTGTATACCAAGAGATTCACATCCGTAGGAGCACTTTAAACACCTAAAGTCCAATTTCAAGAGTTATAACTATCATTTTAACATGGATCCAGTGGCCAAGCAAGATAAGAGAAAAGCAATACTCATTGATTCTTTAGAGGATAATTGAATTGATCATAATACCCATGATTCCATTTCATATATGCCACCTCCTAAGATATCCAATCATTATATCATCTCATCCAATGGCCCAAGAGAGTATTTAACCCATAATACATTTCATATTACAAACCTTCCATAGAACCCAAAGTCCTTTGGAAGACCTAAAGCCAAGCCACTTCATCCAAAATGGCAACAAAAGGACAAAGGTAAAGGACCTATCATATTTGTACCAGCATCTGGCCTAGATCAAGACCCTATTAAGGGAGATTAATCATGGTTATACAATGACAAGCAAGACAATTTTTATGAGAATGCCAATTATCCTATTCCTAATAGGATCATAAAGAATCATGACTATGAAGGAAGAGGCCTCAAACCAAATCAACAAGGAGAACTTGAACCAATTTCCATGACCAAAAATAAAGGACCATATGGACGTAGATTTAAACCACCTGGGGGTGACCCCATGCACCTTACTCATGTTTCATCACCATTGACTAGTGATGAGGATATTGATAGCGAAGTAGAGTCTGATCATAACCTTTTTGATGACTTATTTGAGACCAATCTATTTGACACTCATTCCATTTGTACCCTTAGATTGGTCATTCCTCACAACCCACTACCATTGTAATATCCTTAGTTGATAGACTGGGACCAATAAGAATCCAACGAGTTGATTGATGAGTTCTAAAAAGATGAGGCTTTATGTGATTTTCTTGGCCTTAGAGATAATGTTCTATTGGGGGGCCATAAATTAGGGTTATAAATCAAGTTAGATCTTGAAGCCTATTTTGGAGAGTGAGGGAACACCCTTAGCCAAAAATAAATAATTAAAACATTGAGGTCCCAAAGTGAAAACCTCTTTGAGACACATTTTGAATAGGGTAAAAGTAAATAAAAAGGCTAGTCTAGTGGTGAAAACCTATTTCAGGCATCATTCGATGGGGGTA
This sequence comes from Torreya grandis, assembly GCA_037957365.1. Taxonomy (NCBI): domain Eukaryota; kingdom Viridiplantae; phylum Streptophyta; class Pinopsida; order Cupressales; family Taxaceae; genus Torreya; species Torreya grandis. The sequence continues at coordinate 7,008,363 of JARHVA010000076.1, forward strand.
TTCAGCTCTCTTCAACCATAGCTTAGGAGACCACCAATGACAAAATTGTTTGTAAGTCTAAGTTCAATTTTGAAGAACAACAAGATTTTGATCAAATCCTTTAGGATTTTCCAACCATTTTTGTTACATGGCCAAACTTCCCATTGGGAGACTCTGATTCATCATATTAGGGGAACTCAAAGAGCTAGTCCTAACAGAGGACTCTAATGTTGCCAACCAGTTCAAATCTTTGCCCACTATCCTTGAAGATGGTTCAACCCTTCTAGTGTAAGATATAATAAAGGTTAACATTATGTCCCAAAAAAACCCAAAGTGGATCAACCTAGGTGTTTCCCTTATTGAGAAGGAAAATGAAGTCCTTACAACCCTTTTAAGGGAATTTGTAGATATTTTTACATGGGCATATTCTAACATGCTAGGTTTGCACCCCACCTTGGTTTTGTACCACCTTGTTGTCAATCGTAATGCCAAATCATTAAAATAAAAGCTATGTAAGATGTATCCTTGCATTTTTGTATTAGTGAAGAAAGAGTTGGAAAAACTCTTATAAGAATAATGTATTTGATCAATCAACTATTTAGAGTGGATCTCTAATGTTGTGTCATTTAGAAAAAGCTAGAAGGGATAATAATCTATATTGATTTTCATGATATAAACAAAGCTTTCCCTAAGGATGTCTTTCTATTACCAAACATTGACATGATTGTCAACTCCATAGTGGGTTATGAAATGCTTTCATTAATGGATGGATTTTTGAGGTACAACCAAATAAGAATAGCACTAGAAGACTAACACAAAACAACATTCACCACTCCATGGGGAACATTATATAATCACGGTATGTCATTTGGTCTTAATAATGTAGGGGCCACCTATCATAGAGCCATGAACATCATATTTCATGATATGATGCATGACATTATTGAAGATTGTCGATGACATTCTTGGCAAGTCAAAAACTAGGGTCAATTATCCAATAGTGTTACATAAAATATTTGAAAGACTAAATGAGTACAAATTCAAACTTAATCCTAAGAAGTGTGTCTTTAGAGTCACATTAGGAAAATTTCTTAGCCTCACTGTGTCTCATTGAGGCATTGAAGTTGATCTAGCCAAAGTCCAAGCAATAATAGAGATGAAACCTTTGACTAATTTGAAGTAGTTCCATAATTTACAAGGCAAAATCTAGTCTATTTAATGATTCATATCATAATTAGCCAATAAATTCCATAATTTTATGTATCTTTTAAAGAAAGGAGTCATATTTCACAAGGATGATCACTGCCAAACAACTTTTTATCAACTAAAGGACTATCTAGTGACTCCACCTATTTTGTTGCCTCCTATGTCAAGAAGGCCATTCTTATTGTACCTATCAGCGATTGATAATGCTTTGGGGGCACTTTTGGCTCAGCATGATGATAATGGAAAAGAGCATACCATGTAATATTCAAGCTGTACATTGGTCGCATATGAACACAATTATACACCCATAGAAAAAGCCTATTTAGTCATGGTCTTTGTAGCTCAAAAACTATGCCATTACATGTTAAATAATAAGACTATGGTTATTTAAAAATTAGATCCACTCAAGTATCTACTATCTAAAATAGATTTACAAGGCTGAATATCCAAATGGATAATTCTTCTAAGTGAGTTTGATATCGAGTATGTCGACCAAAAAGCTGTTAAGGGGCAAGTTCTTGCAAATCAACTTATTGAAACACCACTTACTAATATAGAGCCATTGACATTCCAATTTGTTTATGAATCCATAATGACCATCATGACACACCTCTTGGGAAGAAGCATTGGAAGATGTATTTTGATGGATCATTCACAGCACATGGATCAGGGGTGGGCCCTTTATTTATTACACCATAGGGGGATATATTCCCTAAATCCTTTAAGATCAGTTTTCCTTGTACCAATAACATGGCCAAATATGAATCACTTGTTGTAGGGATTCACCAAGTGGTAAAATGGAACAGATCTCATCTCAAGGTTTATGGTGATTCTCAATTAATCATTAATCAGGTTACAGACCACTTTTAAACTAAAGATGATAAGCTAGTTCCATATAAGGCCTTGGTCACCACTCTCAAACAATAGATTACCAACATTCAGTTTGAGCATATACAAAGGGAAAGTAATAAAACTATAGATGTTATGGCTACTATTGAATCTCTGATTCAACATACTTACATAGCTAAAGAGTATATTTCCTTGTCAAGAATTTGTTAACACTAGTTCATGAACCTTCAATCATCATGATGATTTGTGATATTATTGGTCTTAGATCTATCTGGTACTTATACCTTTACAACTACCTCCATAACCAAACTATTCCACTTGACCTATCTTGAAAATAAACCAAATACTTCCTCCACCAAACCACTCATTATACCTTACTTGGATCAACCCTTTACCATTGTAGTTTTGATGGAACTCTACTTCATTATTTAACTTTGACAGAATCTACACTAGTATTACGAGAAGTTCATGAAAGAGTATGTGGAGCCCATACTAATGAGGTAGTTCTATCCAAAAATCTCCTATGTACTAGTTATTATTGGCCCATGATGGATGTAGATGCAGCTGCATATGTCAAGAAGTGCAACAAGTGTCAATGACATGCCAATCTGATTCATGCCCCAACTAAGACTTTGAAACCAATGTGCACACCATGGCCATTTTCTACATAGGGTCTCAACCTCATTAATAAGATCAATCCCACCTGATCTGAAGACCATAAACATATCCTTATTACCACTGAATATTTCACTAAGTGGATTGAAGCTATACCCCTCACTTACATGACCAGAAAGTAGATTTTCAAGTTCATTTTCAACCATCTCATTTGCCACTACAGTATCCCCTCTAACATTATATCTAATAATGGAGGATCATTCAAGAATAAGGATGTCAAGAAGCTACGTACTAAATACAACATCACACAACACTTTTCTATAACATATTAACCCCAAGGTAATGGCCAGGATGAAGCATCAAATAAAACCATTATCAACATTCTTAAAAAGATTTTCAATGATGTCAATCATGATTGGCACCTTAAAATATTCCATGCCCTTTGGGCATAACATACCAATCACCATACACCCATAAGAGCCACTCCACATTCACTTTTTTATGGTACTAAAGCCATCTTTCCCATTGAGGTTGAGTTGCCTTCTCTACACATTTATTTAAAGCATGTCTTGGATAACAATGACTATTGAGTAGCTCGCCTACAAGAACTAGAGTTACTTGATGAGAAATGCATGGATGCATTTTACAATCTTCAAGCCTATCAAAATTGACTCTGAGGCCACTATAATCAATATGTGAAACATAGAAAATTTGAACTTGGTGATCTTGTCCTTAATGTTTCAGAGAAATTTAGCTTATATTTTAGGAAAGGGAAAAAAAGAAACTAAATATAGGTATGGTTGAAAAACTTATTTGATTGTGTGCATGTTGAATCATATGATTATGAAGAACTCCTCTTTGGCTTGGGAGGATGACTTGAAAATAAGACACCACTAAAGTAAATTGTTGGTTAGATAGATAGCTAAGTAGATTTCCTAGCACTAGCTAGATCCTAGAAGCAAGAGCTTCCTCGAGGGCTGTCAATCCACACATTTTAAATAATTAAGTTTATAAAACAAAATAGAAATTACTTGCATCAATAATAAAGAGGTAATAAAATTGAAAAAAAAAAATGCTTGATAAATAATTAGACTATAAATGACTAATACAGTAACAAACAAGTCAATACTAGTGCTAAATGGCTTGGGTCTACTTTAAAAAATTAGGTAGGGGTCTGTGAATAGGTAAGGACATAGAAAATTAGATTTGGTTAAGATTAGGTAGGTGGAAATAACTTGTTTTTATTTCCTTCCATAATGACTATCGATGGTTAGGGTGATCATCGATGGCTAAGGTAACTGTCGATGGTCAAGTAGACCATTGATGGTTACTGTATGTGGTTATGAATTGGTGAATAGCTACTTGATGAGATCATAAAGTAGATTATTGAGGGATGGGTTGGTGTTGGGCTAAGTTCAAAAGGAAAATAAATTAATTGAATATTAGTTTACAAATATTTATCTTACAGAAAGTTAATCAGGTGGGTGATTGAGGTGGTTGACTCGTTGGTGGAGTTTGGCATGATTTCAGTAGAGTAATGATACTTGGTACTTTGACAGAGTTGTGGTGGAAAATTATCTCTTTGGCATGGTGGCTGGATCACTGGATTATTTATGGTGATTGACTTACAAAACAAAGGAACTTTGGATGCACAAGCTCTTGATAATAATTGCAGATCCATTTCACCTTCCTACTCCTCTCTTCTTATAGGCAAGGCAAGAGAGTTACAACAAGATGTTAATTGAGGATTTTAATTATAACTCACTCATGCAATGGCTCACACATGGATTAAGACAAGCTATTTTTAGAAAAAAAAGGTAGGGTGACTTGCATATTAGGTGGGTAAGAAGGTGCACCCTGACCATCGATGGTTAGGGTGACTGTTATGGTCGAGGGTGAAGGGTGAAGATGGGTAAAAGATAGGTTAAGCCAATTTGGTCAAACTAAATACAAGTTAGGCTCAATTGTGATTTAAAGAGTCATATTGGTTCTATGGGGGTTGTAAGGTGGTCCAGAGGAATTTCAACATTAGAAATCATGGTGTGTAGATTTTTGGTGTCTACATTTTACCCCTTTTTGTTATACAGCTTTGAATCAATAAGTTGTAAAACAAAAATGGATTGCTAGCTGAAGGTTTGATTGTCCCAAGTATCAGAGGATGTGTTCCCCCTATTATTAGAAGTTGATGAGGTAAAAAAAAATTGGATGTAAGTTTGATAAGGTGGAGGTGAAGGTGATGATGAATGTGGATGTCATGAAGGTGGGTGTTAGGTTGGGTAATGAAGTATAAACACGCATGTAAAGTGTGAAAAAAATGTGATAGCTAAGATCATACATAGACTAGGTTACCATATCTAGTAAAAATAAGGGTCAATGCATAGAAGGACAAGGAACAAGTGGATCATGTGATTGAAATTAGGTGTGGTAGTTGGGTACACTTGTAAGTCTCATAAGTGATGTCTGTGTTTTGGTGGGTATCCAAAGTAGGAAGTGCTCTCGAGGAAAACACAAACTAGTTAGGTATCATAGGTATTCAAGGTAAAAAGTGCTCCTAATAAGATATAAATGGGTCTGGTAAATGTGAGGTGGCATAAGTTTAAAAGGGTCAACATGGAAATGTTGTCACAATGAATAAAGGACTAAGCAAATGTCATCATAAAACATGTGCTAGTTGGGCAAAAAATGAAAAAATGGTGAGGTGACGAGGTGGGTGGAGAAGGTAGTCTCCATAGGTGGATGGGTTAATTTAATTATGCTTAAAGATGGTTGCTCAAGGTAAGGGAAAAAAGGTGAGCTTCCTGACCATCAATGATCTGGTTGATCAAGGGTGACCATTGATGGTGAGGGTGGAAACCCTACAAGTTTGTAGGGTAAAAGTGAAATTTAAATCACTTTTAACTCATTGTTACTTTTGGCATTTTTGAATTAGAGCTCTGATGCATTTTTGATTTTAGGCAAAAATCTTGTTGATGGTGACTATTGAGGTAGAGCTTGACTACTAGCTAAGGTGGAGGACGTAGGAGACTAGTTAGGATGTAAGGAGCATGTGTGCACAGATGAGGATGAGTAGGCCTATGACTGACTTCATAATGGTGGTCACAAAACAAGGTAGGGGGTGCCCTTAATTTGGTAGCTTAGGTTGGTTTTGGAAATTACATTAGGATTAGGGTTTTGGGGAATTTGGGTAAATTTATGGGTGAATGGGGAAATTGATCATGTGGGTAGGTGAATTGGGGTGGGTAGGTACCTTAAGGTATTAAGGTAGGAAGATTTAGGTTGTATTTTGGGTAGATTAGGTTTTGTGTATTTTGCTCATGGAACACCCATAGTGACCATCGATGGTTAGGCTCAACCATCAATGGTTGACATCCTTGAGAAAATTGATGTCTTATCATTAGCGGTTACCATGACCATTGGTAGTCGACTAGGGAAAAAGGTAGGTTTGGAGAGTATTTAAAATGCCAAGGCAAATTAAATGTTTGCTTGCTAGGTATAGGTTGATGTTGTAGGTTTAGAGGGTAAATTTAGTGGGTATTGGGTAGATGGGTAGGATGGGTAAAGAAATAGGTCACCATATAAAGTTAAAGGGTAAGGTGGGGTAGGAATCAATAGGCAATAGTGGTTTAGGCTTATAACCTATGTTTTCAAATTGGTGTAGGCTAGGGAGCAAATATAGATGCATGATTAAGTGTTGCTCATCTTTGTTAAGATCCACCAAGGGATGACCCCAGTTGACTGGGCCCACATAGAGGAGGTTGTGTTGGGGGTAAAGAGACACTATTAACATGTGCCTCAAGATGCCTCTATGACCATAACACTTATTGAGAGATGGGATCTTGCTATAAACACCTTGCTACTACTGACTAGTGAGATGATGAGCTTGCCTAAAGATATATATAGGATCACACACTTCCACTCTAGGGTGATCCAATCTATCACATAGAGAAAGGAGTAGGAGAATCACATTGAGCTATTGTATGGAGATGACAGTGATTAGGAATGATGGCATGATGGGGGTTTAGCTATAGTGAACTGTATGTTGGCACCCCAAGAGAGAGGAGACTTTTGATGATGCTTACGATGGTTGTCTCCTACTTTTCTCTTCTTGACTCAAGTAGTGGGAGGTTCTCATATTTGCTATTGGGGGTGATAGTAGAGCTATTACTAAGGTGTACTATGTTTGGTTAGGTACCTATTCTCTTAGTTTAGATATATATGGAGTTATGGGGGTTCAAGGCCCATAAGAGGTATGGTAATAGTGTCAGCTTGGTTCTTCATTATTGGGCTATGAGCACATTTGGGTACTGAGGCCAATGGGATTATCATAGGTAGGATACATGTAGCTTGAGTTCCCAATTGAATTTATCTAGTGGAGAGGTCACTACCACTTTAGGTGCAGGGGAGGAGCCCATGATGTGGATTGGTTCAAGGGTACACTAGGTACACTAGTGATCAGAGATATCACCTAAAGACCCTATGTTTAGTTTCCAATGTGGCTTGGATATAGGAGGTAGACACTCTCCCTATAGAGTTACAGATGGATATTTAGTAGAAATGATGGAGAGGTGGAGCTTATCCCTATTTATATGGTACATAAATAGTTTGGCTTAGTATAGGGTATTCTAAGCACATTTTTGAGGTATAAGTGTGAAGACTCAGAGATCTTATAACCAGAGCCACATCTCGTGGTGGCATTGCTAGATAATGAGGAGCTACTACCCAAGTCATAGATAAATGATGCCAACATTATAGATGGGTACATGTAATGGTAATAAACATTATATGTGGTGATATATATTAGTGGATCTGATGGAGCTAGGGGTCCTATGGATGTGGACCTAGTTGGGAGAGGGGGCTAGAGGGCACAAGCACAGGGGGCTAGCCTCAATGGATAGGCAAAAGTGATACTAGGTGCTATATAGGCATAGGTTACAATGTTACAAGGATAGGTGGACATATTACAAGGCTAGATTGTTACCTTACAGGGTCAAGTCGGTACTCTCATAGGTGATAGGGACTAGGGGAGGGCTTCACTAGCCTTGGTGATATAGGAGAGGGACTCTTTGAGGTAGAGAGGAAGATGGGCAGTGGCACAAGTAGGATCATTGAGAACCATCCCCATGGCATGATACCTAGCTATATTTGAAGAGTTGTACTCTTATGAAGCCATAATTTTGACATAGTATACATAAGATCCCCAATGGGGTCAGTACAGAGCCAACTTGGCAAGTGGTGCAGGTGTAGTGACTCTAGGTCAATGTGTCACATCTATATGTGGGAAAATAGGTGTTATAGGGGGATAGGTACTAGGACCTAGTAGTGTAGCAAGAGACAATAGTGCCTTAGGGGCATGACATAGCTCATATATTTCATATATTACTATATATCATTTTGATTTTGGCCTACAAGCCGATGCAATGAGATGTACATTTTGAGAGAGACATGTATATTTGCTTGTACAAATTATTATGTTATTTGACTTATGAGATATATATATATTTTATCTTTATTCATTTCTTATGCTAATGGTGTATGATTTTCATTGATGATTAATGCTTATGGGTAATGCTTATGTCATAGATGTTAGACATTGATGTAGATTTAGCTAGCTAAGCATGAGATGGCTTTTATTTGTGGTTATGCTTCTTGTTTGCTTATGACATGCTAAATTTAAATGAATATATGTTTTATTATTTATATTTAAACATATGGTGGAAAATGGTTGATTATTCTATTTCTTATGGATGTTATGGGTTCATTATGCTTGTTATGGTTGTGATTATGATTATGATGTTGCTTATGACACACATGGATATGTTTATTGTTAATTTATTTTAAGGTAAAACACATGAGGTATTTTAATTAAGAACACTAAACAGGAAGATAAAGAATATGATCAAGAGACAAACACTGTAATGAAAATATCAACTAGTCAAAACAGGATAAGAAGAGGGCACGATGCTTCTTCATTGACAAGGAATAGAATAAAACCAAAGTTGGATTGGCTTAATGAACATAAGCCCTTTGATTGCTTTACAATAGTGTTCATTATTTGGTTAAAAGGTATCTTGACCAAATAATGCCAAGTAAGCTCAAAATCCCTTGCATATAATGCATAAAGGGGAGATGGATGAAAATGGAACCTTCTTGTGAGACTAGCATGCCTCTTTTGTAGGAGTATGAAGAGTCAGTACAAACAAGTCTATGTCATACAAAGTGTAGACTGATCGATGTAGGAAGTCTACTTGTGAAAGTTGATTATAGTTTCCACCTTATTTTGTATGAGAGTCAATTTTGGCTTTCAAAATTGGTTTACTTTTGTTATGATTTTAAAAATGGGTCTTTTGCTTTATTGATGTATAGAGAAAGTTGTTTGATGCGAGAAGATTCGAAGAAATTGATATGATTTTGACAAATGCATTTCTTATCCATCCTTCAAGGGAGTGGTCTAAGCTTATTTTCTTTATTCAAGGCTCTGTGATAGTTTTCCTTTAAGAGAGTAGTCTACCTTATATTTGTGTAATTTTAGTATGCTTATGCATTTGTCCTCCAAGGGAGTAGTCTGTGAATGTTAAGAATGACCCATGATTACTATTGGTTTGGATTTTGATTTTTTGCTTGTTTTATTTTTTCCTGACATAGGCTTACTCATATAGGCTTGAGGGTTAACTTTTATTAAAGAAAAATTAGCAACATGAGAGGTTGATTAAGTGTAAAGAGGTTTAGGTGACAATGATCATAGGAATCCATACCAATAAAGGGGTGGAAAGCACCATGAAAATCATGCCATGGGTAGAGCCTTGGTACCTATAATTCAAGATTAGGCTATGACTATGATGGATAATCACATGATTAATTTTAAATCAGTTTCCCCATAAAGTAGGGAGATGAATGTGGTTGAAAGTAAGGGATGAGCTTAAGGTAAAATAAAAGATGAACTTGATCCTTCTTAACAAAAGAACGGATGTAGATGTGAAGCATTGAGGGGCTTAAATTCTAGGTGGCCTTCTAGAGAAGATAATCGGTAAGCTCTTGATCCATACTTATGGGTTATTATATAAGGCCCAATCCAATTGAAAGCAAACTTTCTCCGCTTGCTTTTCTCCATATTGGTGACACGTTAATTTTCCTTTAGGGTGAGGTCTCTAATGTTGAATTCTCACACTCTAAGGTGTTTGATATACACATGCTTGACAGCCTCTTGATAGACATGAAGATGGGTAAGGGTGGCTAAGAGACATTTTTAAAATAACTCAAGCTAGGCTAAGTGGTGTTGATGATAATCATCCTCAGTAGTGAGATCTTGCAAAGATATGCAAAGATAGGGTATTTAGACTTTGAGAGGTAAGATAACCTCCACTCCAAATACAAGATAAAAAGGTGTAGCACCTGTAGGGGTTTTAATGATAGTATGATATGACCATAAGGTGAAGGGGATGTGTAAAATCCAATCCTAACTAGATTAATTTCACCAATAAATTCTAGACCCCATTGTGAGAAGGGCCAAAAATCGATAGAAATGTGAAGATTATAGCTAGGTGCATGGTGTAAATTGGCATGTTATTGGCATTTAATGCACTTTTTCACATAATCATAATAGTTTTGGTTAAATGTAGGCTAGTAATAGCTGAGACAAAGGACATGTTTGGCTAAAATGAGGCCACTAAAGTGTCCCCCACATATACCATCATGCATTTCCTTGATAGCATAAGAGGTTTTGTGACTATGTAGGAAACAAAAGAGGAGGCTATCAAAGTTGTGTTTATAAAGGATTCCTCCCATAATGGTGTATCATGAGGTACTATGGATAAATTCTCTTCGATCATTCTTATAAAGGCCAAAAGAAATGATGGCAAGGTTAAGGTATTCAAAGGTCTATTGATACCAAAGGTCGAGTTAGGTCTCTTCCACATTGAAAATAGTGGGAGAATCTAGTTTGACATGGGAAGGCTGGATAAGTCTATGGATAATGATGGATATCTTAGATTCAAATGGTTTAGATAGGATATAAGAGGCAAGGGAAGCTATGGTATTGGTGAACTTATTAGTAGATTGTATGGTTGACTGGGTGCGGTAGTGTTCAAATGATGCTAGGAGTTCATCAACTAGTTATTTATACTATTACATAACATCATTCTTACACTAGTAAGATCCATTGATTTGATTAAACACAAGTTGGGAGTCATCAAAGATGTTTATTGTTTTGAATTCAAAGGTTAAGGCAGTCTGAAGGCCTAAAACTAGGGCTTTGTACTCAGTGATATTGTTGGTACATTTAAAATTAATCTTGAAAGACAAAGGAAGAGGTTGACCATCAAAGGGGATAGGGATGATACTAGATCCCCTACCATGTTGACATTTTTATCCATCAAATAACATGGTGATTTTATAAGTGAAGTCCACCTGAGAGAGGGTCATGATTGACTCATGAGGGAACTCAAAAGGAGGAGGTTGGTTGTTTGTTAATGGTGATTTGGCCAATTGGTCAATAATGACTTGCCCCTTAATTGAATTTTATTGAAATAAATCAAGGTCAAACTATGCTAAAATCATGAGCCACTTGGCCATGCATTAATTTTGGTTGGGCTTAGAGTGTATGTACTTGAGTGGGTCAGTACTGGTTATGACATAGATTTTGTGGTTAAGCAGGTAGTGGAAAAGTTTGGTGGTCATGAAGACTAAAGCTAAGCAAAGTTTCTTTGTGTGGGTATAACAAGTCTTATATTCTACAAGCATGTGACTAATATAGTAGATGGATTTCTCTCTATGTTGATCATCTTTATGAGTAAGCATTTCCCCTAGGGAGTGGTTAGTGGAAAAGATATAAAGGTAGAAAGGTTGGTCATCCTTGGGAGGAGTGAGGATAGGTGGAGACAAAATGTATTTTTTTAGTGAATTAAAGGCCTTTTGGTAATCACTATTCCACTTTAAAATGACATTCTTCTTCAAAAGGTGGTGGAAGGGTTGACATCAGTCCAAAATCTAGGAGATAAAGTGATGAATGGATTGAATCTTTCCATACAAACTATGGAGTTTCTTGAGGTTGACTGGGGGAAGCATGTTGAGGATTGCTTTGATCCTGGTGGGATCAACTTTGATTCCCTATAGGGAGACAATAAAACCTAGAAGCTTTCCTAAAAAGACCCCAAAAATGCATTTCTTGGGGTTTAGGTAGACATGGTAATAGATAAGCCACTCAAAGATGATATTGAGGATGGCTAAATGATCCTTTCTGAGTTTGGATTTTTTAAGAAGGTCATCCACATAGTCCTCTACAATATTGTGGATAAGGTCATGGAAGATGTAAGTCATGGCACATTGGTAGGTTGCACCAGCATTATTTAATCTAAAAGGCATGACTCTATAATAAAAGGTCCCCCATGGTGTGGTAAAGGTAGTCCTTTGTTGATCTTTGGGTACAATTAGGATCCGATTGTATCCCAAGAATCCATCTATTAGAGATAACATCTCATGGTTAGTTGTAAGATCAACTAGTTGGTCAATGCTCGATAGATGAAAGTCATATTTGGGTCAAGTGAGGTTGAGGTCATGAAAGGCCACATAAATACACATTCCCCCTGCGACTTTGGTGACCATAATGACATTCAAGACCCATTAGGGATAGTAAATAAGTTGAATGAAATTGATAGATAGGAGACGCTGAAGCTCTTCTTTGATAAGAAGGGCTATGTGAGGATACACGCATTGAATTTTCTATTTGATGATCTTGGTGTCATGATGAGTGACTATGTTTTGGGTAGTAATGGTGGGGTTAATTTCAGGCATGTCACTATAAGACCAAGTGAATGTTATGTTGCGGTCTTGGAGGAAAGAGGGGAATCCTGAAGTTCCTTGGCATTTAATGATTGGTTGATTTTGATAATGACATTTTTTTTGGAGTGCCCAAGTTGATATCCATGATGGATTCATTTAACATGGTTGAAGTCTTAGGAGGAAGAGATTTATGGATGGAAGAATCTAGGGCACCAAGGTAGGTGAGAATGGAATCATTGTGGCACTGAATAGCGTTAATGGTAGGGGAGTCATCTCCTATCATCTTAGGATGGGTCACAAGGATGGTTATGATTCCCCTCTCCTTTTGATAGGTCAAGGGTCCTAGGATAATCATGTTGATGAAAAAAAGTTAGGTGGGATGATATCATCATCTTCACACACAAGTAGAGTAGAGGTCAGTGAGGAAGGTGTGTCTTCCTCAGTAATGGTGATGATAGGTGGTTTGGTTTACTTCTTGCTAGGTAGAATGAAACCAAGGCCATTCTTCTCATGAGGTTTCCTAGTCTCAATGGAAATCAACTCATGTGGTCCATACTCATATCATCTAAGACCAAATCCTTTCCAAGCACACTTGTAAAGGTATGTTTTGGTAAAATTTAGCTTGTCAGGGTAGGAGAAGCTAAAAGTGAATGGATGAGGTGAAGGGGAGGTGGTGGAAGCACCAAGGGGATTGTCAAGTCCACCATAGATGAAATGGGTTTCATAATGAGGACGTCTAAAGGGAACAATAATTTTGACATTGGGGTCATACCCACGTTAGTTAGTAAGTTTCCCATTCTCATGAGAAGTAAGGAAGGCATCAAGAGATAAAAGGTGATATTCCCCTAGTGAAAGGTAGTGGAGTTTTGATTCCATAGGGTCTTAGGTGGGGATCTGATTAGAGGGGATAGATGAGCTAGTCGATGCCTCATTGGTAGAAGGAGGAATGACTTCCTCTTTTGTGGTGGTGGTTTTATCTTTGGTTAAGGAGGGTGTGCTAGATATATACAAGATGACTGCATTAGGTTGGTAGGTTATGTTACATGTCACGAAGGGACTTGAGTCAACTTGGATGGTGATGACCTAGCATTCATGCTCAAATTTAATGCAATGGTGTAGGGTAAAGGGGATGTAACCCATGGAGTAGATCCAAGGTCACCCCAATAAAACATTGTATTGGAATTCAACTTCCACTACATATAAGAGTTCAAGGAGCATGTGGGGCCCTACACAGATATGAAGGATAACCATTCCCAAGTTAGTGGTCATGGTGTCATGAAAGGATCAGAAGGTTAAGTTTGTTATAGGCATGGGAGGAGATAAGTTAATATTAGCTCCCCCATCAATCATGACCCATTTGATGTGGGTATGGTTTATGTAAGCAGTAATAAAAGAGAGGGATCAGGGTCATCTAAATGAATAAAAGGTATTTCTAAATCCTTGAAGGTAACAAGGTTAGAAATTTGAAGAGCACAAACAAAGGCTATCAGAGGTTGAGGGTCTTCAGGTTGGACCTCTATCGATTATAATGCCTCTATCATTACTTGATGATGATGAGGTGAAGTGGTAATCAACTTGTATAAGATAATTTTTATTGGTGTATGGTGGAGTTGTTGAAGTACCAATCTCTTGATAGACTCAGAGGGGTTAGATTGGGATGCACCTAAGATACCTTGGGTTTGGGTGAAGGTGAAGGTGTTTGGGTAGGGTTTGGTTGGGATGAAAAAGATGGGTATGTACATGGGATAGATGTTTTAGCCTTCCCTTTATCCCTTTATTTCACTCTTGTAACCACATGAATGGTATGGATAGAAGGAGGAATTAGGGTATGAGATTGGTCAGACTCCTCGTCACTCTAAGGTGAGAGTGAAGGATCAGGTAGGTTTTGGTAGGTTATTGGATTGGTAATGGGCCTATGGGAGGATCATCTATTAATAGATCATCATCATCATAGATCTAATGAATAATGGTTTGGAGAGATTTGTAATTCTTCATGTCATGGTCTGGTGTCCTATAATAGGAGCATATGTGGTGGTCATTATACTAGGTAGGTTTTGAATAAGAGGGTCGAATGACCTGATATGGGGTAAGGTTAAGTAAGAAGCTTGTAATAACCTTTAGAAAATGGTAGAGTAGGACTCAACTAAAGGTGGAGATGCTTTAGGGGTTTTGGTCTTGGTTGGTAAGGTGGAATTCCTTTTGGTAGTTGGTTTGGTGATGGAAGGTTTAGGTAAAGTAGTGCATTTGGTTGGTGATTTTGATTTTGGTAAGGTGGAGCTTGAGAAAGTGGAGGTAAGAGGTTTTAGGATAGGTATCTTGGTCATTGATGGTTTGGAAAAAATGGGTGTGTCTGAAATCAAGTGTGCTAGTGTAATCAATAGAGGTGGTTGGGTCTTGGTTGGGACAACTAGATTTTTAATCAGAGTGGAGGGATGAGGCCCCAAGATAGAGGGCAAGGTGGAAGGAGGTAATATTTTGTCTCTTTGGCCTTTTGGTATTTCTACTCCCTTGGTTGATTTGGGTTGGCATTTTGTTGTTGGGTTTGGTGAGGTAAGTTACACCTTCATTTATGGGTGAGTAAGACTCTATTTAGGGAGGGTACCAAGGTTCTTGGTTGGTTTGGTTGGATAAGGTGATTTGGTTTCTTAGCATTTAGGTGCTTTGGATGGCTTAAGAATTTTTGGGTTGGTATAAGTTACCACTAGTTTGGTTGGTAGGGTAAAGGTTTGGATAATGGAAGTGGCAGGTTGGTTTGCTAAAGGTGTTGCTAGAGATTATTGCTTGGTGATATAAGCTATCCCTAATTATTCTCAAAAGGTGGATTGATCCATGTTAGCATTAGAGACAAACTCTAATTTATACACTAATCAAGAGAATGGTTTGTAGGCTAGTTCTATTCCCTAAATAGTGGAACTGAAAGATAAGCCCATGGGTTGAGACAGAGGGGTGGTAACCTCATCCTTTTCCTCAATCAAAGGACGAAAGGTTTGAGTGGGTGACTCCTCTATGGGAGGTGTAGACATTGGGGATTCATTTTCAAGAATGATTTACAAAGGGGTGGTAAGTGGCTTAGTTGTTGATGGAGAAGGTAAGATAGGTGCTTGTTATGGTATGTCAATCAAATAAGGGGTTGATGGCTCCACTACCTCAATAAGTGGGGAAGGATAAAGGGGTGCTTCCTTGATCTGGGTTTTTAATAGAGGAGAAGGAAACTCTACTAAATTAATAAGCAGAGAGGATGAGGGATAGATAGGTAGGTCATAAGGTTCTTTAGCAATGAGTGTGTCAAAAATCATGTTAATAGTATGGATATCATGAGAGCACTCAACTATTTTGCTCTCATTATTGATGGGTACATGATTAGGGAAGGGTTTTCTAAAGATGTCAAGGGCTTGGTTTTGAGGTACATTGGGATTATCCAACACGAGCTTGTCCTTATCAATGAGGGATTGGACAATGCTCTTGAAGGTGTTGCACTTACTAACATCATGCCTATTACTCATTAGAAGGCACATAGATTATATTTGTTATACCAACTAGGTACAGGATGAGAAGTATCAAATTGTTGGGGTGGTTTGATAAGAGGAAGCTATATGATATTATATTTCAATAGCTTCTCCAGAATCAAAGCGTAAGATTCGAGTGGAGTGAATTACTTTAGGGTGTTCTGATTTTGGTTTTTTGTGTTTTGCTTTGAGGAACTAGAGGAATTTAGTTGGTTGGAAGGTGATGGGGAAGTGGATTTAAGGAAAACTGCATTTATAGTGCCCTTGCTTTTAGTCTTGATATGGGCTTGGTTTCTCAGTTTGGAGGAGGAAGCCTCATTAGTTTTATAGGTAGAGTTCTTGTTTTTCATTTTTAGCTTTCCTTTATCAATGGCTCTATTCTCTAATTTATGCACCATGGTGAAAGCTTCATCAAAAGTTTGGAAACTTTTAACACACAAAGTGGAATAAATGTGCTTGGCACATGCCTGAGCAAAGAGTTTGATCAATTTAGGTTGGGGTAAGGAAAATGAGAGTTGGTTGATAAGGCTCAACCAATGAGCTACAAAATCAACAATAGATTCATCATCAAACTACTAGATAGAGTAGAGGTTAATGATGGAAAACTTCTTAGAGATTATTATCGAAAAGTGATCCAAGAAAGTTTGAGCCAGTTGGGTGAAGGAGAAGATGGAATCCTTGGTTAAGGCACTATACTAATCCAATGTTGGCCCTAACAAAGACATAAGAAAAGTATGAAGAAGGATGGCATCATCATAAGAAATCAAATAACATGAGTGCCTGAATACCTGAAGGTGCTATTAGGGATCCTCCTTACTCTAAAACTTGGAGAACTTGGGAAGTTCCCATTAAGGAGGATATAACTTGATAGGCATAGATGGGTGTGTTGTCCCCAAAAATAAACTTTTCATTTTTGAGACAACATGTGAACTATTTTGGTTCAACAGACCAAAATAATCTCTTCCCTTCTCAAAATTTTTTATGAGCATTCAAATTCCTCATTTTTCAAGATTCTCAAAAATCTACAAACTCTGCAGGCTTAAATCTATAGACTTTGTGGGCTTGAATCTATAGACTCTATAGGAAGAAAATCTACAGATTCTATAGGCCAAGTTCTACGAGCTTCACAGGTTGAAATCTACGGACTCTATAGGAAAGAAGTGAGCTCTCAACACTTAGGCTATTTCAAAGTTGGTTCAACAATAAGGTTCAACCAAAAGAGTTCATCGGCAAGCTTCTAAGCAAGGATTGAACCATTGAATCGTTGAACCTTGAACCATTTTGGTTCAATGGGTTCAAAGGTTCAACATCAATAGCAAGAGTTAAGCACATTTGTCAAGGTTCAAAGATCAAAATGCTTCAAAGAGAAGAAGGCTTGAACCATTGAACCATTGAACTTGGAACCAAAGGGTTCAAGAAGTTCACAGGTTCAAAGGTTCAACCAGTGCGATGAAGATCAAAGAGCTTAGAAAGAACAATGAAGTGACGGACTAATGGTTCAACGCGTTTGGTTCAAAAAGATCAAAAGTACTTAGCCAAATAAAAAGAATGAACCGATTGAACCGTAGAACCTTGAACCAAAAGGCTCAATGGGTTCAACGAGGATTGTTTCAAAGAATCTTGTTTCAAGCGGTCAATAGAAACAAGGGAATGAACCATTGAACCATTGAACCAATGTTGGTTCAATCGGTCGGTTCAAGGGATAAGTTCAAAAGAGTGCCTTAAGTGTTAAAGACACAAGTGCCCTTGCGAAGGGAATTTCTATGGCAAAAGTGACTAAGGAAGGAAACAAAAACTTGATAGAACTTAGTGGAAGTTTCCAAGTGTCATCTTTCGAGCCTCATTTCACTTTGTTTCTAAGAGCAGTGGATGCCGCCACGTGTCCTCTGTAAGTCAAGCAGAACACGCCAAGTGGCATCATCTGCATGAATCTAAAATGAATCCCAAATGGTTCTATAGTGTTTCCAAAATGCAATGGAAGCTACCAAGTGTCATCTTCCACAAGACACTCAAAAGGCATCCAAAGCTTCTACAAGTTCAACAGATGCTACCACGTGTCCTTACATGTTTCACAGCAGATGCTACCATGTGTCACAATTTGAGATTCATATAAAATCGACTAAGGCAAATTTTCAAGGGACAAACAACCCTTTCGGAGGACACTCAAAAACCGAAGTGAACCATTGCAAAAACCCAAAAGGCTAATTTGGAGCTCAAACAACCCTTGTAGAGGGCAAGAAGGGGGTAAATGGACCAATTCAAAGGCCAAAAGAGTAAAGGGATTTCCTTCAAAAAAGTTCCCCCAACAAAAGTGACAAAGAGACAATTCCTTCAGACAAATTGTCCAATTCAAACTTTTTCCTCTAAAAGAAAAGTCCGAAGAAACAAAAAACCCACTATGCCACCACGTGTCATCTATTGAGACACAATATCAAATGTAATGGAAGCTGCCAAGTGTCATCTTCCGTAGGGTTCTCAAAAGACCAGCAGGAAGTGACTAAGGAACAGAGCATCAAACTGAATCGAGGACCCGATTCAAATAACCAAAAAAAGAGGAACGAGGAGGAATGACTAGAAACATTTGCACATCAGATATGTTTCTAGAAGTAAATTGCCAGGTGGATATTGAAAGATGCAAACTTTCAAAGCGTGACCCATTTCTCTACATTGAGAAAAGCAAATGGGTAAATGCCCCTAAATTCCAGCATGTCTTCTTAACAAAATTCAATGCAACATGATGTGTTATTGTTCCCAAGTCCTTCTTGAAGAGGCTATATAAGGGACTCTCTTTTATTGTTTTGGGGATCTCTCTCTCTAAGTACTAGAAACAAAAATCTGTTAAAATTGAAAGGCATTACCGAGACTTTGAGCTTAGATTGTTGATCATATTTTATTATTGGAATAAGAAAGCAAGTGAATTTTTAGACTTTGTGCTGTGGTATCTTTATTGTTGGGGAAACTATTCTTATGTCTTTTCCCTTAATATATTTTTTGTTCCTTTAATTCAATAAGCAGAATTAGTGAAAGTAGTCAGGAAGGTGTCCTGAAGCCAATTGTGGAGAGACTTTGTGCCCCCACAATTTCTTTTAGTGTGTTTTCTTTTTGTTTCTATGTAAAGGACCTTGGGATGACTTTGTGCTCTCATTGTCCTTCGTATCTCACTCTTGAGCAATTCAGGTGGAGACTTTGTGCTACATCTCAACTTGTTGGTTACCACGTCCTTGGTTACATTTTGTAATTACTACCAAAAAGATTTTTGTGGTTTGCTGAATGGTACTTTTGAAAGAAGAGGAGTACTTTTTATCATTATCCCTAAGATTTATCCTTTGATTTGCACACATCATCTCTGAAAAAAGAGAGATGGATGGTTTGTTCTACCCTTGAGTATTATTTTCTATATATATATATATATATATATATATATATATATATATATATATATATATATATATATATATAAGGAACCTCCCTTTGATGAGAGGAGAGATTAGTCCCATTTTGATGTGGTAAACCTACACATATGGCTGACCAATCTTCCTACTTTGGATGATCAGACCTATTTTTTTATTAGTACGCTGATCGACAAAATATTCACCCAACAATTTTTGGAAACTCCGCTAGGGATATAGTTATGTGCATTCTGAAACCTAAAGTTTCAAATGGAATCAGTCTGTATCATTATCCATTATAGACTCCATTCTATTTCTGTGTTTTACCCATTATTATTATAACCTTACCATTCACCTCCACACTAAATGGGAAAGAATGCGCAGTTTAAAGCCTCAAGCTTCAAACTAAAGCAAGGTCAATTTTTTTCTATTTTTGTTTCACAATCTGGCAGATTCAAGGTATACACGAAGCCAAAGGGCTAAAGGTATTGTTGACCCTATATTTGAGTTGATACAGCAAAGTAATTTTGATCTATTTCCTTCACCATCTCACCTCCAACGAACCAAGAGTTTTCCTCCTACTAAAGTCAGATCTCCATTGCCAAACGAAGTATCCACTTTTGCTGTTGATAAAGCTTTGCCAATAATTACTCCTCTAAGATTTTTTATTCCTCCTTTTAATAGTCATATAATGGTAGCTCAAGGCCCCTGGGGTAATTCTTTTGGTCCTCTCAATCTTACTCCACCTCTACATGAGCTTCCATGCAGTTTAAGGAAGAATTTTCTCAAATTCTATGGTGATGGGAAAGTTTATCCTGATGAACACATTGCAACCTTCAACATAGCATGTGGCATATTTAGAGTAGAATTTGAAGATGTAGTAGTCAGGCAATTTATAGAAACATTACAAGGTGATACTATAGATTGGTTTTATCATCTATAGGCTCGATCAGTCACTGATTAGAATACCCTCAAAGCTAAGTTTGAATCCAGATTCAAACCTACAAAAGATGCACATGCACTTCTGGCTCAACTTACATAGATGAAGAAATAACTTCATGAACCAATGAGGGACTTCATAGCCAAGTTTGACAAATTGAGGAACAAAATTCCTATAATTGCTTGACCTACAGCTGAGAATCTCAAATGCTTCTTCATTAATTCTCAGTTACCTGAAGTAAGTTTTCTTTTGAGACATGCTGGTCAAATAGATCTTGCTATAGCTCAACATTTGGCCACTGAGGTAGAATATGATCTCATCTTAGCAGTGAAGATAAGAAGAGATCCCAATAGAAATAGACCTTCATCATCTTCTAAATATTCATCCACAGGCACCACAGATCCAATGGTGCAGAAGTTGGAAAATGAGTTGCTTGCTCTCAAAAAGCAAATGGCGCAAGGAATATCTTTTGCTTGTTCATGCAGAGATATGCTGAGAAGGACATTTCCAAATTAGTCATATCAAGGCAATGCTGCCAAAAATCAAGGAAAACAAAATCATCTTCCTCCCCCACAAGGAAAACTTCCCTTGGAAGCTCTTCCAACCAATTCAACAATGGGATATCTTGAAGCAGAATCAGAGTTCTCTTTCTAGCCTAAATTGAATCAAGAAAATGATGCTGATCTCCTTATAGAAAATCAATAAGAATCATCTGGTGACTCCCACATTGGTTTTCTAAACTACCAGGAAGAACCCAAAATCAAAAGAGAAGCTTTTGATGGATCATATGCAGTGTTTACTAGGTCCAAGAACTAATCATTCTAGCAAGCTGATAAAAGGAAAATAGAGGAGCAACCTCAACCAACAATTACAATTGCTAAGCATGTAACCACTCTGCCTTTCTAGTCAAAGGATTCGGTGATCACCCAAAAGGTAAGTACATCAATTTCACCTTCACCTTCTACTTCAATTTCACAAACCAACCCTCTTCCTATCCCTCCTAAAACCCAAAAGGTTGAAATACCTTTCTCTATTCCTAATCCAATTCAGCCATTTGACATAATTGATCATGTCAAAAGACCAAAATTCAAATGTCTGAATTTAAATATTTACAGTCTAATCTTGATAAATTAGATAAGTTAGTCCAATGTGTCAAGAACCAAACTGTCCCTGCAAGACAAGAAGCTAAAAAGGTAACTCTCGATTCCCCAAAAAACATGCCCATTTCGAATAATCTTGTCATTACTCCTTCAGCTACCCCTGAGAAAATATAACCTTTTTATGTTTCCCTATTAATAAATGGTCACAAGCTAAGCAATTGTATTATAGACTCATGCGCATCCGACAATGTCATGCCTGCTAAAGTAGCTAAATCTCTTGGCCTCACATTGACTAAGATTTTTGAGAGATGTTTCTCCATGGAAAACAAGCAAGTACCATTGTTGGGGCAAATCAAAGATACCCAATTTGCATTTGTAGCCTTTCCAAACAAGAGAATCAAGATGATTGTCTTGGTGGCTGACGTCTCAGCATCCAATGGCATTTTGCTTGGATAAAATTTCTGCAAGGGCGTGGGAGGAGAACTAAGCATGGACTTATCTGAGGCAAGAATCCCTATCAAAGGCGTAATAAAGAGATTACTCCCTAAAAAATAGGCAAAATACGTGGTCACCCAACCATCAGCCCCTGAAGCTCAAATTCTTTTTGAATCCTCAGGTATGGGTAACTACTTTCTATCTACAGATGAAGTGCATGAAACATCTGATCATTTTTTGAAAGTGTCAACCCAAAAATTAGTTCAACTAGAATAGTAGAAGAACTAGTAGGTTACAATACAAATGAAGAAGGACCCTCCCTCTCTAATGAAGTAAAGTCTAAAGAAAAATTAGTATCTAATGAGGTATGGACTCTGGAATTTGATGGTAGCTGCTCCTCTACCAGTTTGGGAGCCAAGATTGTGTTGATATCTCTTCAAAGAGATATGTTTCCTTCATCTTACAAATTACAATTTAGCAACACTAACAATACAACTGAATATGAATCTTTGTTGCTTGGATTGAAGGCTGCTCAAAACAAAGGCATCAAGTTTCTTCATGCCAAAGGGGATGCTGAATTAGTGGTTTGTCAGGTGAGAAACTTATACCAAACCAAGAATGAAAGATTACGCCATTATCGTAACTTGGTTTGGGACCAAATTGAAAGCTTTGATGATTTCAACATTTTTGCCATACCCAGGGAATCTAATGACAGAGTTGACGCACTTGTTGTTTCAGGAACTCTCTTAGTTCCTCACTCAGATTTCAAAGAAGATAGGTATACTATTGAGCTAGTTTGTAGACCAAGTGTTCCTGACAATGCTGATCATTGGCAAGTATTTAATGATGATCATCAAATCATTGCCTTTTTAGAATGAAAAGATAATTTTGAACAACTATGTTTTGAAGGCAGTGAATCTCAGAAGTATGAATCAGCCTCTGAATCCAGTTCAGATATAAATGAAGAATTCTTACACCTGAAAGGAAATAAAATTCCCAAAGCCCTGATTTCTCTTGAGAAACTATTTGACAAGCATGATAGATTCATCAAAAAATAACAAATAGATTCAAGCTTCTCTCAAGGATTAGATCAAGTAAATCTAACTACTAAAGAAAATTCCAAGATGGTTAACAATGGTAAGTGTTGCACCCCTGAAGAAAGATTCAAGTGCACCACTTTACTCCTTCAATACATGGATGTCTTAGCATATTCTTATGACGACTTGAAGTCTCTCATACCTGATGAAATCTGCCATGACATTCCTCTCAAGGCTAACTCAATGCCCTATAAGCAATAATCCAGACAGTACAATCCAAAAATATCAAGTACTATTTTGTATGAGACAAAAAATGCTAAATGCTAGAATCATCTTCCCAATCCATCATTCCACATGGATTGCAAACATAGTGCATGTAAGGAAGAAGAGTGGTGAAATTTGCATTTGTGTAGATTTCAAGAATCTGAATCAATCATCTTTGAAAGGTAATTACCCTTTGCCAATCATGGATCAAGTGCTTCAGATAGTGACAGGTTCAAAGATGTTATCAATGCTAGATGGCTTCTCAGGATATAATAAATTTGAAGTTGGTGAAGCAAACCAACACAAGACTGCATTCACCATACCTTAGAGTAGATTTTCATATAGAAGAATGCCTTTTGGCTTGATAAATGCTGGTGCCACCTTTCAAAGAGTAATGGACCTGGATTTCAAAGATGAGATGGGTAAAATCATAGTGGTATACCTTGATGACTTGACTGCCTTTTCAAAGCATCATTTTGGTCATGTACGCCACTTACAACAAGTGCTGGAGCGTTGTCGCCAAAATGATATTTCCTTGAACCATAAGAAGTCTATTTTTGGAGTAATAGAGGGGAAACTCCTTGGACACATTATGTCTAAAGAAGGCATAAAGATTGACTTAGACAGAGTCAAGTCTATTCAAAAGCTTAATTTGCCTACAAATAAAAATGTGGTTCACTCTTTCTTCGAAAAGGTGAATTTTTTATGGAGGTTCATCCCCAAAGTTGTTGAGAAGACTAGACACATTGTGAAAATGATGAAAGGGAAGACCACCTTCAACTAGACTAAAGAAGGCAAGTCAACATTTTAGGATATCAAGACTACCATTACCCATGCCCATACCTTGGTTTGTCCAGATTACAACAAAAATTTCATCATATACAGCTATGCTTCTAAACACATGTTTTCAGTGATTCTTGTTCAATAGAACAAGGAAGGTATAGAATCTCCCATTTATTTCATGAGTTTCCCTCTCAAAACCCATGAGATGAAGTATTCAAACATAGAGAAGCATGCTTATGCAGTGGTGAAAGCAGTCAAACATTTCTACTTCTATATCCTAAATTCACACACTACTGCCTTAGTTCCTGACACTATAGTCAAATCCATATTAACTCAGCAAGAGTTTGGCACAAAAAGAGGAAATTGGATTGCAAAGATCTAAGAGTTTTATCTAGACATCAAGCCAACAAAGCTAGTCAGGGGAAAAAGCCTATGCCAATTAATTGCTGACAACAAGCCAAAAAATACACAACATAAAGAATCTAAAGTGGAAGATACACCAATAGTCCTTTTTGTCTCCACTACCATGAGTGGTATTCAGGTATTGCTCATTTCCTTACTTATGGTGAATGTCCTACTCATTTGTCTTATAAAGAAAGGACTATCAAGTTGAAAGCTACCAATTTTGTCCTCTAGGACAACGGCTTATACAAAAGAAGCATAGATAGAATATTCTTTCGTTGTGTAGACAAAGATCAACAAAGCCAACTTTTGAAATCTTTCCACAATCTAGCCTATGGAGGACATTTTTTTGCTTCTATAACTACTCACAAGATTCTACGAGCCAAGTATTACTGGCCAACTCTTTTCCAAGATGCATATAAGTGGGTGAGAAAATGTGAACTCTGTCAGTAATTTGTTGGAAGACCTAAGTTAGCTACCCTACCTCTCAAGCCAGTGATCATAGAAGAACCTTTCTAGCAATGAGGGATTGATTTTATTGGGACTATAAACCCATCTTCAAGTGCTAGACATGATTATGTCATTATAGCAACTGACTATTTCACCAAGTGGGTAGAAGCAATCCCAACTAAGCATGCTACTTCAGAAGTTGTATGCAATTTCTTTAAAGAGAATATCATTTCCAGGTTTGGAGTTCCAACCAAAATTGTTACTGACAATGCAACTTGTTTCACCTCCCATGAGATTACACAATTCTATTTCCATTATAGAATTACATTCTCTCACTTTTTTGATTATTTTCCACAAGGGAATGGACAAGCTGAATCAAGCAATAAGAACCTGGTAACTATCATCAAGAAGCTAGTAGATGACAATTAAAGGACATGACATAAAGCATTGATTGATGCTCTATGGGTAGGTAGAATCACACCAAAGAGGGCAATTGGTATGTCTCCTTTTCAAATTCTTTATGGTATCAATGTTGAGATACCAATCACCTTAGAATTGTCAGCCTTGAAATTGGTAAAGGCAATTGAAGATCAGACATATGAAAGCTCTCTTGATAAGAAAATTATGTGCCTGACTGAGATGGATGAACAAAGAACCATGGTGGTGGACCGAATTTCTACTCATCAAAGTCTAGTAAAGAAACTCTTTGACCAGAAGGCCAAAAATCATGAATTTTAGATTAGGGATCAAGTCCTGTTGTGGGACAAAAGGAGAGAACCAAAAGGGATGCATGGAAAGTTTGACTCCCTTTGGAGAGGCCCGTTTATAATTCATCAACACAATGGTGAAAATAGCTTTCTACTAAAATATCAAGATGGCACACTCTTTTCTCTACCTCACAGTGGGCAGCATCTGAAACACTTCAACTCTTGAAGTATCAGATCATTTCATCTGTACATATGTATATTTGAATAGTTTTTAATTCTATTTTGTTTGATTTGTTTCCATTTTTGATGCCTTTCATTTCTGGGTAACATGACTCCGTATTCCAGTGGTACACATGAAGACACTGGAGATTCTAGATTCTACTCCTTTCAATTCTTTTTTAAAATTGATAGAAGTTCCCCAACTAGAGTCAGTTGTTGTCCCCAATAATAGACTTCTCATTTTTGAGACAACATGTGAACTATTTTGGTTCAACATACCAAAATAATCTCTTCCCCTCTTGAAATTTGTTTTGAGCATTCAAATTCCTCATTTTTCAAGCTTCTCAAAAATCTACAGACTTTACAGGCTTAAATCTATGGACTCTACAGGCTTGAATCTATGGACTCTACAGGAATAAAATCTATGGACTCTGCAGGGCAAGTTCTACGGGCTTCACATGTTAAAATCTATGGACTCTACAAGGAAGAAGTGAGCTCTCAACACTTAGGCAATTTCAAAGTTGGTTTAATGATAAGGTTCAACCAAAAGAGTTCATCGGCAAGCTTTTAAGCAAGGATTGAACCATTGAACCATTGAACCTTGAACCATTTTGGTTCAACGGGTTCAAAGGTTCAACATCAACAGCAAGAGTTAAGCACATTTGTCAAGGTTCAAAGTTCAAAATGCTTCAAAGAGAAGAAGGCTTGAACCATTGAACCTTGAACCAAAGGGTTCAACGAGTTCACAGGTTCAGATTTCAACCAATGTGACGAAGATCAAAGATCTTAGAAAGACCAAGGAAGTGATGGACTAATGGTTCAATGCATTTGGTTTAAAAATATCAAAAGGAATTAGCCAAATAAAAAGAATGAATTGATTCAACCATTGAACCTTGAACCAAAAGTTTCAATGGGTTCAAGGTTCAACGGGTTCAATGAGGCTTATTTCAAAGAATCTTGTTTCAAGTAGTCAATAGAAACAAGGGAATGAACCATTGAACCGTTGAACCAAAGTTGGTTCAATCAGTCAGTTCAAGTGACAAGTTCAAAAGAGTGTCCCAAGCATCAAAGACACAAGTGCCCTTGTGGAGGGAATTTTCGTGGCAAAGGTGACTAAGGAAGGAAACAAAAACCTGACAGAACTTAGCGAAAGCCACCAAGTGTCATCTTTCGAGCCTCATTTTACTTTGTTTCTAAGATCAGTGGATGTTGCCATGTGTCCTTTGTAAGTTAAGCAGAACACACCAAGTGGCATCATCTACATGAATCTAAAATGAATCCCACATGGTTCTATAGTGTTTCCAAAATGCAGCAGAAGCTGCCAAGTGTCATCTTTTGCAAGACACTCAAAAGGCGTCCTCTACAAGTTCAATGGATGCTGCCACGTGTCTTTACATGTTTCACAACGGATGCTGCCATGTGTCAAAATTTGAGATTAACATAAAATTGACTAAGGCAAATTTCCAAGGGACAAACAGCCCTTTCGGAGGACACTCAGAAGCCGAAGTGAACCGTTGAAAAAACCCAAAAGGCTAATTTAGAGCTCAAACAGCCCTTGCAAAGGGCAGGAAGGGGGCAAATGGACCAATTCAAAGGCCAAAAGAGCAAAGGGATTTCCTTCAGAAAAGTTCCCCTGGCAAAAGTGACAAAGAGACAATTCCTTCAAAAAAATTGTCTGAAGGAATTCCTTCAAACTTTTTCCTCCAAAAGAAAAGTCTGAAGAAATAGAAAACCTGTTATGCCGCCACGTGTCATCTATTGAGACATAGTATCGAATGTAGTGGAAGCTACCAAGTGTCATCTTTCATAGGGTTCTTAACAGACCACCAAGAAGCGACTAAGGAATAGAGCATCGAACTGAATCGAGGACCCGATTCAAATAACTAGAAAAGGAGGAATGAGGAGGAATGACCAAAAACATTTGCACATCAGATATGTTTCTAGAATTAAACTACCAAGTGAATATTGAAAGATGCAAAATTTTAATAACATGACCCATTTCTCTGCATTGAGAAAAGCAAATGGGTAAATGCCCCTAAATTCCAGCATGTCTTCTTAACAAAATTCAATGCAACATGATGTGTTACTATTCCCAAGTCCTTCTTGAAGAGGCTATATAAGGGACTCTCTTTTATTGTTTTGGGGATCTCTCTCTCTGATTATCAGAAAAAAAAACTCTACTAAAACTAAAAGGCATTACTGAGACTTTGAGCTCAGATTATTGATCATATTTTGTTATTGGAATAAGAAAGCAAGTGACTTTTCATACTTTGTGCTGTGATATCTTTGTTGTTGGAGAAACTGTTCTTATGTCTTTTCCCTTAATATATTTTTTGTTCCTTTAATTCAATAAGCAAAATTAGTGAAAGTAGTTAGGAAGGTGTCATGAAGCCAATTGTGGAGAGACTTTGTGCCCCCACAATTGCCTTTAGTGTGTTTTCTTTTTGTTTCTATGTAAAGGACCTTGAGACGACTTTGTTCTCTCATTGTCCTTCGTATCTCACTCTTGGGCAATTCAGGTGGAGACTTTGTGCTACATCTCAACTTGTTGGTTACCACATCCTTGGTTACATTTTGAAATTACTACCAAGAAGATTCTTGTGGTTTGTTGAATGGTACTTCTGAAAGAAGAGGAGTACTTTCTGTCATTATCCCTGAGATTTCTCCTTTGATTTGCATGCATCATCTCTGAAAAAAGAAAGATGGATGGTTTGTTCTACCCTTGAGTATTATTTTCTATTTATATATATATATATATATATATATATATATATATATATATATATATATATATATATATATAGCATATCTATAGGGAACCTCCCTTTGATGAGAGGAGAGATTAGTCTCCTTTTAATGTGGTAAACCTACACATTTGGCTAACCAATCTTCCTACTTTGGATGATCAGACCTATTTTGTTTATCAGTATGTTGATTGATAAAATATTCACCCAACAGGGTGGATGGGCTCATTACAGATCTAGTCATAAGATAGGAGATTATGAGTCCCAAAAATGAATGACTCTCAAGTTTCCATCTTGTTCATGAGTGTCTTCATTAGGTATGTTTGGGGTGGTGCTCCTGAAGGGTTTCGAGGTGCATACTGTGGTTGGGGTTAAGTGACATATTAGTAATTTACTAGAGGTTGATAAGTTGCCACGTATGGGTAAGTGGTCACAAGTGGTTGAGTCAAAGCCACATATGAATATGTGGTCACTAGTGGTTGGGTAGAGGGTATGTATTTCTAAGTGGGCATGGGTGTTTGAGTCATAGGTAAGTGATAAGTGGTAACCCTGGTAGCAATAAGTAGTAAGGTAGAAGGTATAGCTACCACTATGTTTTGAAGCAAATTGGAGGTAACCAAAGGAATGGTATTGATGGTACTAATGGGTACTCCAATAGTAATTGGAGTATGGGTAGGTAAAGGTTGGGTGGTGGTTGTGTTTGAAGAATTATTAGTTGGACTAGGAGGTGTTTAGGTGTTAGAAGGTTGAGCTGGTTGGTTCTATATGATTATGTCAAATAGGTTGCTAGCTGAGGTAGATGCCTAAATAGCTAGTAATTAGGTGGTGATAGTGGTAGTAGAAGAGCTGACTAAAAATCCTAATGACATGCCATAGGGAGGATCGGTAGGTGGTACAAAAATGGTTGTACGATGAGCTACTATGCTAAGATGATGCTGCAAGGATATTAGGTCATTATCAAAAAAGGTAGTAAAGTCTAGGTCACCTTGGAAAACTACTTGAGGCACACTAAAAGCATCAGAATGATATGGAAAACTCTTATCATCTGAGATTTACTCCATGGATGAAGAGGTAAAGGAGACTAGATAATCTATAGATGGGTTCTGACTTGCTAAGTCTCTTTGTTGTTGATGAGTAAGAACTAGGCACATAGGATGAAAGGAAAACACAAATAATCTTACAACTCAAATAGTGAAAAAGCAAGAAAATGATCAAGGAAATCCAACACACACTAGAGTACATTAAAATCCTTTGGTTAATTTCAATCTTGCTTTTGGCTTATGCCTTAAGTCTTGAGAATGTGTAAAAGAAGTTGGATTGTAGATCAGGTACTATAGAAGCAATCTATGGTTGGTTTTGGGTTGTTTAGGTACTCAAAACAATCCATATTGGGAATCAATACGTGGCTTGGTATTGGGGCCTACCCCCTCACTTCACACACTACAATGATAAGGGTGTTAGGTGCTTAACCAATATATATTAATTTCTAGAGTTTATACTCAACTAGAGAGTTGAATTGGTTATCCCCTTGGTAATGATCTCCAAGTAGGATTGTCGAGAAAGGGTAAGGTGACCGCTAGCTGATGAAATCCTAGTCAGACCTTGTCTCAAGTTTGTTTGATGTTTAATTGATGAAATTAGTTTGGCTTAGTGTATGTAACAAGAGTGATTCTATGATGGGATTACTTTGTTTTAAGTTAAACTATGTGAGCTAAACTTGTAAGCAATCAATGTATGCACTTAATTTTAAACCCAAAAGAGACTTCAATTTTGTTAATGAGCATAGATAGAGAGAAAAACATATAGATGCAAATAAAATAAACCCAAAGTAAAGAATCAAAGTCCCACCAAACGTGCCAAAATGTTTCAGAGAATTCTAGCATATATTTTGGGAAAGGGAAAAGAAGAAACTAAATTTGGGTATGGTTGAAAAACCTATTTGATTGTGCATGCATTAAATTAGATGATTATGAAGAACTCCTCTTTGGTTTGGTAGGATGACCTACAAATAAGACAACATTAAATCAAATTTTTGGTTACATATATAGTTGAGTGGATTGCCTAGTGCTAGCTGGATCCTGGAAGCGAGAGCTTCCTCAGGGGTTGTCAATCCACATGTTTTAAATAATTATGTTTATAAAATAGAAAGTAATTACATCAATAATCAATAGGTAGTGAAATTGAACACAAAAAATGCTTGATAAATAAATGGACTATAAATGACTAATATAGCAATAATCAAGTGAATACTAGTGCTAAATGGCTCGGATCTACTTTAAAAAATCAGGTAGGGGTTTGTGAACATGCAGGGACACAAAAAATAAAATTTGGCTAAGATTAGGTAGGTGGAAATAACTTATTATTTATTTCCATAATAATTATCAGTAGTTGGGGTGACGATCGATGGTTAAGGTGACCATCGAAGGTTAAGATGATTGTCGATGCTTGGGTAGACCATTGATAGTTGAGACAACCATCAACGGTTATTATGCGTGGTTATGGGTTGGTGAATGGATGATTGACAAGATCACAAAGAAGATTTTTGAGGGATGGGTTGGTGCTGGGTTGAGTGAAAAAGGCAAATAAAGTAATTGAATATCAAAAAATAAATACTTATCTTGCAAAAAGCTGATCAGGTGGGTGATTGAGGTGGTTGACTCATTGGTGGAGTCTAGCATATTTAGTAGAGTAATAATACTTGGCACTTTGGTAGAGCTATGATGGAAAATTGGCTCTCTGGCATGGTGGCTATATTACTAGATTGTTGATGGTGATTGACTTGCAAAATAAAGGAACTCTGGATGCACAAGCTCTTGTTAACAATTGCAGATCCATTTCCCCTTCCTTCTCCTCTCTTCTTATAGTCAAGGCAAGAGAGGTACAAAAAGATGTTAACTGGGCCTTTTAATTATAACTCACTCATTCAATGACTCATACGTGGATTAAGATAATCTATTTTTAGAAAATCAAGGTGGGGTGACTTACATTTTAGGTGGGTAAGAAGGTACACCCTGACCATTGATGGTTTGGGTGACTGTCAGTGATCATCTTGACCATTAGCAGTCAAGCATGAAGGGTGAAGATGGGTAAAAGATAGGCTAAGCCAGTTTGGTCAAAATGGCTATGGGTTAGGCTCAATTAGGAATTTAAGGGTCATATTGGTCTCAAGGGGGTCCTAAGACTATCCAAGGGAATTGTGACTTTCAAAATTGTGGTGTGTAAATTTTTTGTGTCTACACTTAAAAAGAACCAAAAGAATACCGTGAATGAAAATAAGCACAAAGGTAAGTTTAAACCTAACTGGGTTGGTTCTTTCACCATTACAACAAACTATGGTACATGATCATACAGGGTTTCCACACTAGACAAACATGAACTTGATGAGTCGATGAACATTATCTACCTCAAGCAGTACAATGCTTGAGTGATTTGGTGTATTATCTATAAGGACCATTTCAAGTTGTATCATTTTATCAATCTCATTTTTACTATACTATTTTACCATCCTATTATCCTACTAACCTATTAATTTTTCTAATCGCCTATTCATTCTACCATACACTTCCCCATCAACTAATTTGTTTTCTCGCTCCCTGCCTAGCCCTATGACCTTGGTTCTATTCCATTCATTTTAGACCCACATTCAACAAAAGGATTCAGATTTAGTTTTAGTAGTTCTTTCAAGCATTCTAGATAGAGGCAACATTTTAGAGTAGTAAGACAATAGTTTGGCAGTTGTGTCCTTCATTTTTTATTCCATTCTTTATACCAAGCATGCCTGATTATAACCACCTATGGGCAAATCAGTGTCTCACTAGTCTTATTACTAATTATAACCGCCTATGGAAAAATTATTATCATTGACCTATGTCATTGTATCCTAGTTATAACAACCTATGGTCAAACTAGGGGCAACACTTGTTTATCATGCCTTGATGTACCAACTAGTTATTTTCTATGTCGTAATGTGCCTTTATACCAACTATGCCTATTTTATTTGAATTGACTACTATACTAGTTAGATTCCTTCGCTTTAAGGTAGAACTATAGTGACTTGAGGTTCCATCTTGGGACTATGTAGGCAATGCTTGATACTTATTGAGGATAACTCAGTCACCCTAAGCCATGCTCTTGCCATTTTGTGAGTAACCTAAGCCACACTCTCACCATTTTGTGAGCATCCTAAGCCATGCTCTCACCATTTTGAAAACTTGAACCGTTAAATATCTCATCATTCTCAATCAAGTTGAGATACTCAAAAATTCCAAAAAAATGTGTAAAATCATTTAGAAAAACCAAAAACATTGACCACTTATTTGCCTTAAGGATTCTAGGAACCCTTACTAAGTTACAATAAAATCACTTATCACTTATTTTCCCTATCCTATTTGGCCTTTTCTCCCATGCTTTCTCCATTTTGTGAGTTCATTCCTATTTTTCTATCTCATCCATTATGTTTATTTTTCATCAGTTATCAATTTCTTCTCATTTCCTAGGAGAACTACATTTGGCCTAAAGTTTTTGTTGGATATTACATCCATGGAACTATGTAGGCAACATCCATTTGCCTAGTGCATATGGAGATAGCTTGACCACCCCATTCCTTTTCTTATATTCCCCCAGTCATGTTTATTTTTTTAGTTGTCACCTATTTTCTAGGGGTAATGTTTACTTCATTATTTATACTAACATTAAGACTAGCTATTATTTATTTATTTGCTTGTTTATTTTTTTTATTGTTCATGTGTTTGATTGTTTGATTTCCACACTATTGCCTTGAATCAGTCTATGTGCATTCATTGGGTGATTCCTTGCACATTTATACTTTAATCTATCCACATTCATACATCTACATTATCATCATGGTTTTTATCATTAGTGCATTATATTCCTTGGATATTAGATTTTAGGAGTCAGTCCTCATACATCTTTTGGCTCAATCCTCATGGTGTTCTATCATGATGCCTCATCATCAAGTGCTACAACAAAAATTAGCTTTAGGACTTCTACTCAGTAAAGGCAACATCGACATCTCCTTAGCATTGACATCCAAATCCAATCCCCATCATATCCCAAAGAAAGTAATTAACCATGAAATAATTTCAACTGTTATTAGATCAGATGAGCATCTCCCTACTATCAGGTTGTCCCAATTCATCTTTATCCTCTGTATCAAGTTACCCACATCATATTTTCCATCATCAACCAATCAATCATGTTTGCCATAATCGGAGTAAAATGATTATAATCACCTATGGTCAAATCATTGTACACCATCCCACCTACATTTCTTAATGATTATAATCACCTTTACCCAAATCATTGTGTTATCACCAATTTACTTTCTTCTTGCCCAAATAGGGGCATGTTTTTACCTCATTTATCTATCATAACTGGGGCAACTCCATCTTCTCAATGATTATAATTGCCTTTGGGCAAATCATTGTGTTATCATACCACATTTCCATTATTGGGGTAAAATCTTATAATCATTTATGGACAAATAATTATACACCATCCCACATGCATTTCTCAATGATTATAACCACCTTTGGGCAAATCATTGTCTTATCACCAATTTTTTTACCTAAATAGGGGCATGTTTTTACCTTGTTTATCTATCCTAACTAGGGCAATGCCATCTTCTTAATGATTATAACCGCCTTTGGGCAAATCATTGTGTTATCATACCATGTTGCCACTATTGGGGTACAATGCTTATAACTGCCTTTGAGCAAACCATTGTATACCATCCCACTTACATGCTTAGTGATTTTGATTACTTTTTCAATATCATTATGTTCTCACCCCATCATCTTCCTTTCTTTGATCCCCTTGTCTCACTTCTTATTTTGAGGGATCATTTGTCGACCTTCCTTTTGCCAACCATTTCCTCGAGGGTGCATCATATATTTAGTTCATCATCATTGAATTTGTAGGCATACATGACTTTTTCATTCTTTGAGAAGATGTTACTATGCCTATAGCTTACAATGCCTTCCCAAATAGGGGCAAACTATAAACACCTAAAATTGGCCACCAATGACCTTTAATCAGGGTTTGACCAATTTCTATCAAAATACACAATTTGGCATAAAAATATTAAAACACATTAAAAACTTTGAAATTGTCATAATTAAGTGCTAATTTTGGCTAGAGTATCATTGAATGAGGCAATGCAATTTATGAAGCAGCTAACTTTGATCATATCATTTCGAGTCAAAATGACATTTTCACACTTGGGTGCTCTAGATTTTTCTTTTCTACCAAATTTCTTTCATGAGGTATTTGCCTTTTTTATTTTGTGTTGACAACATCCTAAATGAGATAATGTTTCCAATGTATCTAACATCACCTTCCAATTCTAATCCAGTCAAATTTTGAGCCAATAATTTGACATTCTAACCAATTTGATTAATTTATGCACCAATTACCAAAAATTTGCTTCAAAGTTGACTAATCATACTTAAAGATAATTAATTGAAATCATGGGCTTAATTAAAAATTCCATGGAACTTGTTGAATATTTCTTTTTAGAAATTGATATTGAATAACTGCATCATCAAATGACATAATTTCTTGGAAAGACATCCCTAGGCCATAAATGAATAAAATATCTCATCAAGCCATTCCATGCTTCATTAAGACCTTCCATGCCTCTTTAATGCCTCTCTATCCCAAATATTTATGAAGCATTTATTGATTTTTGTCTCAAAAATTAAATGGCCTCTTAGCCACACATCTTCATCTTTAGATGGATGGTTTAGGTTCATTTTGATCATTATACACAATCTATAAATAGAAGGCCTTACCTATTGAATTTTAAACTCTTTTAAGCCAAAGTTACCATGCCCAAATAGATTCAAACCACATCTTGATGTAGTGTTATTATGCCAAAATATTTAGCCAAAGCCATCACAAAGCCAAAGGTGCCAAGAGGAGATGAAGGTAGCCACACTCCATTGATGAATATCTCTTGAAGCACAAGCCAAGAAAGCCAGAGAAGGAGCCTTTTGGAGCAATCAAGGATTTGGTAAGAAGTCTATGCTTTGTGTTCCCATTTCTCATTTATTTCCAATTCTAGTTGTGTTTTCAAATGGTTTTCCCTCACTAAGATCCCCCTAGTGACTAGGCCTAGAGATGTTATGCTAGTTAGTGTGTTTCTTTCATTTTATTTTTATTTTAGAACTAACATGATACTAGCCATCCTCTCTTGTGTCAAATTCCTAGTCTACAATTCTTTTCTGATTATTTGATTTCTTATGTCTTTAATACACCCTTTGGATCTTTGATATCATTTTTATGCTTCATATATTTATCTTAATTATGCCTATTATAATTTAAGTTTGTGAGTTCCATGGTAAGACCTGTAAAATCAACCAGGCCCTCCTCACAAATTCCAATAATTTTTATACATATTTATGTTGAAACAAACCTTCACTAGGTGTCTTGTTTGAAAGATAAGGTAATGGTCAAGCATAGTAGTTTTCTTCACTTATGTTTAGCCATATTTTTGTGTGGTAAAAGTATATAATTATATGTTCATGTCCTCATCCACATTCTACATTCTCTTGATAATGATTCATAACTACCTATCATTGTACCATCTTCCTTTACACATTTTTTGCATTGGGGAAACCTAAGCATTTTATGATCATTTCCATAACTCCTAATTTTTCACTTTTCTTTCCAAGGTGAAATTCTAGGGGTCTTTAGGAACCATGGTAGTTATGTTCTCCTCTCTAGCAGCTAAGTGTAGTCTCTCTTGCAAAATTCATTTTTAACACCCATGGTTGGTTTTTACAAATCCATATGGAGGAGGAAAATAGAAAATTCCAAAAGAGTTAAAAGTCATATCATAAAAAAATATAATGTGAAAAGGTAAATCAAATCTTAAAATTTAGATCACAATAAAATAAGTGATAATTTTGGGACATCTCCTATCCTAGTCAAAGTTCAAACTCCGTAGTTGGACTCATAATAGAACTAAGGTGCATTAGGGTGTCGTAGGTTAATAGACTAGAGTAGGAGATCTCATTTCATCATTACATCTTCTTAAATTCTAGTGGAACCTACTTTATCATGTAAACATCCAATCTTCACAGTAGAGTGTTGGATCTTTAAGGGCCCCTTAGGAGCAAGGAACATGTTGTGGGAAGGTAGGATACTTTTATTTTTCATGCATGCTAGCCTTCATGGGATGATATTTATTTTTTACTAGTTAGCCTAAGATTGTGTTTGATATGTAGGGTCATCTATAGTCATTGATGTTGAAATGTATGCTATATAAGGTTCTCTATGGCCATTGATGTTGAAATGTTTTATTGATTTAAGGATTAATGTGACCCTAATATTCCTAATGTTTAATAAGTCAAGGTATAATAAATATATGGGCTAACCCAAATGGAGTTTGTAAAATTATTAAAATAACCATTAAATGTAACAGGGACAATTCCACCCTAAGTGGATAAGGATGTGGCAATAAACCTATCTCAGAAGCACAAACTTTTTTAGAAAATAAGCATAGTAACCTGAGGCTAGAAGGTAATATAAGAATGATATTAAGTTGATTGGTTAGGCACTAAGAATATCATGTGTAATAGTAATAAAAACCTAGAATGGTTAGGTCGTATATGAGAGAATGACTATGAGAAATGGTAAATAAGAGTCGTGTATGTGAGAATATTTCAAGTTAAGGTGTGGTCAAATTACACATATTTTTTAATACAAAATATGAGTGTATACATTCCCCCATTTTATTCTAGTATGGAATATCTAAAGTAAAAGGATAGAGAGTGATACCTAATGATAACCATAATGGGTATGATCAAGCATATACTATGTGTTATGCCTTGATCCATGAAAACCTACAGTGAAAAAATATAAATTAGCTTTTAATTTTGAAGTAAAATATAAAAGTAACAAAAATAAAAATATATGAAATAAAATACTAAGGAATAAATACACCTATATGTATGTGAATCAAGATTGTAAGAACATGGGGTGATCATACCCCATTGACGGTGCTTGAGTAAGAAAATGGGTTGAGTTGAATAAGCCTCAATCCTCATTTGAAATGGATAAATGTCTAGAAGTTATGTTATGCATAGCTTTAGGCCAACACAAATCCAATAAATATGAGTAATGAAATCTACTAAGGGTTCTAATAAATATGATAATGCCTGAGTAATGCCTAAGAGTATATGCAAAGTTTTTGAATCATCCATTGTAGATTGATTATATGATTCAATATAATTAATGCTTGAGTAGTGTATACGTAATGCTTGAGTGTAATTTGATTTTGAAATAAATATGAGTAATACCCAACAAAGAATGACAAGTTTCCATTACATTTGATAATTTGAGTAACCCGAGTCATATAACTTATGCCAATATATCATGATATCTATGAAATTATGGAAATACGTGACTCATAATTCCCCCACTATGATAAATTTTGTAATCTAAGTCTTGTAATCTATGTAATAATCTAATAAAATTTGTGAAATATCTCATAATCCTATAAAATATGTGACATATGTCACACATATGCCCACAATCAAGTTAAAGTTATCAATATATGTGTAAACATGTATCATTTTGAAATAATTTGAGCCCAGA
Source organism: Torreya grandis (assembly GCA_037957365.1). NCBI lineage: Eukaryota > Viridiplantae > Streptophyta > Pinopsida > Cupressales > Taxaceae > Torreya > Torreya grandis. The sequence goes on from JARHVA010000076.1 coordinate 7,046,383, forward strand.
AAATATGAACTTATGATTTTGTGAAGACTTAATCTCTAAGTTAAACCATTGTGTATACCCACCTTTTGAAGTGAGGAATGAAGCATATGAATTAATTATATCAAAAGATAGCAGTCAAATGCATCATTTTATATATAAACTATATAAGAAATGCAAATCATATAATAACATGTGGAGAAAATGTCATCACATTAATATTAAAGCATCTGAGTATGTATGAGATGTATCCTCAACCAAATGTCATGTTAAGATAAATATATCAATGAAAAATGTAGTGATTAATCAACATAGCAATTAATATCCATAAACTAATTAATAATTACATGGAGAAGTGCATGATATGTATCATAGTACTACAAATAAGAAGAGTGTATGATAAATATCATTGCACTAACAAGCTCAATAAGCTTAACAAGCTCAATAATCTTAACAAGCTTAAAATACAATCCTAGAATTAATACACACATAAAAAATAGATTCAAGGAGTCACACAGAATGGAAAATCAAATGCCACACAAGGCCAAAGGCCACACTCAATAGATAATAAAATGTCATAGAAGGCTCAGGGCCACCCGTAATGGACAAGGAAATGTCACACACACATTGGACAATGTAATGAAACACATACAATGGAAAATATAATGTCACACAAAAGGGAAAATATAATGCCCAAAATTTGAAGTCAAACACAGTGGGCAACCAAATTTCACTTAATAAACAAAGTCAAAAATGAATAAGAAATAACGTTAAGCATCATAAAAAAAGTAAGGCTAATATACACAATCAATGTATGTCATCATCATATATATAAAAATAAGATATCTAGAGAAATGGCACAGTAAATGGTATGAGTCAGATCAAGTCATGCATCATCAATGTAAAGTAGTGTACTATGATCAATGTAAATAGTCATAGAATGATAAAACCCATGTAAATCATCTAGATGCCCCTAGTAAGAACATGTCTCAAATTTATGAAGATAGCTCCTGGGAGTATGAAAGTCATGCATCTGTGTACTCATGTCATAGATGACCTATATGTCTTACATCTCACTCATGTATATTGTGAAATGCATTTGTATATAAAAATAGATATATAATGTAATATATATGACAAATCATAAATAAATCATGTAAATAAGTAATTCATGTCATGCATAAGTCCTTGCTTTGAATTTTTTGAATATTTTACTTTTTATTTTATTTTTTTGAGTTTTTGAATTGCAAGGTCAAAGACCTATAATGGTATCTAATGGATGTCATAACTTATGTGAGGACTCAAGTAATAAAGTGTTAAATTTTTGGTATAGGATTTTGTTAGATGTCCATCTATCCTCATCATAATCATCATTGTACATATCAAATTCAATTACCTTTGATTTTTCTTTGGCTCTTTCATGAATGTTATGAATACACAATGCATCTTATTCAACTAATTATGAGGGATCATGAGATTTTTCATTATATAATTCTTTATTACTTGTCTTTTAATATTTTACTTTTGGTATCAATTATTCCTATCTTGTTGAATCTTGATTGTACTCCCCTCATAGAAAAAGGATATATGTTTATTTTCAATATTAATTATAGATTGCATTTTTTATAATCATTGTTGTCCAAGTGTAGCCCGCACTTGTTACGTGAAAAATATTAATGTATTGGAAACCTTAAAACCATAAGCGATTGGTAATGTAATATGTCCAATCAATCATTCACAATGTATACTATGTTGTAATTTATTTATGTTATGACCCAACTATTTTAAGATTAAAATGTTTCATGTATTTTGTCTTATTTCTTCATCAATATGTATTTTTGGTGATATCTATCATTAATGGATAATGTTTTAGTTGAAATTTATTTTTTTGGACTCTTGAAGTCTCTGCATGCTTTATTTATGGATTGGTTCTTTATATAAACCACTAGTAGTAGTTTCTATTGTATGTTGCAAAAGTTTTTGTTTGGTGCCCTATTATTTTGTGTAAATTTAAAAATGACATTCCTTCTTGATTTGACAATTTACCTTGATCTCTATGTCAATTTGTGGCTAAATTCATCAAATACCTACTAAGGAGCATTTGTAATATAGTGTTTGGTGTATTCTATGTAATAGTAAGTTATAATTTGAAAGTTGGTTCTAGATTTGTAGATTCTATATTGTTTAATGAATCTTTTTAAAAAATTGAATTTAATTCTATGATAAATTTTGCAATATTATATGCCTATTTCTCTCTAGTGATGTTAAATTTTACAAAGATTTACCCTAATAGAACACTTAGTGTTCTTGAATGTTATTTTAAACTTATATTGAAATAAATATTTGTACTATCATCCTTAGGCATGCCTAGAATAAATTCCTTCCCTTTGTCTAACTTAATCTTAGTTGTTGGCTTTGAGTCATCTCAACATTCCCCTAGACCAGCCGGTTCAAAATTAAGACTACACAAGTAATCATCAATATTCATTGGAATTTCATTCTCATCATCATCAATATCATATGCTTCCATGGATATCTGATCTAAATTATTTGAATGAACTACTAGAGGAAGATTTGGTATATTTTCCTTTATGGTATGTTATTACTTTGATGTGTTTGTAACTAGCACATGTACATTAGTCTTGTTTGACTCATTAATTTAAAATATATGTATCTAGTTAAGTGGTATCATTTATGATGGAAGTATAATAATAGACTTAGAAATATCTGATTGTGGATTGCATCCATCAATAGAATATCTTTTTTTATAGTATTTAAATGTTTGATTATCTGTAATGCATGTATATAGATGTTCTTCATGTATAAACTTTGCATGATCATCCAGTTTCAATCAATATGACATTACTATAACTCTTCATAGAAAATATAATATTTTACTCACTTTGTTATTCTATAAATTGATGGATATGGACATAATTCAAAGGGATGACACCATTGGCAAGTGATTTAGTTTGAAACCTGATAATCATATTTAATCATTTTGACTATAGAATTTTAGCTTCAATTTTAACACAAAATTTCCCTACTAAGAAAACTATTTAAGCATGAAAAATATATCATATACATCTGCATTTATATTTTTTGATATAAAGGACATCATTTATCAACAACATTGCCCATTGATCTTAGCAATATTGCCACCCATATCCACATAAGTAGCCAGAAAAGATGTCACCCATTTCCATGTTGGCATCCTTATTAAGTAACCAGAGAGATGTCATCAATTTAGTGCTCACTAAATTTAATAATATCTTCTTGACAAGTTAACTCAGATGGGTGTATTTGATTATACACCTTGCAAATAGTATCTAACTCACAACATCTTAATAAGACTGTGTTATTCAAAACATGTTAATGTCTAAGAATTGTCTAAATAACATAATTGATATTTTAGAAATAATATGTAGATAAATTGTGTTATTTGGAAATTACTTAGGGATAACACATATGCAAAGGCACATTAGGTGAGAAGGGAAGAAGACATTAACAAAGAGCATATATGTCGAATGCCTTGACAAAAACCACTAAATTAATATCATGTTAATAGGGATGTGTTGTTCACAACATATTAATCTTTACTATTTATATAAATATTATAAATATTTGGTGTGTTTGTTTTCAAATAAATAAATATTTTATTACAAAACAAAGTTTCTCATTTAATGGAAAACATGTTTTCAGCTAAGGTTAAATATAAGCTAAGTATTTGGTAGGAATATCAGAACAAATAATGTGTATGGGATAAATATATAATTTATTAATGTTATAGAACATAGGGAATGGATTCAATTCCATGTTATTTAATAATATGTCTCTAGAAAACATAATGTACTTTTCAACACAATTAACTGCTATTAATTTGTATATTCATTTGTTGATTTAGTCGCACAAATAACCCCATTTATAGAGTGTGCATATTTTAAAAGCTCTTAAACACCAAACATATTCACCATGTAACATCCACATCAACATGGTTTTCATGTCAATCCCCCATGAAATTCACAAAAATTTCCCGCTAGTTGATGATGCAGAGCTAATACAATTCTTTACCAAACTCTACCTATATCCTTGAGTCAAGATCCTCTTTCCTTCATTCACTCATTCCCATAGGGAAATCATGCAATAATGGTTATAATTTACCTTTAAAATGTTTCATATATCTATACTAGTTTCAAATGACCTTTCCATTATCAACAAACCATCCAATTTCACTCAATAATTTGTATCATACTATGTTCATGGGTTCTCTTTAACTTTCATGAAACTCTCTTCATTGGTCAATGTCAATGTAATATTTGAATAGGACATAAAAACATAATGATGATGTAAATCACATACAAAACCTTATATATTCTTATAACACTCCTTTATATCCCTGCTCAAACAACTAATCCAAACTACTTGCTCTCTTTCTTCACACAAAGACCTTTCAAGCTCTATTTCCTACTAGCCATGTTTTGGGTAAAATCTTTTGGTTTGGAGTATCAACAAAATTTAAAAGAAAATTGAAACCATTATCAATGTTCCTTTGGGTTATTATAACTCCCCTATTCCCCATTTGATTCCACTTCATCTGCATACTTCATTTCTATACTGTCACAGTCCTTAATTAGGTTTATTATACCTGCATGTCAAGTCAGTCATCTCTACACATGTTTATCCATATATATATATATATATATATATATATATATATATATATAAACATATTTAAAATCCTAAAATATGTTAGAATATATAGAAACTAATATTTTCTCAAATTTTGAGTAATTTTTTATGGTTAAAAATGAAGATATGGCCTAAACCCTAGTTTAGGGTTTCCTAGACTCCGTCTCAGGCTGAGAGTGTATAAATTTGCCTAACTTGAACCAAGAACTATTTCAAAAGAAACCAGTGGTCCGAATAGCTCTATTTAGGTATTATTTAACTACTATATGCCCTATATTATTCACATTAATGATAACTCAGTCTTACACAATTGTGTTTACATATAGGAAAACCAGGGTATTATATGTTTCATTGTATTTTCAATTTATAAAGACTTAAAAAACTAAAATGAGGTTATTTATACCGTAAAATACCATTTAAACCCATTATTAATCACCATTGGATCCAAAATAAAACTCAACACAACATATATCAGTTCTTAGACTATATTCTACTAACAACAAATAGGGTACGAAGGGTTTTTATCCTTTCATGTTATAAAGACTCCAAAAACCTTCAATGATGTTATCATCACCTTCCATTACTTGTATAAACCTTTTCCCATCCATTTTTCATAAAAAAAAACTCAATGTTTAGATGTCAAGGTACAAAACTCTAGTTTGTAGTTTGTAGGTTATCAATAAGCAAATCTTAAACTAAATAGAACAAAACCAATCTTTGATCATCTATATTTGAAAAACATATTTCCCACTATTGACATGTGGATTTCACCATATAACTCAAATGAAAATAGGATCAAATACTCAGTTCTTTTGTTTGAAACAATTTGAATGGTTTTATACCCTATTGGTAGACTACCACAACAACAATGACTATCTCCAATTCAATCTTGGATTTCCTATAACAAGATAGTCTATCACCTGATTATAAAAGAGATAAACTAATTATAATAAATTAATCACTATTTTGATCATTCAAATATACATGTGCTCTATCTCAACCAAGCCATTCCAATTCACACACAAATTTGAGAACACAGTCATCCTTCCTTTTCAACAAGGTTTTATTTCATCTCCTTTTCTTTATCATCATTGAATGCAATGAGAGGTTACCACCTACAAAATATAAACTCCTAAAACAAGATTCATAACTAATTCTTGATCATGATCCTACAAGAAACCTCCTAGTCCAACATAGGGTGGTGGACTGCCACCTCACACTAGCTTGACATATGCATTTATAACCAATATTAGGACCTTTTAAGAGACCACAAAGGTCATTTACAACATTTTTCATCAATTACATATCAACTAGACTCACTTAGACCAACTAAAACATCATGGCAATTTGAAATTCCATTTTTGGAGGGAAAACTAACTTGAACACAAATTTAAATTTCCACCTACTTAAAACACCTTTTAGATCATTTGTAAGCATTCAAATATTCCCCTACATCATACTCCCAAGGGGATAAAAAATCTTTCCACCCATGTTCTTCCTTCAAACACTCATATAGGTGTGTGTGCTCTTGACTACCACACTTGTACTTTGTCTTGCCTCTTATTATCCTCCTCCATGCTATACTTACAAAATACAACAACTGATTAAAGAAAACAAGTTCTTTTTCATGCCCTTAAGGCATTCTCCATCTTCCCTCTTTGCTTGTGTGTTCCTCTTGCTCCCAAGCACCTTCATGTGTTTTGTATACTTCACTATCCTTCTTTGTATTAGCTATCAACACATTTTGCATCTCTCCTTACATGACTTCTCCTTCATCTTCCACCTATACTTCAACCTTAGCATCTAAAAATTCATCTTGAGGAGTATATTAATATGCTTGACTCCTGCTTGCCTTTATTAATGCACTTATCTTAGACACTACTACTACATTCCATAAGTCTATGATTTCCTTGGTAACCTCCTTAACCATTTCTCTATAAATTTGATGAGGATCAAATCCATAATCTTGATTTAAAAGCTCATACAAACTTGAATATGCCTCATACCTTTCCTTATGATGTTATCCTATGGCTCCTTTGGTTTCTCTTGCATCCTCTTGAGTGATTATCTTGTCAGGATCTTAACAAGAACAATTGATTACTTTTGTGCAAGCAACTAAACACGAAATTAAACCAAAATAATAAGCAACTAGAAATCAGAATCAGCAAAGAATAAGAGATACAAGAAACAATGAAAACTTGTATTAAACTCTTCCAGAAGGAAATACAATTGAAGAAATCTCTTTTTTTTCCACACCTCTCAGATGTACAAATCTCTTTCCTTCAAGAGTTCTCTCACAATTACAAACACAATTCAGCTACTTGAATTGTCTACCATTTTCTCATACATGTCTGTTACACAAGCTATGAAGATCTATCCCTATTATATAGAATTAGGGATCATGAGCTATGAATTCTCCACCATTAGATACACCTCCTAATCAAAGGTTCAAATCAATCCTGCCAAAAATAGAAATGCAGACTCAACACTAACAGTTAAACTTATCATGCAAACAATCTATTCATCCCATGAAAATAGACTTTTGAAATGCATAGGTGACCGACGTCGGTCCCTGTCTACCTGCATATGACCAACGTCAGCTGATCATAACCAACATCAGTAGCCTGTAGTCGATTCCTAACTGACGTTGGTGACTATGTAAATACAGTAACCTTGCATTCACTCATTTGGTGTAGCTTTTGGCTCCACACCTCAATAATCTCCCACTTGGACATAAACAGCTACATCTATACCTATACAACAACATCCTCTAGCTTGTTGCTCCATCTTCAAGCTCAATCTTGAAGACCAATAAAAGTTGAATGAAGATTAAACTTCTCCTTTGTTACCAGCCTTGTTAACATATCAACAGGGTTCTTATCTGTATGGATCTTTTTCAGCTTCAACTCACCATCCTCCAATACCTGTCTAATGAAGTGGTACCTAAGCTGTATATGTTTGGTTCTTGAATGAAAGGCTGAATTCTTTGCCAAATGAATTACACTTTGACTATCATTGTACAATCTGCAACTCTCTTGCTCCTTTCCCAACTCTTCTATGAACCGTGTCATCCATGTCATCTCCTTACTAGCCTCTGTGACTGCAATGTATTATGCCTCTGTAGTAGACAAGGCAACAACCTTCTGCAACTTTGAAATCTAGCTAATCGTTGTTTCACCAACAGTGAACACATATCCTGTGGTGCTTCTCCTGCCATCCAAGTCACCTGCCATATCCACATCTACATATCCATGTCGAGAAGTGTTTAACCCTCCATATCACAAATGCCTACTGCTGGTCCCTCTTAGATATCTGAGAATCCACTGAACTGCTTTCCAGTGTTCCTTTCCTGGATTGGCCATAAACTTACTGACAACTCCCACTGCTTGGGCAATATCAGGTCTAGTACATACCATTGCATACATCAAGCTCCCAATTGCGGAAGCATATGGAACTCTACTCATGTACTCCACCTCATCATGTGATTTAGGACACTGTTCTTTGCTCAACTTGAAGTGTCCAGCCATAGGTGTGCTTACCGGTTTCGCATCCTACATATTGAACCTCTCCAACACCTTGTTCACATAATCCTCTTGAGACAAAATCAAACTATGATTTTTCCTGTCTCTCTTAATACTCATGCCAAGGATTTTCTTTGTTGCTCCCAAATCCTTCATGGAAAATGTGTGAGCTAATTTTACCTTAAGCTCATAAATATCCTGCATATTTGAACCTGCAACAAGCATATCATCTACATACAGTAACAGGATAATATATCTACCATTATCTAATCTCTTAAAATAAACACAATGGTCAGATTGACATCTGCTAAAGCCATGCTCTGTCATAAACCTGTCAAATCTCAGATACCATTGTCTTAAAGCTTGCTTAAGACCATATAAGTTTTTTTTCAACCTGCACACAAGTTTCTCCTTACCTTTGACCTCAAACCCTTCCGACTAATCCATATATATTTCTTCATCCAAATCTCCATGAAGAAATGTTGTCTTAACATCAGCTGCTCAAGATGCAAATCTTCAATAGCAACAAAAGACAATACAGTTCGGATAGAAGTCATTTTTACTACAGGAGAAAAAATTTCACCAAAATCAATACCTAGTTTCTATGCAAATCCCTTTACTACCAACCTGGCCTTATGTCTCATTTGTCCATTCTCACCTTCCTTTAACTTGTAAACCCATTTGTTTTTTAGTGCTCTCTTTTTGGCTGGCAACTCAACCAAATCCCACATTTGGTTCTCTTTCAAGGAATCAATCTCCTCATTCATGCTAAGCTCCCACTATTTCTGGAATTCTACCTGCATTGCCTCATCAAAACTTTCTAGTTCTCCACTATCAATGAGCAATAAGTAGAATAATGAAGGGGAATATCGAATTGGAGGTTTACTTACCCTTTTTGACCTCCTTATGGGCATTTCAGACTCATTCACTGCTTGTTGTCTACCCAAATTCTCTATCAGTGACCGATGTCAGTCATCTCCAGGTTTGTACCTGATCGACATCGGTTCCACCTGACCGATGTCGATTCCTGTCTGACCAACATTGGTACCTATATGACCGACGTCGGTTCCTACCTGACCGATGTCGGTTCCTGCCTGACCGAGGTCGGTGTCTGTGTTTTCCTATCTATGATTATTTTTCCCTACAAGCTCATTTTGGATCACCACCTCGTCTAAATCTCCATTGCCCTGCTCAGAATCATTTAACCTCTTGAGCTGATCACTATACATCACCTTTTCATTGAAAACAACATCACAGCTTCTAATAATTTTGTTAGTTCCTAAATTCCACAATCAAAATCCAAAATCTCCATAGCCATAACCAATAAAAGTGCACCTCATAGATTTAGCATCTAGATTCTTTTTATTTTCTCTATCAACGTGCACAAAAGCTTCAGAACCAAAAACTCTGAGAAATGAAAGATCTACCTTTTTACCTGTCCAAGCCTCTTCTAGAATTCCACCATCTAGTGCAGTAGAGGGTCCTCTGTTAATCAAGTAAAATGCAGTATCTACAGCTTCTGCCCAAAACTATAAGGGCAAACCAGCATGTAACCTCATACTCCGTGCACACTCCAATATAGTTCTGTTCATCCTTTCAGCAACTCCATTTTGCTGAGGTGTCCTTGGAACCATCCTTTCCCTATGTATTCCACTCATAGAACAGTACCTATTGAATTTATTGCTGTAGAACTCACCACCATTATAAGATCTAAGGCACTTCAATCTCAAACTTGTTTCATTCTCAACCAAAGCTTTCCATTTCTTAAATGTGTCAAAAACATTAGATTTCTTCTTTATGCAATAAACCCATACCATTCTTGTAGCATCATCAATGAAAGTAACATAATACTGTGATCCTCCAATAGAAGCTACCTGAGCTGGTCCCCACACGTTTGTGTGAACAAGCTCCAACTTGTGCTTCTTCTTTGTGATAAGTTGGAAATCACAGAAGATGTCAGGCTCAACCTTATAGATCTCAGAGCCTTTCTATCAAGAACATTCCATTCTTCATCTTGCATATCTATGGGCTTGCTTGAAACTCCACCCAATGATAAGTACAGATCTTTCTGATACAGATAATCTTTTATCTGCATCCTCCATAATTGATAATTCTTGTCGTTAAACTTCTCCATTCTTAGTTTACTTTCTTCTGCCATTGCTATACTCCCACTCAAACAAAAACCCATGTGAGTGACCTATAATAAACACACACTAAATAGATCTGAAACCACTTGTTAGTGAACCCAAGCTCTGATACCACTTGTCAGGATCTTAACAAGAACAATTGATTACTTTTGTGCAAGCAACTAAACATAGAACTAAACCAGAATAATAAGCAACTAGAAATTAGAATCGGCAAAGAATAAGAGATACAAGAAACAATGAAAACTTGTATTAAACTCTTCCAGAAGGAAATACAATTAAAGAAATCTCTCTTTCTTCCACACCTCTCAGATGTACAGATCTCTTTCCTTCAAGAGTTCTCTCACAATTACAAACACAATTCAGCTACTTGAATTGTTTACCCTTTTCTCATACATGTCTATTACACAAGCTATGAAGATCTATCCCTATTATATAGAATTAGGGATCATGAGCTATGCATTCTCCACCGTTAGATAAACCTCCTAATCAAAGTTTTAAATCAGTCCTGCCAAAAATAGAAACGTGGAATCAACACTAACAGTTAAACTTATCATGCAAACAATCTGTTCATCCCACAAAAATAGACTTCTGGAATGCACAGGTGACCGATGTCGGTCCCTGTCTACCTACATATGACTGACGTCGGCCGATCATAACCGATGTTGGTAGCCTGTAGTCGATTCTTGACTGACATCGGTGACTGTGTAAATATAGCAACCTTGCATTCACTCATTTGGTGTAGCTTTTAGCTCCACACCTCAACATATCTCTTCCTTCTTCATGTTATCTTGCCTCCAACATAGTTGACCTGTTTGTTCTTGTTCCATCAACATGACTCTATATGGAATCTCTTCTTTGTCTTGAATTATTTTGATCACCACTTGGTCATATTCCTGTTATTCTTATCTTTTGAGCTTATGAATGGGCTCAACTATCTCTTCCTACTCGTCATCTCTTAAACATGAATTCCCAGCTCTCCGCTAGGGAATCTCCACTCACTAAACATATCAAAGCAACATTAGATTTCAAAACATGAGGCTTGATTTCCTCCTTGCCCTTCCACTTTTATCTTCTTCTCTTTTCCACTAATTTCTTGATTAGGTATTTGATTGGCTTCCTTATCATGACCCATCCAAGATGTGGGTTCACAAACTCTTTCATCTTCTCTATCTTGATCAACATATCATTCATTTACTACCTCATCTCTACCATTTCTCTCTTCATCTCAGTCTTCTCCTTGGTGTCTTCATGCACCATATTTTCCTTGTGGCTTTCATGCTTAACCCTATCTTTCACTTTTCTCTCTACATCTTCTTTCATCTTCATATTGAGTACCACACTTGTGCACATTTTTCTCCTTCTTTTGGTCTCACTTGGACCATTCCCTTTGGTTCACACTTGGAACCTTCTATTTTAGACCTCACTTGGGCCTTTCAACTTCTTATCCTTTCATAATTGGACTATCTCACTTCCTTGACGTCTATTTATGAGCTTATTTTCTCTTTATTCAGGTCTAACACCACAATACTTACTATTTTATATCAGTCATACATCTAAATCAATAAATCAATCATAAAATATATCATACCTTCTCAAGCTGCCTTCCTACTATGTCCTCCAATAAGTCTCTTTGTAATCTACCTTCTTTCTTATCTAAAACTTTATGCAATATGAACCATATAATCATAAATTTATATACATGTATTTACCTTCCTAGATCATATAGATGGCTATGATGCCAAATGATGTAGAGCTAATACACTTCTTTACCAAACTCTGCATATATCCTTGATTCAAGATCCTCTTTCTTTCAATAAATCATTCCCATAGGGTAATCATACAATAATGGTTATAATGTACCTTAAAAATATTTCATAGATATATAATAGTTTTAAATAAACTTTCCATTATCAAAAAACCATCCAATTTCACTCAATAATCTGTATCATACTATGTTCATGGGTTTTATTTAACTTTCATGAAACTCTCATCATTGGTCAATGTTAATGTAATATTTTAATAGGACATAAAAGCACCATGATGATGTCAATAACATATAAAACCTTATATCTTCTTATAACACTCATTTATATCCCTTCTTAAATAACTAATCCAAACTGCTTGCTCGCTTTCTTTACATAAAGACCTTTCAAGCCCTATTTCCTACTAGCCATATTTTGGGTAAACTCCTTTGGTTTGGAGTATCAAAAAAATTTCAAAGAAAATTTAAACCACTATCAAGGATTATTTTGGATATTCTAACTCCCCTATTCCCCATTTGATTCCACTTCATCTGCATATTTTATTTATATACTATCACAGTCCTTAATTAGGTTTATTTTGCCTGCATGTCAACTTAGTCATCTCCACATGTGTTTGTCCATACATATACATATTAAAAATCCTAAAATATGTTATAATATATGGAAACCAATATATACTCAAATTTTGAGTGCTTTTTGACAATTAAAAATGAATTTATGGCCTAAACCTTAGTTTAGGGTTTCCTAGACTCTGTCTCAAGCTGAGAGTCTATAAATTTGCATACCTTGAACCAAAAATTATTTCAAAACAAACCAATGGTCTAAATAAATTTTTCTAGGTCTTATTCAACTTTTTATTTATTTAATCATGTCACTATATGCTTTATATCATTCACATTAATGACAACTCAGTCTTGCACAACTATGTTTGCATACAGGAAAACTAGGGTATTCTAAGTTTCATTATATTTTCAATTTATAAATATTTCACACAATATAATGAGGTTATTTATACCTTAAAATACCATTATTAATCACCATTGGATCCAAAATAAAACTCAACACAACATATCTTAGTCCTTATACTGTATTCTTTTAACAACAAATAGGGTACATAGGGTTTTTATCCTTTCATTCTATAAAGAATACCAAAACCTTAAATGAGATTATCATCACCTTCCATGACTTGTCTAAACATTTTCCCATCCATTTTTCATCAAATAAAACTCAATGTTTAGTATGTCAAGGTACAAAACTCTAGTTTGTAGTCTATAAGTTATCAATGAGCAAATCTTATAACTAAATTAAACAAAACCAATCTTTGATCATCTATATTTGAATAACATCATTCCCACTATTCATAAGTGGGTTTCACCACATAAATCAAATGAAAATAGGATCAAATACTTAGTTATTTTTATTGAAACAATTTGAATGGTTTCATACCCTATTGGCAGACTACCACAACAACAATGACTATCTCCAATTCAATCTTGGGTTTCCTATAACAAGATATAGTCTATCACCTGATTATAAACAAGATCATATACTTAGAAAAAATTAATCACCATTTTTATCATTCAAATATACATGTGCTCTGTCTCAACTAGGCCATTCTAATTCACACAAAAATTTGAGAACACAGTCATCCTTCCTTTTCAACAAGGTTTTATTTCATCTCCTTTTCTTTATCATCCTTGAATGGGATGAGAGGTTACCACCTCCACAACCTAATTTCTCACCTAATAGAACTCATATATATATCAAAACTCTTAAAACAAGATTCATAACTAATTCTTGATCAAGATCCTACAAGAAACCTCCTAGTCCAATGTAGGGTGGTGGACTGCCACTTCACACTAGCTTGGCATGTGCATTTATAACCAATATTAGGACCTTTAAAGAGACCAATAAGGTCATTTAAAACATTTTTCATAAATTACATATCAAATAGACTCACTTAGACCAACTAAAACATCATGAAAATTTGAAATTCCCTTTTTGGAGGGAAAACTAACTTGAACACAAATTCAAATTTACACCTACTTAAGACACCTTCTAGATCATTTGTAAGCATTATAAAATGCACCTGCATCATTTGACCTCTATTTAAATTCCAATGTCATTGAAACGTCATTACATCAAATTTATAATGACATAATTTTTATCCCTAAGTATTATCCAAATATCATAATTTATTTATGTATTATTTCCAAAATATCAGTTGTGTTATTTAGATCATTTTTATAGATTAACATGTGAATAAAATAGTCTTATTACCATGTTGTGAGTTGGATATTAGTTGTGAGGGATATAATCAAATACACTTATCTAAGTTAAATTGTCAAGAATATTTTTTTAAATTTAATGAGCACTAAATTGATGGCATCTCCCTACTTACTTATTAAGGCTACCAACATGGAAATGGGTGGTGTATTTTCTAGCTATTTATGTGGAATTGGGTGGCAACATCACTAACATGATTGGGGAATGTTGTTGATAAATGATGTACTATATGTTGAAAAATATTAATGTAGATGTATATGATAGATTATTCATTCTTAATTAGCTTATTTGGCAAGGAAATTTTGTGTTACAATTGAAGCTAAAATTATATATTCAAATTGATTAAATATGATTTCTAGGTTTTTTATGCACCCAAAATTGACACGGTGCGACATTTTTTATACAAATTTGATGATGATGCAATGACCTCTTATTTTTTGCTCCATGGGGAATTCTCTAGCTCTATTCCCTCCTTATGCTTCTTTATTTCACTCTTGACCCCTTTTGGTCCCCTTAATTTTGACCATCTCATGTCATTTATGCCTTATGTCAAAATCAAACCTTGGACAATGAAACCGCCAACCCAAGTGATGGAACCACCCATCTAGATTATGAAACTACCCCTCAGGTTACACAAACATCATGGTGGTTATGCAATATAGGAGGTGGTTCTGACATAATAAGGTGATTTTGAATTAAAATAATGATAGTGTTGAAATCATGTATGGTGGTTTTGTCACCTTAGGTGGAGGTTTTATAACCACCCCTGCATAAAGTGGGGTTTCCATCATAATGGAAATGCCTTCCAAAATTAGCTCTTGTAACTTCACTTTTCACGTATTTTACATAAATAGCTTCATGTTTATTATTCTCATCACCTTGTATTCACTGCCAATCATGCCCAACTCACTCACTCTCTTAATTTTATCCTTATTCAGTTCATCTCAAGTTGAACTCAATGTCACACTTAG
Organism: Torreya grandis; assembly: GCA_037957365.1. Classification (NCBI taxonomy): domain Eukaryota; kingdom Viridiplantae; phylum Streptophyta; class Pinopsida; order Cupressales; family Taxaceae; genus Torreya; species Torreya grandis. The sequence continues at coordinate 7,061,736 of JARHVA010000076.1, forward strand.
TTGTACTCTATGCAAACTCCATTCTCTTACTACAAGAAGGTTAATTTTGACCTAATTTCATATCCAAAAATTGACATAATAAATTGTTATTTAGAATATTTTACAGCCACAACCCTACTAAAATTTCCAGAAGATTCAACCTCTATTATTTTTGAGTTGACTACATAGTTGCAAGTGAAGAAGTGTTATTGGTGAAATAAAATCATACTTTGCAAGCCAAGGCATTATCCAACCTCAGTTCAAATACTCTCCTTTTGTGGATTGTGTCTCCCCCCATTCTCATCTTTTCCTAGAGTTTTTATATCCTCCAGCTAGAGAGTTTACAAAATTTGTTGAAGAGCACACAGAGGTAGCATGCCTTGGATTCTCCTATCAACACACTACATGTAATTCAAATGATTTAATCCAAAATCAAGTTGGGTTTATTTTAGTTTTTAGTATTTGTTTTCTTTGTTAGATTACATTCAATATAGCTTGTTATTATGATTAGATTAGTTTTCCATAAAAGAGAAAAGAGCAGGTTTGATAGTGAGATAGATCCATTTCTTTTCATTTGTCTTAGCTACAAAAACATAATTAGAATTGGTTTATGATTACATTTCAAAAAAAAAAATTCCTTTCAAATCAGTAATACACTTAGTCAATCATCCTAAAAAATCCCCTAACAAATCTATCTTTTGAACTAACACAACTTTTCTTTTCATGATCTAAACAAGTCCTTTGCATTCTAAATAACCATCTAGGCAAAATAGGAAACATAGATAATCGTAGGTGCATACTTAAGAGTATTATATTTTTGGTCATATTCATTTTGAAGAGTTAAAATCATTGTTATTTTCCTCTCTTAAATCAAAAAATCAAAATTTTCATCTCTTGTTCTTACTTTAGAAATATGTTCAAAAGGTATGTTTGTGACAAATTATAAAGGTTGAAAAGCAAGCCTAGTTTGTTTATGAATAAGAAAATAAGTGGAAAGAATTTTTTTTTTGTTATTCAAGATTAGATCTCCTCTCACATTTATTTCATACATAAATTTAATTTACACATTTAGCTTACTTCATGCAAAACAATCAAAAAAAAAAAAAAATCATCTAGTTTGCATACAAGTGGAGCAAGTAAAAATCAGGATCTGACATAATAGCATAGGTTTCTTCTCTCTTCCATTGCATGCATCTCAAACATTAAAAAGGATAAAAAAAAATCATTTTGATTTCATTTGCTTTCAGTTTTGTTATTATTTCACTTTCAACACTTCATTTTCAGCAAGCAAGTATTCATTTATAAAAAACCAAGGAAAGCCAAAAAACAAAAATAGTGTCAAAAGTCTTGTTATTTCATGCAATACATACTAAAATACTTGAAATTTTTTGTAATCAAACACATCTACCATAAGCCTTTTCCATTCAAATAAGAAAACACATACCAATCCTTCTTTAACATTCCAACAAGCACATTTTACAAGCCATTGCCTTAACAAGATCATATGCTTTTCCTTGAATTCTGCTTAGTCTCTTTTAGATGACCCTTCCTGAGACACTTGGTCTTACTCAACATGGTCTAATCCCTAGATTTAGATCACATTATCCCACCATCATCACATAATCTGACATTAGTACTGATTTGAGATGTAAGGTCTTTTGATCCACTCTAATTCCCTACCTCATCGTAGAGTCCTTAGCCACCTTAGAGGAACAAGAGCACATATCTTATCCACATATCATTTTTCTCCCATGAAATAGGAGATATCAATACAATTTAATTCAAGCTTAGTCACCCATCCATCCCATCTTCTTATCCTTAGCTCTAACCTCATCTTATATCATTTACATTTAGTGGATGACATTGGCTAGGTAGAGTCAACCCAACACAGTAGATCTTCTTCCACGAGTCATTCAACCCAATCTCCCTCATTTCCCTGAGTCTATAATTGACCAAGGACTCTATCTTCTTATGATATCAAAAACTTAAGGGCCTTGGAGCTTTGTCTCCACATAGCTCAATGTTCTTAATGAGCACCGAGATGCTACTGAGGTCTTTTGATTCCATCATGAGATCCCATTGCCACCACCTATCCCAAATCCCATTCCACCCAAGAATCAATAAAATCCATAGCCCATCGATTACATCAACTACCTCATCTAGACCTCAAAGAGTTGAGTGCACATATTATCATATGCAAATTTGCATGCATATAAATTGGTGAACTCAACATGAAGGACTTTGTCCTTTGTATATCCATTTCTTATTTTTTATCCCTTTTATCTTCTCCATCTCCCTTCCTTCCATTTATTTTTTGGGTATCCATATACCCTCCAAAGTATGGATCTCTTCACCTAGAGGGCTATAGGAGAAGCCAACTTAGCTCTAGTGAACCTTAGTTAATGAGTTATAACAACACAACCTTTGACACTAATGTGAAATACCAATCCTATGATTACTCCCTCCTTAACACTTAGATAAGGAGTGAAGTTATCATCCAATAGATACATGATGTATCTAAAACCATAAGTAACCATCCTGACTCTAGTGACATGACTCTTATGGTTAGAGGCAAAATCACTCCTCATATGACCATAAGGCCATCTATCATCTTACAGAGCCTAGACATAGAAATTGTAGCCAAATATGATCATTACTTAGGAAGGATCTACCATTTAGAAGATGAGGTCAACCAAATGCAAACTATTGCACATCCTCTTAGTAGGAATTAGGATGCCTTTAACCTACCAATGGCCAATACCAACACCGTTCCCAAGGCTCCCACATTGAACTGACACCTTCATGAGGCCTCATTTTACATATTCTCTCCTCCTACATTAGAAACCCATGGATCCAAAACCAACACGAGTCCAAGTCATCTCATTAACACCCTAGTGGGTCATATTTGTGACCTAGCAAATAATCAACAAGCTCTAAGCTAAGAGATGGGTTAAAACCTTCTCATGCCCACTCATCCCCCTTATCATCCCATTTAAACAATAACTTACCCCATATCACAACAATAAACCTACACACTCTTACCACAAAACCTTGTCTCTCACCAACCCCTTGGAGATATTCTCACTCACGGGGTACCTAACCCTTATGTATCCAAAAATCATTCACCCTACCAAGTAACTAGCTAGACCCCAACAAGGGGGTATACATGTATGATCTACCACTATGAAACAACACATCAATAAAAAATACACTATTCTCCATGCCTCTCAGCCATACACCTATCACATAAAACCACCTTGCAAAGATAGGGTATGTTCGACCCTATTTAGCATCAAGATACATGCAAACTACCTGTGTACCACCACAATAAGCCATGTACACTTCACCAAAACAAGTTTTGATGCCTCTTGCATCTCATAATGTTCCTTCATAATTCCACATGTATTCAAAATCTACTCAGCTAGATAATTATTCCTTGGCTTACTCCATACCAGCTTATCAATATTATTCCACACCTCTGATTGGCTATCAGTCCAATCCATACACTACCCCACCTATTCATTCTAGCCTCAACATGATGATGATAGACTTTAATAACATGGGAACCTGTGTCTAATACCTCAAGGAACCCCTTGATGTGAATATATGATGAGTCCTTCTCCCACATCCCCTACCAAGTCTTCCTAAATTCAAAGGGGAAGGGAACCCCAAATTGCATGTAAAATCCTAAGTTAATACCATCAAAAATCTCATGCCTTGGGATGGGGTTATAGTAAAGATATTCCCTAAGACTCTCAAGGGGATAACACTTGACTAGTAATATCATCTCCCTAAGAGATCTATACGCTCTTTTTTCCAATTTATGGATGATTTGTTAAGGCATTCAACATAAACAAACTCCTAAAGACTAGCATACAATAATTATTTCATATCAAACAAGATTACAACAAGTTAGTTACCCATTTCATCATAAGATGGTAGTAGGTCTTGTGTTCCTCTGCTAGCACACCCAACATGGACCAATTAGAGTTATGCAATCTTTTCCTCCACTCCTTCAATAAGGAAATAAGGGATGACATCCAAAAGTTCTTATATTAGTCATATGAATAGGCCTTTGAAAGTGCATTGTGTATTGATTGAACAACCATAAATACTGTCCAATAGACCTATGGAGCCAATGGGAACATCATCACTCCCAATCTAAATAATGGGGGGTCTCAAAATATGAACCCAAACCCAAACAATGTAAATAACCAAGGTCTTAAGATACTAAATTGTAATAGGAATTCTACTACCAATGGCACTACCGATCAAGTAAATAAGTAAATCCCCATAAATAATAGTCAATATCTACCAATAAATAACACCAATAACATCTACAACATTAGGGTCAAGAAACAAAGCTCTTATCTTGCCATTCATGTGGTTGATTTCAATCAACCATTGCCTCGTAACATGAAATATCAAAACCATAACCAAAACCAATACCAAAAAAGCAAAATGATACCCATAGTTTTAGAATGAAGGTTACTATCAATAGGGATTTAGACAACAAGGGGAAAATAGGAAACTTGGGTATTACAACCACAATGTCTATTGCCTCTTCTGTAGAATCATAGGCCATGATACTCAAAGCTGCCAAGAATATAACAATTTAATACAAAGAATCTTGGAGGATCAAAGATAAATTTTTGTGGATATGTTCCTAGGAGGGTGCACATGAACACGCAAACCCTTCTAAATGGTCATGTTGCTCCCTAAAATCAAAACCTATAAATTTACCACAATCCTTTCCCCAACCATCAAATTCACCCCTTGCACGGTTAATAGCAGAATAAACTGTAAGGTCACCCCATGCAACACAACTAATCCATGGTGATAAGAAATCATGATGTTAAAGCCTCCACATTTGGGGTCCAAAACATTGATGTGGATCCTCAGTTAGGAGTTTAAGGCAAGACCCAGATGATAGGGGTCATAGAATTAGGAAACAAACATTATAATTTATACTAGAGGGGATTATCCTAAAGTTAGACCCAATATCCACATGATTAAAATATTGAAAAAATAACATGCTCTACCTGATAATCGCCCCTTCCACACATGATCAATAGACCCTGCACTATGATGGGGCCAAGTGCCATCTAGGTACTAGGGTAGGAGTCATTCACATTGTCCCTGAGGGGTGAGTTATGCCCTTCAATTTTAAACTAGACTTTGACTGTGAAAATAATGGAGCCAAGTACGAAACCCTACTACTTGGTATGCTCATCACAAAGTGCCCAAGTGTCTAAAACATAAAAATCCAAGGAGATTTACAACTAGTGAAAAATCAAGTATCCAAAGTCTACCAAAATAAAGACAAACACCTCTAAATGTATAAAACCATTGTCCACAAGATCATCAAGGACTTTAATTTCATCTCCATCAAAGCAATTCCTAGAAAAGGCAACCAATTTACCAACTCCATGGCTACCTCATCTTCACATTTTGTACCCCATTCAATGGTCCTAGAATCAAATTTTATAGTCTAAATTAGGATTGAGCCTCTCATAGTTAAGGCTCTTAATGACCAAATAATCACCCATGTTGAACAAGATGAGGGCCCCCTTTCCTAGATCTAGCTAAAAATGATGAGGCCATCCTTAAATTCCTACAAGCCTATAATGACCTCCCCTCATTCCATCATAAGAGGGGCTTCTCACTCACTTTTTATCCTAAATCAGCCCTTAGAGTTGAGTCCAATGAATCATACTACCATGTGGATGATTATCTCTCCTTTGATGATGATCATGATATCTTCAACACTGAGAATGAATATTTGGACCTGCCCCCAAATCTTGACATATTTGAAGAGGGACACGTGTCCCTCATTGAGGAAACCATCAAAATTAATATCAAGATAGAAGAGAATCGTAAAATCCTTAAGATAGGGTATTCACTCTCTGAATAAGAGGCAGAGGACCACAAAAAACTCCTCATGAAACTTTCTAAAGCATTTGCCCTCTCCTACACTGACATGATAAACATCAATCCTAATGTTATCATCCATAATCTAGTTATGAAACCTGACATGAAACTCATCAAGTAAAATATCAAACCCATCAAACCTAAGTCTCATTAATGGTGAAGGAGGAGGTCATAAATCTCTTAAAAATTGGCTTCATTAATCTTGTTGATTACTCCAAATGGATGTCCAACATCATCCCCTTTCTCAAAAATAATGGTAAGATCAGAATATGCATAGACTTTCGAGATATAACAAGGGATGCCCAAAAGATAAATTCCCCCTCCCATCCATAGATGCCATTATTGATGCTAATGTGGGGTACAAGCTACTATCACTCATGGATGGTTTTTGGGATACAAGCATATTCACATCTTCGATGAAGACCAAATCAAAACCTCCTTCACTACACCTTGGGGAACCTTTTGCTATGTTTTAATGTCTTTTGACCTAAAAAAAGTAGGGGCAAAGTATCAAATGTCTATGGCCCACATTTTCCATGACCTCATCCATACAATATTAGAAGTTTACTCAGATGACCTACTTAGAAAAGTAAGGTGATGTGAAGACTATTTAGAAGTGTTACACATCATCCTCATGCAATTGATCAAATCCACAGTTAATTTTAATATAAATAAGTGTGTGTTTGGGATTATTGATAGAAAATTCTTGGGATACATTATCTCCCAACATGGGATCGATATTGATCCTGTTAAGACCTAAGTGATCTTAAAAATGAACCCTCCCATAGATGAATCTAGAATAAAAACTATTTTATGTAAGTTGGGATCCATTTGATGATTCATCCCTAACCTTACCTATGTTGTTTAACCCATAAACAACCTATTTAAAAATATGAGCAAGCTAACTTAGATAATTGATTGTCAAGAAGCATTTGATGTGGTAAAACTCTTTATTATGTCTCCTCCTACACTCATGGCACCTAAGCTAGATAAGCCTTTGATAATTTATATAAGAGTGATTGAGGTATCCCTCACATGTATGTTGGATCAAGAGGATGACACTGGTAAGGAGCATGTGATCTATTTCATCAACAAAACCCTTTTTTATTATGAGACATGATATATTCAGGCATAAAAGGACTGTTTATAATTTATATTCATGACTAAGTGGCTATGACATTATATACTTAATCAAGAAATGAAATTTATCATGAGACCTAAATCCTTAAAGACATTTCTAACCTAGCCAACTTTCTCTCAAAAATTCGGATACTTAATTACACTATTAAGTGAGTTTAAGTTGACTTATATTAACCAAAAATCCATTAAAGGATAGATCATCATTGATTGGTTAGTTGACTCCCCTCTAGAGGTTAATGACCTCATCGATACTGATTTACTTGACAAAGTGATATGATATATAGAAAAGCCTACCATCAATTCCTCCCCTTGGTACACAGACATCTTTAATTACCTGGTCGACCAAACTTACCTCAAAGGCACAAATTCATAATAGAGAAGACACCTTCATGTTGTTGCATCCAAGTATGCTATCTTAGATATAATCCTTTATCATAAGGCCTTCAACAACATGTTTCTCCAATGTGTCAATCAAGAGGATTTATAAAAGGTCCTCTTTCATTATCATAGTGGTGTGTGTGGTGGGCACTTCGATGGGCATGTTACTGCTCAAAAAATCCATAGGATGGGGTATTTTTGGCCCACTCTAGAGCATGATGTTGTTGAGTATGTACATAAATGTGAAAAGTGCCAACACCTTTCACATGAGATACACATTACCCCTAGGTAATTACAAGCCATCATCACTATGTGTCCCTTTTCTACTTAGGGATTGGATTTAGTAGGTAAACTCTCCCCTAATTCTTCAAATGGTCACCACTTCATCATCATGATAATTGAGTATTTCATCAAATGAGCATAAGTGATGCCCATGACAATGGTAACTGTTGACCAAATTTGACATTTATTCAAATTGGGTCAACCCATACATATTTAACCTTTTTAATAGGTTTTCATATGTCTTATAGGGGTCTCATGTTGGTCTAAACATCTCACATACCCTTATTCTTACTTTGGTGTAAGCCTAACTTCCTTGTGTTTGTTTAATCTTAAAAAGTCAACTCTAGTAAACTATGGTCAAACATGATCAAAGGCTCAAATTATTTTATAAATGTCATAATAGGGTAATTGAAGTGTTTTAAGGTGTTCTTAAGTCATGTATTTAACCCTTTGTCATGTTTCATATGCCAAAAATGTCTTTTGGTCACATTTTAGGCTCTTTAAATGACTTTTACAAAAAAAATTCAAGGAAGAGGTTATCACCAAGGAGGATTATAACGTGGATAAGGTCAGATCATGTCAATAAATGGTTATATCTAGAAAAGAGGTAGTTTCATGCACAAAATAGGAGAATCTCCCAAAAATAGGCTCTTAATGGCACTTGTATGGACTTGAAAAGTTCACCTTCAGGTGAAAACATGAGTAAAGTGTCTTTTGATCTACATAAATTCTTCCCTATGCCTAATGTGTAGATAAAAAATTATAAATATCAAATTCTACTTCTTTTCTTTCTTTCTTACCTTCACAAACCAAGAAGGGTCAACTTTAGATGCTTGGTGTAGTCTGTACAGATGGAGTTGGAAGGAGTGCTCTTGGGAGTTGAGAGGGGTCTTACTCTATTTCAAATAAATTTAAATCATTTTGATTTTCATGGATCCTCATTTATGAACCATTGTTAATAAGCCTAACATCTTTTTATGCTCTTGCATCCATTTGAGGTCCCTGTATGAGCTTCTATTAGAATATGTTGCTTTAATTTGATAAGTTTGACTATTTCATGTGTTTATCAAGTCTATATAATACCTCTCCATGGGTTATTCATTGTATTCTTGGATTTGGAGTTTCTAAGAACTCAAGAAGCCTCTTCTAGGCATGCTTGTGCTTGCAGATTGGTTCCTTTCACACCTACAGGTGTCTAACAGAGCTGCAAGAGTATGTAAGGAAGGAAAATTAGTAGGGTTGAGGCCTCATGAGGTGTGTGAATAAAATTTATTTCTTGATGAGCATGAATAATCCTTTGGTAGCCCACTAGGTATTGAGAAACCATCCCAAGTGGATAATTCTAAGCTTTGAGACCATTTTCCCAAAAATGGCAAAATAGTGCACCATGCACTTTTGTGGAATTTAAATAAATATAAGGGGTTTAGTGTTGAGTAAAATTGATGCATTCATTTATTATCCCTATACTAGGGGTCCAACTAGGCAAAGATGAGAGACTAGAAGATTTGAGGAGTATGGTGTTTGAACACCTCAAAACCTTGCATGAAGTCACCGAAAACAAGTAGTGAGATCTATAAGAAAGAGCTCAAAATGGATTTTAGCTCCAAAGTTGAAACTTAAATGTTTATCCATGGTTATAAGGTTTCAAATAGTTGAATGGGGTTGTTTGTGATCTAATAGTGATCAAATAAGTTCATAGGCTATGTTAAGACTCTCATACTCACCCTCTGTCTATACACTATTAATAATGACACATACAATTGCATTGAGATGAAAGGTACCTTGAAGTAGTAGCTAAAAAAGAATAGCTTTAAGAGAATGTACTGAACACAAGTATGATTAGGTTCCAAGTGAAGATCAAGATTTAAGTAAGGTCTCCAAACTTCATGATCAAGGTCCTAGTAAAAAATTCACACCTATAGCCAGTTGTAGCTAACCGAGACAAGGCAAATAGTGAACTTGTTGTTTTCATGATGTTTAAAAGGCATTCAAGATGAATAATAGTGCTAGCATGCATCTTGTGACCTTAATTTATTATAATTAATCCTTAAACACCATAACCTGAGCTCTAAACTAGACAGTCACACCTATATGCATCACTCTAAAGTGCAAAACTCAGTCAAGTTTCTAAAACTCCTCATAGTCTGCTTTTTGAAGGAGTCAATCTTGGAATTTAATGTTTTGAGGGGTCAAAACACCATACCAAGGACTCAAATTTTGTGTAGATCATATTTTAAAAGTGTAGAAGACACTCAAAACTTTATTTTTACCTAAGAAAATAGGGGAATGCCCTCTATTTTATCTCAGACAAAGGACACTCCCCTCAATGCAAACACTGTCAGTTTGAGGAAGAAGGTTGATAATGGGATGTAAAGAGACTATTGGGACTTCTAAGGAGATTTTAGAGGTTTAATTACATCCAAAACAACATGGAAAACATCCATAGTGAGATAATACTAAATAGAGAGGTTTAAACCTCTTAAGTTTTCAGACAGGCTTTTAGGCAAGATGCAAACCTAACACCCAAATAAGAAGTCACTTCAAATTCTATCCCTTGGAAAGAATTATAATTATTTGGATCATGTTTATGGGGGTAAAACTAATGTGTTTAATCCATCTCAAAGGTATGGAGGGTTTTTCAAAGGAGTTTAAACGATAAAGTTTGTAGGTAGGCCTAGAAGACATGATCTAGGCCTAATGCCTAAAAGTAGTCCATCATCACTTCATATGTAGATTACCATTACCATGGGTTGAAACATGTTAATGGGGTCTCCAAGGAGGTATCTAATATGTTTGTGTGTATATAAAATAAAGAAAAGTCATTTTATATTTCAAAACTCACTCAGACCTTACATAATGCATAGAAGGGACTCGAGTAGCCAAATTGAAATGCTTAGAACTCCTCTAAGGCTATGCATGGAGAGATAAGGTGTTAAAATATGTTATAGAGGGTCCTAAATAATCCCTTAGTGGCATTGGTTTTAAACTCCAATGTGTTATTTTTATGAACAATGCCCAGGATCTAAAATTGACTCTAAACCCTCACAAAACCCTAACTCAGACCTAATGAAGAAGATGAGACTAATGGAGCATAAAAATGGGGCATAAAAGTTAGGGATATGACTTGAAGTTGTATAAGACTCTTCAAGGCTCCTACCCATCTAATTGAGGTGTACCCTACTTGTATGGATGGTGTATAATAGGGATTATTTTGATAAATTTGAGTGTTTTTTAGGTGTGGAGAAGCTTTAGATGATGGAATAACCTCTAGGAGAGATATTGGGACTTATTATAGGTTTCCATGTTCATATATTAAACTATATAGTCTCCTAATTATGTCTACTATCTTCCTCATCTCAGCCAGTCTAATGGGCAAGTAGTGATCACTTAGTGAAAAATATGAAAACCCTAATTAGGAAGCCTTTTGAGTCTTGATTGAAGAATATAATGACATGAAGAATATTAATATGTGAATTTACTCTTTTTGAAAGGATTGTATTGAATAATTATAATCATTTTGAGTGGAAAGTGTGAGAGGTGCATAAGAGGGAGTTATTTGTAACTTCTAGGGATGATTGCTCATGGCCAGAAGAATATGAATGATTAGAGACCACTCCAATGCCTATGGAGGTTTTTTAGTAACCCTTCCCCCCTAAAATAAACATCAGAATTGTCCCTATTTAGTGGTGAGGTAGTTTAATGAAGGTAAATCATGAGGGTAGTTTCATATGCAAGCAAAAGAGCATCTACACCACACTTGGAGGAGTTGGATGATTTTGAGAGACATCTATCCTTATTTTCCTTACAAGACATATTTCATTCTTGATTCCATGCTATTTTATCTCCTTCTTATTGCCTGAGAACTGTCCTAGTGACTGTTGAGCTTTACTTTCTCTCTCTTCTCTCACATTCCTATAAATACTATCATTTTTAGCTTTTGTACGAATCTCTCCACCTAAGTATGGTAAATACCTGCTCAATTTTTGCCTTAAAATAATAAATAATGTTGTTTTAACCTCATTCATGACTTCATTAAGTTCATGTTATGGTTTTTGGTCTTGTACAAGTGTATTTTGCTTACCTTGACATATTATCCTTCCTAGTGCCTTGTGTAGTTTGTAAGCTCTTGTTTGCAAGTCAGCAAGAAGTGTCTAATGTGGATTGTAGATATAGTGAGTAGTATATTCATTAAGGTTTATATAAGACCTATTATCTATTCATCCTAATCTAAGCTCTCTTCAAGACCCCATGCTTGAAATATTGATGTAGAAGAAGAGATTTTGGTTTGATAAAGTGTATGTACAGGTTTCTCTTTGGTTCCAAGTGCATTTCAAGTGGTGTGAGTAGACAATATATTTGGTGCATCACCTCCTTAGCTAGGTTATTTTAGGCTTCTTAACCCTTTTTATTACAAGTGTAAGTATGATTGTGGTGTGTGAAAGTGGGACATCAAGGGAACTAGCCCTAATCTAGAAACTCACCTCAAATTTGAGTCACCCATAGCCCTGAGGTGTTTTCATTGTGCCACTTGAATGAGGAAAGATAGATCATCTCCTCAAGGGGTGCAAGTTCAAGTGACAAAAGTAACCAGATCTATCATTTTAAAGCTCATGCTCAACTAGATCCTTTATTGATTTGAGGTCTTAGAGGTCCTCATTATCAAAGTTAGGTCCTCTTTTCAGAACCTCGAGGTGCACAAACTATGTGAGAAATTTAATATATCAAACCACTTAGCTTTTATGTATTATCCACAAGTTAATGGAAAAACTTAGGCCACCAATAAAACCTTGAAGTAAATTATAGTCAAAACCATCAAAGATTCCAAATAGGAGGCATTTACAACTCTACCCAGTATTATGGGCTTATAAAACAACTATTAAGACACCCACGAGGGAAACCCCATACTAACTAGTGTTTGGGTCTAAGGTTGTTCAACCCTTAGGTGTAAATACCTAACCTTCACATCTCCCTTTGAGGCCTCCTTAATGAGGATGAATATAAATAAGGTCATTTAGTTGTGTTATAACTTTTGGATGAACATCGAATCACCATTGTCAATAATCACATAACTTACACTCACCACATGTGTAGACCATATAATAAACACATCCATGAGTGCCCAATCCATGTTGGGGACTTTGTCCTTAGGCTTGATAATCAGATTGATAAGAAGGAAGGATAGGGTCATAAATTTAGACTTAATTGGTTGGGCCCCTACTTAGTAATATAAGATTTTAACAATGAAGCTTATTGGTTATACACTTTAGAGGGTGAGGAGTTTGGTGTGTCTATGAAATCTTCATGTTTTAAATGTTTCTACATATAGTTCTCACATATCATTCAATTCCCACCTATATTTCATTTTCATACATCACATATTTATAACCATAGTAGAGGTGTTTTTTTATGATTATTTAATTTCTTAGTTGGCATAATATAGAAACTTTCAAAATGCATCACATCCCATTTAAAAATTATCACATCTTCTTGTCACTCTATATAGTAGGCATTCTCAAAATCAACATGTTACATTGGTATTTGTCTTAGTATAACACCTATTTCCCTACATCTTCTTGCATAACTTAGAAAAATGCTAGCCTACAATGGAGTCTATAAAACGTGTCTATGATAGAGTCCCCCTTTTATGGTGCCTTTCAAAAACAAAAACATTAGCATACATAAAAGAAAATAACTTCAACTACCTACCTTGGTCCTCGGTGATGAGCCCTCACATCTTACTAGTTGTGTGGGGCCAATATTTTGGGGCGGTCTTAAAACTAGAGAGAGAGAGAGAGAGAGAGAGAGAGAGAGAGAGAGAGAGAGAGAGAGAGAGAGAGAGAGAGAGAGGCACTCTTATGAAAACCAAAAGCTTATGTGAGTACATAAGTCAAATTTCCACATCTCTCACCTTTGTTAACCTTCAGTGTTGATCCCTCACATATTAATAGTTGTATGGGGTTAGCATTAGGTAGGGGTGTCCTTACTCACCTACATCTATCCTTTGGTGATGAGCCCATGTGTCTTCCTTGTCACATGAGACTAAATATAGGGGGTCATAAAGAATAGTAAAATCTCAATGCATAAGCACCAATAAATTAGAAAGTGTCCAAGTAAAAATTTCTACAAAAGAAGGTTGTATATGTGTTTACATTTGAATAAGGCAACCTTTTCCCATTTTACCAATTTTGTCACGGTAAGTTATCCCTAGATGAATCCAATACAATTAGTATTTTATAAGTTTGGTAAGAAGTACATATCCCCCTTTACTCATAAGGATTAGGTCATCTTTGATTTTCTTATGAAATATTGATTTATGATTCATCCCAAATTTATCTCATTTTCTTTATTTTCATCCCTCATTGCAAATTGGAAGTAATTTATTATTTGAACAAAGTAATTATATAACCATTTACAAGACAAATATTAACATAATTGGAGCCACATATGTACATCTATCATAGTGAATCATCTGTATACATTCTATTTCCATGTATGCATAACCATTTTCCCTAAAATATCATATCAAAAGAGAGAGAGAGAGAGAGAGAGAGAGAGAGAGAGAGAGAGAGAGAGAGAGAGAGAGAGAGAGAGAGAGATATACGCATATACATACATCATCACTTATCTAGTCCTCTAGAGTGCATAAATTGACAAGCCAATATTAAAATAAAAGAGTTACATCACATAATGATCAATGAGAGATACACCAAACATCTATCTATATATATCATGTGATTTTTTGAGTTTATACAATAAATATATTTGATATAAACAACTTTTTATAGGACCAATGTGCCTCAAAACATCTAAAAAAAATCAGCATATACATTGATATATCCAAAACATCTACAATAAAAGACTCAAGGATCTATCCTCCTCCTCTTTGATGAAGATAAGGTAGAAAAATGTTTGGGGATTGAGCTCTAATGATGTATCCTACTAATAATCCCTCTAATGTTTCCTCCTTGTATACAACTTGGTGTTTAAGAGGATGATCCCTGCCCAAACCCCCTTGTGATACAATCCTCCCTATCCTATGACTAGAGGCTCTATCACCTCATCTCCTCATCATGGTATCCATCAGGGCCTTCATTCTCCTCACCCTAGTCAATAGAGTGTTATTCTCTATCTTCAATGTTGTAATCATTGTTTAAGAATGTTATGCAAGGGAAAACACATATGTGTGTCCCCCAATCCCTATAGGAATCCCAAGATCTACCAACAGCTAGTCTCATGTTCGAATAGTACTCAACTAAAAATAGATTGATCAGGTTATCCTTGATCATCTTCCTCCATGCACCCATATTATCTGCCATCATAAAGCACATAAAATAATTTAAATTGACTAGCATGAGAAAATATATCATATGTAAAAGCAATTAAATAACTAGAAGAAATCAAAATGCAACATATTATCACAAATGAACAAAATAAAAAAAAAATTACCTAGATATCCCTCCTACCACTTGGTATCAAAATCATAGTCCATATCCTCCTCCTCATCCACATCCATATCCTCTTCCAAATTAACATAATATTGAGGCTCACCCTCTTCCTCTCCCTCTCCCTACTTGTGTTATGCATGGCCTAGTGGTGGACCCATCTACTGTTGATAGGCTCCAACCTATCCTCCTCCTCTTCCTCCAAGTGCCTATCAAGATGGTCAAGTGATAGACACCCCTATCACTATAGGGTTTCATGCTATTCATCCCAATCTTGTGGCCTTTGCCTCAGGAGCCCCCCTATACACAACTCTAGGGATGGGGAGGTTACCCACATAGGGCATACCAAATTGCTAGGGCACTTGATCCACTAGGTGTGCCTTGACCTATAGTAACTTATCCCAAACCTACATGGCCCCAATGGCTACCATAGGATAGACCTCCTTATTTAACCATTACCCTACCATGTCCTAATAAGGAATGACAATCAAATATTCAATTGTCAAAGACCCCATAGTTTAGGGTAAAGCATGAAAGGGTGCCACATCTACCCAACTGATCACCCTAATATCCCTTGGTACCCCTAATAACACCCCACTTTAGTATGGGATCATCCTTTCATAAACCCAACCCATAATGATGGTCAGGTGGCTAATAGAAAGGGATCCCAAGTGAGCCAGTCAATATAAATATTTTGTAAGTCCATGCTAGCATCTCCTGGCTCCAAGCACATTGATCCCCTTTCTCCTCTATATGTTATACAATTGGTGACCAATTTTATAATAGCCTATTATTACCCTTGTCTCCCACTAACCAAGAGTCAAGGATGTCAATGATGGCCTTACTCAAGCTGGAGATCATTGATCCCTTCACTTGAGAAAGTCTCACACCACACTTCACACCCACATCAGGTTCATTAATGTGTCCAAAATGCTCTATCTAATTACAGGCCTGATGATGACTATCATCATCATGGATAAACACTAATTACCTAGTCATGGGAAGACTAGTGATCCTATACATATTCATGAGAGTAATCATCCACTCTCCCAAGGCTTGAGAGAACACTAGGGTGTTTTAGTTAGGTTCCCAATAGGTTAATAAGTTACATAATAATCAACTAGAATAAAGGATGATCCCCACCCATGTGATACAAAGTATCCCTACTCAATTGAGTAGGGACAACTCATTAGCTTTCATAAGCACTATGACTCAAGGGAGCCACTCTTTCTCCTAATCTATGCTCTATTGGATTTAGGCCCCCTACAATAAGTAAAAAGACCCTATGTTAGCAAGAATGTTGATCTCACATTCTAAATAAGTCAAAGACATTTAAATTCCTTTAATATCATAGAACTACCCCTTGTTTACAAGTGGTAGTTATTAAACTACCCTACGGTGGTTGCAAAATCACCCTAAGGTGGCAATGTAACTACCTCATGGTAGCCATGAACTGTCATTGTGTTTACAAAACTGCCACTTACAAAAAGAAGTAGTTTCATAACCCAAGTGACAGTTCTATCAACCACACATGATTTTCTTAAAAAAACCCTAAACCCACTAAAAATCACCTAAGTTATCAAAAATCCTATAAATTTCTAACCTTCCATCCCCAAAAATGATCACAAAGTAAAAAAATTCAAAATTAATTGGATATCAACTACATTTTGAACAAATTTTCAAATTTGGAGCAAAAATAAAAAGTTAACAAAAAATGACCTGATTATGCCTGGCCATGCCTCCCATTCGTAAATTCACCATCCTCTTGTCTCTCTTTTTTTGATGACTACTTCTACACCCAAAATGGTCATTAGTAATCTAGAGCTCAAAACTCTCCCTCAATGTAAATAACACAAATGAATTGTTTTTGGCATGTTTTTGAATATATTGGGCCCCAAACTAGTTATTTTAATTCAAAAAATTTCCTTTTTTAGCATAATATTTTGTATTAATATTTATTCTCACATATATATGTGTTATATATCCTAGATATTACAAATCATTGCTTTATCACTAACATTCTAATGACATTTCTATCTTTTATAAAATATTTTACAATTTTGCAGGTATATGTGGCTTGACACTAGGGTTAGTACCTTGACAAGATGGTGTAGGTAATATGATCTTCCCCATATGTATGGTACATACTCTTTCCATGTTTTGATTACATAGACTGCTTTTATTTTTCTTTCAAATAGCACTTGAATCTCATTTTCCATCTACAAGTTGTACAAAGTCTCGACAGGCTTCATTCCTCCATTTAGGTAAGTAAGATAAGTATTTATGACCTCTCATTTCCTTTCTACATGCCTTACTTAGGACTACACCTTTCCAATTCAAAACAAGGCACCATCCTGAGGGGGAAATATGTATGCACCCAAAATTGACATGATGTGACATTACTGATATAAATCCAATGATGATACAATGACCTCTTATTTTGTGATCCATAGGGATCTCTCTAGATCTATTCCCTCCTTATGATTCCCTATTTCTCTCTTGACCCCTTTCATTCCCCTTAATTTTGACTTTCCCATGTCATTTCTATCTTATCTTAAAAATAAACCATTGATGATGAAATTGTCACCCTAGGTAATGGAACCAGCCCTTTAGATTATGAAACCACCCCTCAAGTTGCACAATCACCATGGTAGTTATGCAATATAGGACATAGTTCTGACACAAGAAGGTGGTTTTTCATTAAAACATTGGTGATATTGAAATCATGTACAATAATTCTCTCACCTTAGGTAGTGGTTTTGCAACCACCCCTGCATAAAGTGATGGTTCCATCATAATGGAAATGCCTTCCAAAATTAGCTCCTATAACTTTAGTTTTCATGCATTTTTCACAATTAGCTTCACTTTTCTTTTTATCATCACCTTGTGTTCACTTTTAATCATGCCCAGATCACTCACTCTCCTAATTTTATCCTTCTTCATTTCATCTCAAGTTAAACTCATTGTCACACTTGGTTGAACTCCTCCATGTAAACTCTATTCTTTTCTTATAAGGTCAATTTTGGCCTAATTTCAGATCTAAAATTTGCAATTAGAAGTTATTATTGATAATCTTTTTTGGCCACAACCCTAATATAATTTCCATAAGATTCAAACCTATATTATGTTTTAGTTGACTACATAGTTACAAGTGAAATGTTCTTGTTAAAAGCAGCACAAACTTTGCAAGCCAAGGCATTAGCCAACCTCAATTTAGTTTCTCTTCATTTGTAGATTGTGTCCCCCCTTCTCATCTTGTCCTAGAGTTTGTATATCCTCTAGCTAGAGAGTTTCTATAATTTGTTCAAGAGCACATGGAGGAAGCATGCTAAGGATTATCTTATTAACACACTACATGCACTTCAAGTTATTTATTCCAGATCTAAGTTGGGGTTTCTTTTAGTTTTAGTATTTGTTTTATTTTTTATATTAGATTCAATATATCTTGTTATTTTGATTAGATTAGTTTTCCACAAAAGATAAAATAAGTAAATTTAATAGTGAATTAGATCAGTTTATTTTCATTATCTTTGCTATAAAAACATAGTTTTGGTTTATGCTTGTATTTCAAAAAATTAGTTTCCTTTCAAATCAATAATATACATAGTCAATCATCCTAATAAATCTCTATTTTCAGCTGACACAACTTCTCTTTTCAAGATCTAAACAAGTCCTTTGCATTCTAAACAACCATCTAGGTAAACATAGGAAACATAGATAACCATAAGTGGATTATTAAGAGTGTTAAATTTCTGGTCCTATTCATTTTCAAGAGTTAAAATCATTTTTATTTTCCTTTCTTAAAGTATAAAATCATAGTTTTCTTCTCTTGTTCTTACTTTAGAAATATATTCAAAAGGTTTGTTTGTGACAAATTAAAAAGGTTGAAAAGCTAGTCTAGTTTGTTTATGAATAAGAAAATTAGTGGAAATTGTTTTGCTATTTTTGTTCTAGATCATATCTCCTCTCACATTTCTCACATACATAGATTTAATTTACACATTTATCTTACTTCATGCAAACAAACAAAACAAACAAAAACATTTCATCTAGTTTACATACAAATAGAGTTAGGAAAAATCAACATCTTACATAATAGCATAGGTTTCTTCTCTCTTGCATCGCATGCATATCAAACATTTGAAAGGATAAAAAAGGAGTTTTACTTTAATTTTATTTATTCTTTCACTTTAAACACTTTATTTTTAGCAAACACGTATTCATTTATCAAAAACCAAGGAAAGTCCAAAAAGAACAAAGCAAAACAAAAAAAATGTCAAAAGCCTCATTATTTCATGCAATCCATACCAAAAGCCTTGAAAAATGTGAAATAAAACACAAACCAAGCCTTGATTCAACATTATATCAAGCACACTTTACAATCCATTGCCTAAATAAGCTCATATGATTTTCCCTAGCTTCCACCTAGTCTCTTTCAAATGACCCTTCCCTAGGCACTAGGTCTTGTATGGCATGGTTTATTCCCTAGAGTTAGAGCACATAGTCCCACCATATTCACATAGTCTAACATTATTACTAATTTGAGATGTAAGTTATTTCAATCCACTCTAATTCCCCACCTCATCATAGAGTCTTTAGCCACCTTAGAGGAACAAGAACGCATCAATGATCCACCTATCATTTTTATCCCATGAAATAAGATATGTCAATACAACATCATCTAAGCTTAGTCACCCATCCATCTCATATTATTCTCCTTGGGTCTAGCCTCATCTTGTAGCATTCACACTTAGTGGATGACATTGGTCGGCCAAATTCAACTCAATAGAGTAGATCTTCTTTTGTGAGTCATTCATACTAATCTCCCTCATTTCCCTAAGTCTAGCATTAACCAAGATATCTACCTTCTTATGATATCATAGATCAAAGGGACTTGGATCTATGTCTCCACATAGCTCAATGTTCTCAACAAGTATCAAGATGTTTTTGAGGTCTTTTGGTTCCATCACAAGAACCTATTACCACCATCTATACCAAATCTCATTCCACCCAACAATAAACCAAACCCCTAGCCCACCCATTACATCGACTACCTCGGCTAGACCTTGGGGAGTCAAGTGCACATATTAGCATGTGTTAATTTATGTACATACATATTTAAACCTAAATTACTTGCCAATGGTGTCATCCATTTGAATTATGTCCATTTCCATCAATTTATAGACTAAAAAAATGAGTAAAATCTTGTATTTTTTAAGAAGAGTTATAGTAATTTCATCTTGGTTGAAACTCGATGATCATGTAAATTTTATACATGAAGGACATCTGTATACGTGTATTATATATAATTAACCATTTAAACACTATAAAATAAAATCTTTGACTAATGGATGTAATCCAAATTTAGATACTTCTAAGTCTATTATTATACTTCCATCACAAATGATACCACTTCACTAGATACATACATTTGAAAATAATGAGTCAAACAAGAGTAATGCACATGAGCTAGTTACAAATGCATCAAACCAATAACATACCATAAAATAAAATATAAAAGATATTTCTCTAGTAGTTAATTCAAATAATCCAAATCAAATATCCATGGAAGAATATGATAGTGATGATGATGAGAATGAAATTACAATGAACATTGATGATTACTTGTGTAGTCTTAATTTTACACCTCTAGTCTAGGGGAATATTGAGATGACTCAAATCCAACAACTAAGATTAAGTCTAAACAAAGGGAAGGCATTTATACTAATAATTCCTAAGGATACTGGTATAAATGCTTGTTGCATTATAATTTTAAAACTATATTTGACAACACTAAGTGTTCTATTAGGGCAAATATTTATCAAATCCAACATCACTTGAGATAATATACATAGAATATTACATAATATATCATAGAATCACACTAAATTTTATTAAAATATCCATTAAATAATATAAAATCTATAAACCCATAACCAACTATCAAATTATAGAATATTATTACATAGGATACACCAAGCACTATATTACAGATGCAACTTGATAGGTATTTGATGAATTAACCCATGAATCAAGATAAATCTCAAGGTAAATTGCCAAATCAATAAGGAATGTCATTTTTATATTATCACACTACAATAGGGAAAGAAACAACAACTTAGGAAATGTACAATAGAAACCATTTTTAATGGTTTTTAGAAAGAACCAATCAAAAAATAAATCATACAGAGACTTCAAGAGTCCATGAAAAGAAATTTTGACTATAATAGTATACATTAAGGGTAGATATCACCCAAAAAATCATATTTATGAAGAGAAAGGATAAAATACATGCAAAATTTTACTATTAAAATATTTAGGTCATAACATAAATAAATTACAACACAATATACATTGTGAATGATTGATTGGACATACTACACCACTAATAACTTGTGGTCCTAAGGTTTCCAATACATTAATCTTTTTCATGCAACTTGGTGATCAAGTGTGGATTAAACTTGGACAACGATGGTTATATCTAATGTAATGAGGGGAGTACAATCAAGATTCAACATGATGGGAATAATTAGTACCAAAAGATAAATGATTAAAATACAAGTGATAAAGCATTATATAATAAAAATTATCATGAGCCCTAATATTTAGTTGAAGAAGATGCATTGTGTATACATAACATTAGGAAAGACAAAAATGAAAATTAAAGGTAATTAAATTTGATATATACAATGATTATATGATGAGGACATATGGACATCTGAAAAAATCCTATACCCAAAATTTAACACTTTATTACTAGAGATCCCATTCAAGTTATGACATCCATTAGATACCATTCTAGGTGTTTGACCTTCTAATTCAAAAACTTAAAAAATAAAAAAGTAAAATATTCAAAAAAATCAAAGCGAGGACTTATGTATGATATGAATTAATTTTTTACATTATTTAGTACATTCTATATCTAGTATTTTTATACACATGCATTTCACATTATACATGAGTGAGATGTATGACATATATAGGTCATCTATGATATGAGGACATAGATGCAAGACTTTCCTACACCCATGAGCTATCTTCCTACATTTGAGGCATGTTCTTACTAGGGGCATATAGATGCTTTACATGGGTTTTATCATTCTATGACTATTTACATTGATCATTAAAAACACTACTTTACATTAATTATACATGACTTGATCTAACTCATAATATTTAGGGTGTTATTTTATTGGATATTTTATTTTATATATATATTGATGGCAGACATTAATTGTGCAAATTAGCCTTACTTTCTCTATGCATGCTTGATGTTATTTATTGTTCATTGTTGACTTTGTTTATCATGTGACATTTTATTATCCATTGTATTTGAATTTGATTTTTTGGAATTAGATTGTCCCATGTGTATGACATCATTATTGTTCGATCCAAGATCTTAATCCTAGGTGCACCTATTGGGCTAGATGCACTGAGTGAGCTCATGGAATAATTGGGGGACTTACATCCTCTCATTTTAAGATTATTTTTGAGATAATTTAGGGCACTATCGATAGGTGTTTAGCTCCATTAAATAGCCTGATTGGAATAGATCTCCAAGAAATGTAGTGCTACCACCAAAGGTCTAATACCATCTTTCTCACTCACTCACAAAAATTCTACACTTCTAGCCAAAACAATTATGACATGGTAAAATTTAGAGTCTTATTTTTCTTCACTTGAAATATTCTAAATAAATGGAAAGCTTAATTGTTCACAAATAAACATCAAAAGGGAGAAAGGGAGAGAGAGGCAAAAAAATAGCCTTCTAAAAAAAAGGCCAACATAAATGTTTCCAAGACCAAAATGTAACCAGCTACAATTACACCACTGTATGTTAAGTTTCATGATGGCTCAAGCTAGAGTCCCACATGGAGAGAGTCTGAGTAAAAATGGTAAATGATTAATTCTAAGACTCCTTTAATGAATGAATTGTGAATAGGTTTGTATTTAATTACACATAGATCCTTACATATTTCATGTAAAATTAAGGGATCAAATAACTTAACTAAAATAGCAAAACACATCATCTTAGTTAATGCATGAAATTTGCATAAAAGCACATATTATAGTCCTTTAACATTATTTTTGATCCATTAAAACAAAAATAAAGTATAAGGCATCCAAGAAAACCAGATGCATTTATATTAAAAAAAACCAAATTTTCATTAATCTGATAGCACTTATTTACAAATAGAGTCGACCCTTAAAAAATGTACATAACCATATATATAGAAGAAGAATGGGGCTCATCTCCTAGTAACACAAGTTCACATTTTAGGCCATCATGGACTAAAATGGTTGTAACATAATTATACAAAAAAATTCCTATTCCCAAAACAAATATATGAGATTCATCAAGGCCCACTAAGAGAGGATCAAGATAAGTTTGGAGGTGGGCCACTTCCCTGTTATGTTGTGGATCCTATTTCTAAATTACAATGTATTTTCAAATACTGTACATTTTAAATGTACTATAAACTCTATATTTTTTCAAATACTATACATTTAGTTGTTGTAGATGTAACTTTGTGGCACAATAGGCTCGGTCACATGAGCCAAAAGGGTATGTAAATATTGAAGGATCAGTTACCTAGATTGAAAGGATCTAATTTAGATTTATGTGAAGATTGTGTATGGAAAATATAAAAGGGTAAAATTTCTCAAGATTGGACCTACAAGGAAGGAGAATAAGTTGGAGCTAGTTCATTCAGATGTATGGGGGCTGGCTCAGGTATCTTCTATTGGTGGGTCATCTTATTATGTCACTTTTATTGATGATGCAACTAGGAAACTTTGGGTGTATGTCATTAGGAGAAAATTTGATGTGTTTGAAATGTTTAAAAGATGGAAAGCCTTGGTTGAGAATGAAACAGGTCTTAAGTTAAAATGTCTCAGGTCAGATAACAGTAGGGAATATTGTAGCAATGCATTTTTTTATTACTATTTAAGGAATGGAATTTGTAGATAGAGGATGGTTCCAAGAACTCCACAGTAGAATGGAGTGTCAAAAAAGATGAAAAGGACTATCATAGAGTGTGTTAGGAACATGAGGTTGCATGCAAGGCTGCCTCTTTAGTTTTGGGTAGAAGCAGTAAACACAACTGTATATCTGATAAATAGAGGTCCATCTACTTTGGATGGAGGCATACCTAAGGAAGCTTGGTCTAGTAAGAAGGTTGATTATTCCTTTCTTATAATATTTGGTTGTGAAGCCTTTGTTCATATTGATAAGGATGATAGGACCAAGTTAGAGGCTAAGTTTGAAAAGTGCACCTTTATTGGTTATGGTGAGGATGACTTTGGTTTCCAGATTTGGATTCTTAAGGACAAGAAAATATTTAGGTCTAGGGATGTTGTATTTAATGAAAAATTCATGTATAAACAATAGTTTTAGGATCAAAATAAAGATTTTATAAAAGAGTACACAGTACTGGAGGACATTGTAGATGATAAAATGTCCAAGCAACCACTTAGGCACCTACTCCACAAGAACCCCAAACTCCTGTGGTGAGAAGGTCTTCTAGGGTAAGAAGGGAACTTGAACATTTTTCTCCATCTCTTAATTATTTATTACTCACTAACAATGGAGATATAAAGTGATTTGAAGAATCAATGCAGGTAAATGTCAGGAAGAAGTGGGAACAAGCTATGGATGAGGAGCATCAGTCTCTCATGGAAAATTAGACATGGGATTTGGTAACCCCACCTGAAGGTAAGAGAGTATTGTAGAATAAGTGGGTGTATAGATTTAAAGAAGATGATGGAGTCAAGAAAAGGTAAAAGGACTAGTTGGTGGTAAAGGGATTTGCATAGAAGAAGGGAGTTGATTTTGATGAGATTTTTTCTCTAGTGGAAAAGATGACTTCTATTAGGACTATTCTTGGGATAGTGACAGTAGAAGACTTACACTTAGAGAAGTTAGATGTGAATACTGTGTTACTTCATGGTTATTTGAAGGAGGACTTATATATGGAGTAGCCACAGGGATATGAGGTCATAGGGAAAAAGAACATGGTGTGAAAATTGAAGAAAAGCTTGTATGGCTTGAAACAAGCTCCACGATAATGGTACATGAAATTTGATAGTTTTGTGATGGAATAGGGATACTCCAGATGTCATTCATACCATTTCATATATATCAATAAATTTGATGATGGTGATTACATTATCCTTTGTCTGTATGTGGATGATATGTTGGTGTAAGTAAGAACATGCAAGAAATAAAGGTACTCAAATAATAACTTAGTAATTCCTTTGCTATGAAGGATTTGGGAGCAGTAAAATAATTCCTTGGTATGAGAATAAATTAGGATAGGAAGGAATGAAAGCTAAATTTATCCTAGGAAGAGTACATCAAAAAGGTCTTAGAGAATTTTAGTATGCAAGATGCTAAACCAGTTAGGACTCCTTTGGCAGGTCATTTCAAGTTATCAAAGGAGTAGTGTCCCAGGATAGAGGAGGAGAGAATCCAGATGTCACATGTACCATACTCATCAGATGTTGGTAGCTTTATGTATGCCATAGTATGCATTAGGCTAGATATTGCCCATACAATGGGAGTAGTAAGCAGGTACGTGAGTGATCTAGGTAGAGAACACTGAAAGGTAGTGAAGTAGATCCTTCAATATTTAAGAGGGACCATGGGGAATTTTAAGCTATGGTGGATTGGACACCACTTTACATGGTTATGTATATTTAGACATGGCTAGAGATTTAGATAGTAGGAGTACAACATGATATGTATTTACTGTAGGTGACATAGTGGTGAGATGGATTTCACAACTATAGAAACTTGTGGCTTTGTCAACCATAAAGACTGAGTATGTTGCTGCCATAAAGGCAATCAAATAAATGATTTGGTTATAGTAGTTTCTTGAATATTTGGGGCATAAGTAGGAAGAAGGGAATCTATATAGTGATAGTTAGAGTGTTATACATCTAGAAAAGAACTCTGCTTTCCACTCTAAGATGAAGCATATATAGTTAAGGTACCATTTCATCAAGATAGATTTGGAGGAAGAGAAGTTGAAGCTGGAGAAAATTCATACTAGTCAAAATCCTATAGACATGATGACCAAGGTGGTCACAAGGGAGAAATTGAAGCTATGTTCGGTTTTAATTGGCTTTCATAGTTGATAGTGAAGGGTTGAGATGCTTGCTTAGATCAAATCGGTCTCCAAGTGGGAGATTTTTGTGTTGTGGATCCTATTTATAAATTACAATGTATTTTCAAATACTGTACATTTTTAATGTACTATACACTATACATTTTTTGGACCCTTTTTAATGGGAAACTGTTTTGGGTTGATTCTACCCATGGTTTTGGTACCCATTGTTTTGTAATACCACTTTGTTGATGTATTATGTATTGATGGATATTTTTTAGGTAATACATCATAATAATGAGGGTTTTGAGAAGGAAGAACAAAGTGTGTGAATTTAGGAGGGTTTGTTGAGCGCATCTCCAAATAATATCTGTACATTGTATTATGAGAAGACTGATCTGAGAGTGGTTTGTACTCTCATGACTTGTAATAAAATATGAGAAAGTGTTTCTTGGTGGATGTATCCCACATTGGGTGAACCATATTAAATCTAGTTTTCTTATTATGCATGTTTATTTCTATTATTTATGCATCTCTATTTATATCTATTATTATGATTTTGTGAAATTATTCTGCATCAATTTCTATATTTATTCCTAACATTCCCAACTACTTTAGCAAGCCTTACTGAACTGTCAATGATTGATCAATGACGTTGGCCTCGTAGTTGAGATTTTTTAGGGTCACAAGTGGCTCCCATAAGATGATCTTTGTTTGAATTAGTAGATTCTCATGAGCCTTGAGTAGGGCTTCCAAATAGACTTTCACCTCTTGAACCTAGCTGATGTTTACCATGGATTATGTGGCTAACTCCAAGATGGATTTATCTCCTACCTTATTTGGATTTGAAAACATTTCTCTTGATTATCTTAGTGAATCACACCAAATAGACCCCAAATTTGTCCCTCCCAAATAAGAATCCATCAAGGTAGAAGAGCATTGAAATATTGACATTATTGAAATAAGTAAGGATTAGGTCCTTATTTTTCTCTAATGGCTTGATTTTCAATTGGTTTATGTTCAACCGCTCCTCAATGAATGCTCTCGTAGCCCCTATAAAGTTCTAATACATGTTCAAGTCCAAAACAACCTCAACTTTAATTCTAAGAACATTCCTTTATTGATGACAAAAACCAACTTATTGCACTTATTATCCACCCTAATAATACTCTCCTAACATGTTTGCATCCTTTGGAGGAGATCTTTGTTTTTAAAGAGGGCTTTGGTCACTTCCTCGATAATGGTGAATAATTAGGTGAGAGTTGCCTCCAATTTTCCAACTAGGCTTATGGGGAAAATGCTTCTTACCTAAGACTCCAAATTATTACTTGTTCCATAAGGTCCTCCATCATTTTCTCCATGAGTTCATTCATGTCCTAGAGAACCAATATTGGGTCTTCTATTACCCTCTCTTCTCCACTTGTATTATTACTTTGGTGAGGGAGAATATATCTTTCTTGGTCCTCCATACCATGAGGTTTACCTCTTGATTTAAAGTCTGCATGAGCTCCCTCTTTATGCTCTTGGATGCTTTGTCGAATTGCCATTAGTTGTTTAGGTCCCCATGATAGACCATATATAGTATTTGTGTTCCTAAAGGCTCAATGATCCCAACCTGACTTGGTATAGCTAATGTCTCCAAAGTGGTGGAAGGTGTAATAAGAGGAGTGGTTGTAACTAAAATGAAAAGTGGAGGGAAGGTCAAAGGGTGAAAGAGTGGAGGAGGCACTAGGAATGGGATGGAGCATGGAGAGGGAAGTGGAAAGAAGGATGGAGGAGGTGGAATGGGAGAAAATGGAGGAAACACAAATGAAAAGGCCAAAGGGAATAAATGGGACTACAAATACTCATGGTTTATAGAGATCTAAGGGCCAATGGTACCTAGGAGATGAGTGTTCATGATGAATTATAAATTTGGCTAGTTAAATCCAAAGATTTGAGGACCTAAGGTGATAGATAAGGAGGATTAGGGAGCTATGAGAGGAGTGATCTAAATAAAATAATGGAAGGGGGTTACCTTTTATTTATTTTTAGGCCTCCTAGCCAGATCAACTAAATTCTTGGTCATGGTTGTAGTAGGGACCTGAATTGAGGGCATGATGAAAGTTAACCTCATTTAGGTTTGGGCATCATGATTGGATCAATATGTGTCATAGTAATCAAAGGATTTATGGTGGTAATCATTTTCATAGAAACTTACACTATTAGGGGACTAGTTTTAGGCATTGTAGAGCTGGGGGCCACTATAATTATGTATACAATATGATTAGCTAATGGGGCTACTGATATGGTAACCATTGTGTGTTAGTGTTATGAATCTAGGAGCCACTAGAATATGAGCTCTTCCCTAGGTCATAGAGGCTACCTAAATCAAACCTTGACACTCTTAAAGATGAGGGCCAAGTAGTTGAGAAGTTGGAATTAAGGGGACCTAAATGAATTAGGGATTTGGCATAATGGAAATTGGGGAATTCCTTATTGAGATAGGCTTGGTGAGAGCAAAAATCTTAGAGGTGGTCAAATGGGTTATGTAAGGACAATGACAATGGGAGAAGGAATATCCAAGGGTGACATTTGTTTGTCCCACTCTAGGCTCACCTTAAGGCTTCTATTGATGTCAAACTATAACACTTGTGTTATTTGTGGTGAAGTGACCCATGGAATAAGTAGAGGTGGTGGATCTTGAGCCATAGCCTATAGAGGTAAATCTCGTAGAGCTGAAGGTGTGGGTACCCCTTATATGATCCTCCTATAAATATGTTATGAAATTACCTAAATATATTACCCTGTCTATGTTGGAAGAGCCTATGGAGGTGGCACCATCATTTCCTTAGTGAATGGTTTGGAATGGGCCTTCTTCTCTTTCTTCTTTGTCATCTCCACCCTTTGGCATCACTGGCTAGATTCAAATGAATATAATCATCTTTATGGACATTGTGGTGATATGTGATGTGAGTTTGGCTACATATCTTTCCACACGAGCGTTGATGACCCCTCAGTGATCCCACTCTCTATGCTCGACCCTCCTCAGGGTGTACAAATTCATGTTAAATACCATCTTGCATATTTAAATCAAGTTATTATACTTGTGATGGTGGATGAATATTAGGAAATCTAGGCACGCCTTTTATCAGTGATTGAGTGAGTAACCCAAGACACCTTCAATCAATTGATAAGTAATTTCTTGCTTAGTTAGGTAGTTTGAGACCCAATAGGGCAACATAAGTGGTATTTCCAGATGAAATCCACCTAAATGATGGTTTGGTCTCTATAGTAATAGTAAGATCCTATGGGTAGGATCATCCTCATGATTTCATGTAAGAGTCATGGCATGGGCCTCTCATTTATGGCTATGTATAACACTGGGTAGAAGGATTCATAGATGTCCTAGATGTGATTTATTTAATGGTGCATGCATAGATTGTAGAAGACCACATGGATAACAGAGTTAGTAGGGGTCCATGGTAGGAACATAGAAGGCTTAGATGTGAGGGTGGCATAAACCACATCCATAAGATAAATTAGCACATAGAATTTTCCACCCATTCATGCCTCAGTGATGCCCTTGACTAGATTGAATTTGATGAGGATCCCAAGGTCCCAGACTCCCTTTACCATGACGATGATACTTAGCAAAGGTACTTAAAGGATGTTCTTGTGAATTACATATTTTACTCCAGATAAATACTTCAAAAATCATCCCTATATAAACTCCCTCTCAAAATAGATGAATGGTGTATGCATTGATATCCTCCTTTTTAGTCTATCAGTTAGGATCAATTGCCCAATACTAGAGGACCCCATATATCTCATGTATCTCAATCCATGTGTCCAATTTTCTTTGGTTGTAAA
This sequence comes from Torreya grandis, assembly GCA_037957365.1. Taxonomy (NCBI): domain Eukaryota; kingdom Viridiplantae; phylum Streptophyta; class Pinopsida; order Cupressales; family Taxaceae; genus Torreya; species Torreya grandis. Next base: position 7,091,848 of record JARHVA010000076.1, read on the forward strand.
CTAAGATGTACTCCTAAAGGTTATAATATTGTTTAAAAGTAACTTTATAGATATCTACTATTTTATTTTGAGACCCCATAGAATAAACTAAGTTTTTGGTAGCACCATGTACATGTACAAAGTTATACAACATGTTTCCAAAGAGTTTGGAACATGGGAACACATATAGTTTGGTATCAACCTTGTGCAACCCTAAATTTCCCAAGGTAGCAAGCTCATCAAGGAATTGGGTTTCATCTTCACATCGTTTGAGGTGTGTTTTTATACATCCTTGATTGCTCATAACACTTTCTTGTAGTGCTCAAAGTGGGTCAGGTCTAATAAAAAGGTTATACATTTATATTTGGGATTAGTCCTAGGATATGAAGATTACATATCCATGTCTGAGAGTTGGGAGCTACTTATAAAAAAATTATGAATCTAAGGGAAGCATTGGGAGCCCGGAAAGGCTCTGAAAGTAAGGATACTTGGGATTTAGGGTGGTAATGGTAAATTTGATTGATTTGAGGAAATATATGGATATGTGAAAATATAATTTATTAATGGCATTTAGGAGCTCATCTTGTGCGATTTTAATTTTGAGTTCGTGGCACAATCTACTTGATTATTTCTCAATTTGGCATTTATTCAAGGAATTTTGAAAATGGGTGCTTAACTTGGATTTGATGATGGCAAAGGGATGTTTGTAGGTTGTTGAATCAAAGCCAAATTACCCAAGATTATTAATGTAAGTAGGCACACACCTACTTTAGCTCACATGGCACCTTGAGAATCCTCTAGTTGGGCCACATGTCTTTTATTAGTTAGAAATATCTATGTAGGATATGTCGATTAGGTGTGGTTGGGGTGTTAATCTTTTACATTTATGTGCCCTAGAGTCTACCACTTAGACCTACCAAGTAAATGTAAAATCCTAATATATGTTTATGATCCAACATGTATTTGACCTTTCCTCATCTAGGCTACTTTGGTTAGTTTCACCATTTGGTGTATGAGAGTGATGCATGGAACTTTGTGATTAGGCATATATGTTGATTGTACTTCCTTCCTAATTTAATTGAGAATCCATAATACTTTCTTGTATTTTTTTATGAAAGTGTCAAGTGGAATCTTATGGTTGGTCAGGATCTCATGGGCTTCTAACATCTCTGACACCCATAGGAGACAAATTACTCTAACAAGTTCCATGTGGCATCTACTCATTTGTTGGACTCTCCATAGAATTCTAACATTTTTGATGCCCTTGTGAGAATAATAACCCTGATAGGTTACACATAAAATATACTAACTCATCAAGCTCTCCCCAAGTTCTAACATTCCTGACACCCTTGAGAGACTAATAAATCTGACAGGTTCCACAACATTTTCTCACTCATCAAGATCTTCCCAAAGTTTTAACATTTATGACACCCCCAAGAGATTGACAACTCTGATAGGTTCCATGTAGCATATAATCACTCATCAGGTTCTCCTTTAGGTTCTGACACTTATGACACCCCTAGGAAACTGATAAATGTGACAAGTTCCACACAACATTTACTCACTCATCGTGCTTTCCCCACGGTTCTAAAATTTTAGACACCTTCAGAGAATGAAATTTTTTATAGGTTCCATGATAACAATATGTTTCCATATGGACATCCCATGTTACTTTAGATGGTATTTAATATATGACTATATATGCCTACCTTATAATTCATGAATGAGAGAGATCAGGCCACATGGTATGATCTTGTTTATCCAAATTCCTATGAACCTTGTGAATTGTGTCTCTATCTACAAGTTCTGGATGAGCAGGATTGAGACACGTCGATGGTCCACACTTTTTCGGATGCTCATGGAGTCTATGCTTTAATTATTTTAGTTTATATAAGTGATTAAACTGATGGGTATGTGTGATACCATATTATATCTTGGTACTTAGCCATTAGGATTCAAACTACATTATTTCTCTTAAATTCAACAATTTCTATAAGTGCAAAAGAGACATGTGGCGATGAGATGGCTAGGAAACTTCTACAAAATGGCTAAGTATAAAAATGTAACCCATATTATAGATAATCTTTCTAATTTGGATCAAGTTGGATTTAGCAAAGGTGGATCCATATATTTTGAATAATCCTAAAAATATCACATAATTAGGCAACTCCAATCAGCCACGTTAGTCCCTAAAAAAATCAAAACCCAAATTTGATAAACGTCATAGAGCTAAAAGCCAAATAGATGTATGTTTATACAATTATATTTATATATCAATCAAATTGGTAAATTAACTTATGAAACACTTAATCATCTTGGTTTGTTCAAAATTAAAACCAAGACCTCATTCTACTAAAATTCAGATTTACAAGTGAAGGGCATAAGCCAATAATTTTGTAATGACCTTGATTTTGGCCTAGACTTTAAGATAATTATTTTAGTTTGAGCTTAGACTAATTCACTTCATAACAATTCATAAACATGGAATAATTTCAAATTCAAATATGGTTCTCATTTGAGAGTTTGAGAATGTGGTGTGTTGGTCATAATAAATGGCAACTTATGTGCGGAAAATGTTGCCTCAATGTTTAGAATCTGGATTGTGGGCGTCTGTTATTGAGCTGTGAGATAAGCAATCAAAACTCCCATTAGATAAACTTTGAGGGAAAAAATTTTCTTAATTATACTTCAACAAACAACTTACTGGGATTTGATTTATTCAAAGGGTCATTTTGTACAAAGAGTGATTTTTTTGTTGTTTTGAATCAACTTGGCAAGTTTTAGGTAAATCTTAGGAACTCGAAGTCTTTTGAAATGGTAATTTATTTGTAAATTTAGATAAGGAAAGGAAGGCTCAAGTTTTTCTCTCTTGTTAGCCAGACATCTATAACCCCAACATAGATGCCTTTGGTCTTACTCTGGGCCTTGATCCATTACTAGCTAGGCTAAAAATAGTATGGAGGTTTCCCAAATCACCCTCATTTTTAAGGAACAAACTTGCATTTTCACAAGATTCATACTTCCTTTCATTTTGATGTTTTCTTTTGTTGAATTTGAGAGGGTTAGGGACCAATGTATCCAAATTAAAGGAATGGTTCAATGAGCTCTTTGCACTAAGAAGGTCCTTTACTTTCTCAATGATTCTATTGTGATTAATATGTTCCTTTTTAGTGTTGTGATGACCTTTGTTAAAATAGGGATTTTCTCAATTCACTTGCACAGTTATGAATATGTGAATCTTAATCTTTTTGGTATCTCAAGGGAGGTTCATTTGCTTATCACATGACTCAATAATGGGATATTTTATTCTACCTTCCAATTATGGGACTATGTTTTTAGTGCCTTGTCAACCTTGATGTGATCAAGCATGGGGACTAGTGCTTGGATTAAATTCTACCTTCCCTAGACCAGTTTAGTTTTTTCTCAATATAAATCATGAGAACGAGGATAAAATATTACAAGGTTGGAAATGGAGGATAAGGGGTAACCAAGAAAAATACCCAAATAAAATAAATGCAATCAAAATAATTAAAAATAAGAATAAGAATAAGAAATCACAAAAAATGGAAGCACACACACAAATAAAGAAAACTAGTTAACTCTAAACTAATATATACCTCACCACGTACCTGTTAGGGAGAGTTTATTCTAAAATTGCTTTGGAATTGATAGATGAGAAGTAATTCTTCAATAAATATCCATTCATATGTAGTGGGAGGCCATTACATTCAAATTATTTTAGTCAAAATGTGTTATGCCCCAAAAACTTAGAGATCTAGTATGGGTCAATCTAGAGTGGGTCGAGTTTGGAATTCACCCCTTCTTCTCATGTGTTTTATCCCTTAATAAGACGAGGTTTGATATTTGAAAGGATTTTATATTTTCCATCTTATCAAAGAATCTCTTGATAGTTGTTTGATGCCTACTGAAGTTCCGTAAGGCCTCTTCTCGTGCATCCTCCAATTGGATGATTTCTAATAATCTTGAGCTTATATTCTAGGTATCCTCCATGTATTCTTGTATGAAATTGTAAGTTGGCAGCTTGAGGGTCACCAATAAGATAGGATATTATCTATAAACCAACATAAAATTCAATCTCTTCAGAGCTTGCTTATATATCTTATGTGTTCTACCCACAAAGCATATTTCAACAGTGAATGTCAATCCCTAGGCTTATTTTCTATGGAATTATTGATTGCATCGATTATGTTTTTGTTGGTTGACTCAACCAGGACATTACATTGTGGGTAGTAGTTGGATGAGAGCCTCAAGGTTATTTTTTTCTCATAGGCCCACTCAATAAGCTATGCCAACTAGAATGCAATGCCTTTGTCATAGACTAGTGAGGTTAGGGTACCAAAATGTGTGGTTATGTTTTCCTCAATAAACATGATGACTTCATTAGTTGTGTTATTCTTGGTTACCATTTCCTCTTAAAAGTATGACTGAAATATATAAAATAATAGGTAATCATGAATCTAGATGAATGAATAATATCAAAGCATAAATATTAATGAATATAGTGACACAATGATTTAACATAGGAAAACCTCAAGAGATAAAAAACACACAAAGATTATTTTCATACAATTGAGAAACACTACACCCTAATACAAAGTCTTATTAATTATCACTTATTCACATAAGCCTTCATGAAACCTTTGTAAAATATTTGCCACACACAAATATCAAATTCACCGAGTTCACAACAAATTTCCCAAATTACCAAGTGTGTTTTACAATAGGGGTAAAACCCTATTTATAATGTGGATGAAGGAATGTGACCATTATAACTAATGAGTCCAACCATCCAAATAATCATTTAATTTAATTGGTAAATAATAAACCATAATGTTAGTGGATGCAAGCATGAATCTATGGTTATCTGATGAGTTTGGGTTGATGACTCCTATGAAGTAAAGTCCCCATTGAGTGAAATGTTGATCTTATATCATAGGTCAAAGGGACATTGATATGGGGATATCTCATTTAGAAAAGGTCTAGCATTTTTGACACAAACACACATGGTCATGGTCATCTATAAAGATGGTGGGATAATAATATCCTACTCATAATATTTTGTGTGTAGTTGCATTCCTAAAATGATTGCCACTAACCAATTTTTTATGAAAATAAGTCATGACTTCTTTTGCTTCTTCCTTTAATAGACAGCTGAGATAGATGCCTTCATAATTATTTTAGTAGGAACTCCCTTTTTCATCAAGTAGTGGGTTAATTTTAACCTGGGATCTCTTTTATGTGTTTGATTAAGTCTTAGAGGAGGATTCCCATAAAGGAGGTAGTGGGTAATTGGATCATACCAAGATTGATGGACTATCCCTGACCAGTCCACTTATGCCACAATGATTCTTAGGTCAATTTTAGTAATCAATTGAGTAAGACCTTGGCCTTGGACCAACTTAGTAGGTTTTATCTAGAGATCATATTCTTGTAATTTTGCCATCCATTGACCTTTGTGTTCCTATAACTCATTTTTCCCTAGGATGAGCTTTATAACTAGGTCTAGTGTGCACCTTGTTCATAAGAATGTAGTGCCTAAAAATTATCATAGTCTTGATCAATGCATAGGCATGTTTGTTCAAGGTAGATTACTTCATCTTTTCATCCTTCAAGTTAGTACTTATAAAAGTGATTAGATGTTCTTTTCCAATCCATATTTTGGGTTAACACTGCAACTACAACATGTTCAAAAGTAGAAGAGTATAGGTATAAATATTTTGTGCAGTCTAAGATTATTGGCACAAGCATTTTCATGATGGCATCCTTGATGTCTTGGAAGGATTTCCTTGATTTAGGATTCCATTTCACTTTCACCTCCTAATTTAACATTGCATTTAGGGGTTTAAAAATCTCAATAAAACCTAAAATAAACTTGTATATAAAGTTATTCTTACCAAATAAATATTTTAATTCATTTTTATTGTTGGGCAAAGGTATTCTAGAAATAACATTATCACATTCAAGGTCTATAGAAATACCTTCCTTTGTGATGATGTGACTAAGTTGATTACCTTTGGTAAGATCAAACACATTCTTATTTGGATAGGGAGATACCATACCTTCTACATCATTTAAATATCCTTTAGAGATGGTGAATGTGATTATATCTGCACTTTGAGAAGATGATTAGGTCATCCATGTAAATAAAAATTCACTTTATTATTAGACCTTTGAAAGTGAATTTAATGGCTTTTTAAAAATTTGTTCATGTATTGATTAAGTTGAATGGCATTCATTTTTATGCAAAGGTTCCCCACTTCATTGTGAACGTAGTTTTGGCTCGATCCTCTAGAATGACTAGGAGTTGATTATATCCTAGGAATCCATCCAATAAGGAAATCATCTGAGATACACTTACCAGCTAGAACACTTTATCAATGGAGATTAAAGGATAGCTATCTTTATTAGAAGCGTAGTTTAGATTTTTGAAATCCAAACATGGCTAGATTTGTCCATTATTATTGTGAAAGGGTACCAAGTTGGCTACCCATGTCAAGTGAGGAAGTGGGAAGATAATCTTGATTGAAATGAGATTATGAACTTCCTTATGAATAAGGGGTTCTAGGATTGGGTTCATAGGTTGTTTCCTTTATTTGAAGGGGTTTTTTGTCTTACTTGAGTGGGATAGTGTGTGTAACCACACTTGGCTCGAAGACCTTAAGGTATCCATAGGTCTAGGAGATAAAATATTGGTACTATTATAACTTTTTGAGTTATTCTATCTCATTAGGGGTGTAATCTGGGCCAATATGAACATCTCATTACTGATTTGATGATCCCAAATTTATATTTTTAAATATCTTAATTAGGCATAATGGTCTCTCTAGTCAGTGCATAGGCATTTCAAGGTCAAATATCCTTTCATGGGGGATCATTCCCTTAAGAACTCAATTTTTAATTACATTTAAGAAACCATCTAGGTCATAGTTTGTATACCCCTAGTCATTCATTTTGACCTCATCTATGACTTGGGTTTTAAATACTCTAGAGTTATTAAGGAATTCCAAACTATGTTAGTTATCTTTGAAGACCTATAAGTTTCTAACATTATATGATATTGAGGGATTGTTGGCCATTTTTGCCCATATTCCAAAAAAATTCCAAAGTATGAGAAGGTGGAAATTCAAGCAAAAGTGTCAAGTTTAGACAACTTTGGGTTCTTGGAAGGGAGAAGTATTCAGGTTCTCTCTCTTAGAAGTCTTTAGGTTCTCCAAAGTAGAAGTCTTAGGGCTTTCAAAGTCACAATAATTTGAGTTTCTAAGGGCATAGTGTATTTCAAGTTTCCAGAGGAGTACTACTTTAAAAACTTTATAAGTAATCAACAGTTGAAACCCTAAAGTAAGTAGGAAGGCTTGGAAAGCCCAATTTGGTTTGGGCAGTGTATTTTGGGTTTCTGGGGGTACACTACTTATTTCACTTTATAAGTTACAAGTAATGAGAACTCTAAAGTAAGTAGTGGGGCTTAGAAATCTTGATTTGATCTTGGTAGTGTATTTTGGGTTCTCCAAGGTGCATTAATTAATTACTTCATAAGTTGTGAGCAGTCAGAAACCTAAAATAAGTAAAGGGGCTTGACAAACCTGATTGGTCTCTAAAAATAGTGCTTCTCAGGTTCTTCAAGGGACAAGTCTTCTCTAAAAGCCAAGGGTCATTTTAAAAAGAAGGTGGTCCAAGAAAAAACTTGAAGGTCATTTTCACTTTTTCAAAGGGTCTTTCAAAAACTCAAAGGTACACTTCAAATAGGCTAAAGGGCATTTTCAAAATGCCAAGGGCCTTTTTCTCGTAAAAGGGATCTTTTCAACGTTTCTGAAGGACCATTTAAATTTTTTTGAAGGGTCACTTTACCTTTAAAATTTTTCATTTGCAAAAATGTTGAAGGATCATTTCAAAATTTTCAAAGGGCTCTTTCCCTTCAGGAAGGTCTATTACCAAAATTCTGAAGGGAACCTTGCCAAAAGCTTGAAAGACATTTTTATAAAGTCTAAAGACATGAATTATTTTAGACAAATTGTCTGAAGGAATGGTTTAAAGGAAGAAAAGCCGTAGATAATTAGTCTGAAATAAACAATTCTTCCAAAAGAATTGTTTGAAGGAATTGTTCAAAACAAAAGTCCATAGAAATTGCCTAAAAGGAAATATCTGAAGGAAATAACTCAAGGAATTGAATTACACACAAACATCAAAATTTGAACCCTACAAATAATCATTAGCATGCAAAAGTTGTCAAAAGGGTCTCTGGCCAAATGCAGAGATGATGCATGGCAGTATTTCAGGAGCTAGATCCAACAGTGTATATCAATCTTACATTGAAGATCAACAAACATGCAAAAAATCAAGGATTGTGTCAATTTTATTCTAAAGGAAGACCATATAAGTCCAAAATAGTAGTAAGGAGCATGCCAAGTTTTAAATGTAAGAGATCAAATCATGTACACTTGGTAGTGACATGCAGCTACCCATGACATGGCTCTCTCAGCTCCACCCAAGGGTGACTTGAATGCAAGATGGGCTCAAAGAGATTGGTGATGACCTTGAATGACTCACTCCATGGTCAAAGAAGGATGATGGTGGTGGTTACAGGAATTTATGGCTCCCCTCTTTCCTTTTTCTCATGAAATTCCCTCTTCTCTCATGTCCCCTTCTATATATACGAGCTTCTAAGCCATTATAAAGGGTTCCTAGTTTTTAGACTTTTTTATCTTTCTAGGAGATGGGACACTCTTTGAGATATTACAAAAATATGCTCAGCTTGATTAGGCTCGACCCTATCAATCACTTTTAATAACTACCTCTTGATGTAATAAAAGGACTTTCTTTGCCTATCTCTTGCCTTAGATTTGTGTCTGTTGAGTTGTGTACTATGGCAATGTGTGAAGGAGAGTCTTCCTCATCCATGGTCCTCCTTTCTAACCTTGTTTAGGGAGTTTTTGAATGTTATTTGTAGGTCTGGTTTAGTATTCTTTCTACCATTGATGTGAGCTTTTAGTGAGTCTTAGAACTCTTCTCTATTTGCATTCCTTGCTTTCAAAACCTCATCTATGAAATACTAATGCAACCAACTTGATCTTGAGGTTGTGCAAGTTAGTATTGTCCTTTGTAGAAGTAGTGTGGGTTCAAGCTTGTGATGTTTTCCCATTTAGATTTGGTGCATCACCTGGTTAGCTTTCTTAGGATCCCTTATCCCCTTTCTAACCCTTTTCCCCATGAATCATTAGTTTAACATTAGTTTAGGTGAGCATCAAAGAGGAACTGGCCTACTCTGAAGGTCCAACATCACTATAGGATACCCATAGCCTGAGGTTATTTCCACGCTTATAGCTAGGAGTGAGATAGCCTAAAAAACTCTCCCACAAAGGGTGCAATTCTATCACTATAATAGGGAAATGGGATTAACTCAATAGAAAAATCATATAGTGTTGTGTCATCCAGGGGCATTAAGTTTGCAATGATAATCACTAATGAATCAGTGACCTGATTTTATTCTTTAGGAATGGGGATGACGTTGAAGGCATTGATCATCTCTATTAGATCTCATGCCCTATGTTTATACTTCCTGAAGTAGGATAAATTACATTGAAATTTGCTCTTGACATGGTTTACCACTTATTTTGAATTCCTAAATACTTTTAGCTCTTTGAATCTATGTTTCAACATAAATTATAGTTCTAAGATCAATGCTTCATATTCTGATAGGTTGTTGGTGCAATGGAATTGTATCCTACAAGTAGCCAAATATGATTTTACTGATGGGTCAATCAAAATAATTCTTGCACTAGAACCTTGATTAGAATGGGCCCCATCAAAATACAAGGACCAGAGACCTAGTAGTTTATGGTCTTTGTTAGCTTGGTTCTCAACATATTTTATGGATAAGGTGTAGATGTATATGTCATAGGATATTAGGTTTATCCTTTCATTGACTACATTGTATTATGTGATCATGTGTTTCATCTTAGGTTCTTTATCAACACAAATTTGGTTTACTACACCCCTCCAAGGAAACCACATATGGAATAAGTCAGTAGCCATGTATTCATTCAAGGTCTTAGACTAGTATCTACTTAACAACATCCCATAGGCTTCTGGGATATCTACTACTTGAATGTCCATGAACTATTAGATCTTGGGTTTAGATTACAACTACTTATGCACATTTAAGATCTTTCCTACCACCTTAACCTCAGAATTATCCAACTAAGCCATTATTTTATCTAAATTAATGGGTATTAGCCCTAATATTTGATAAATCCCCATATGCATGACATATGCAGAGGTTCTTTATTCAATTAGATAATTATGAAGGTTATTCTCAAATAGTTTAACAATAAGGAGGAAAGGTGGAACCTCAACCTTGTTCTTATATATCAACACATTGATGTGTGTGGGCTTGGGATATATTGGTTTATCTATGAGATATTTCAGGAAGAGCTCCATTTACTCAATGATTTGGACAAGCTCATGCAAGGTGATATTTGCCTCAATTTGTTTTCATGTCTTTCACTATGTTATACCTTATATTGATAGTGGTAGGATGGATATCTTCAAATGGCTTGGGATTATTAGCCTTTGGAGGTGGGCGATCATTTCATGCTTTTGGGTTAAGAGGGGTTGCACCATTATTAGTAAGAGTTGACATGGTAAGAGACTAATGCAACATACAATTCCAAAGAGCATAATTAATCTGTTAGAACTATTATAAGGCATGCACCTCATTGGTGGCATCTTTTGGCTTATTTTCCTCATGGCTAGGTAATTTCAAGGTTTCTAATACCATGGTAGTGCTTGAGGGACTTGAGGAGCCCAGAGTATTAGTTTGACAACTAGTATTGAGGTGGTTCATGACTATATCATATTCCTCCTTTTCTATTTTGAATATATCAAAGGTGATACATAATTTGATGTAGTCTAACTGTCCATGTTGGGTTATGTTGTGCATGAGGCACTAGTTTGGCAAGGCCAACTCATAAATATTTATCTCAGATAGTTTATTAGGTGAGGTCTGTAGTTGGTTGTTGGAATAGTTGTGGGGATGATTATACCTCTAAAAATTGAATTTCTTGGTTGAATTCTCACCACTATTATTCCCAACTTATCTTTGGGGGCCCAAAAATTCATTATTGAGATTTTGTACCATGCATTATTTAGCATCCAACTCCTTCTTTATGGATTCTTGGGGTACACTTCAGAAATTATTCATGATAGGCACTAATAATTGATTATGGGCTTAAGGTGCTACTTTGTTATTAATTTTTCTAAGGAATACAAACTATTGGTTAGGGGTAGCTTGTCTCAATGAAAGCTAATTTTTCATCAGCATGATTTGTGGCATAGGTACATTTTGGTTAATGACAAAGGGGGGATTTAGAACAAGCAGTTTTGATAGCATATTTAATATGGTGGATGTCTACAGACCTTGAGGATTGATATATCTATCTACCTTGATGGCCATAGCATAAACTAGGGTAAACTCTACTACTAAAAGGTCTCTACATAAGAATGTATTTATCCAAGGGTCTAGTTCATTCTTATACATTTCAAGGGCCAATTGGGTATCTGGTCTATATAGCATAGTGATTCGGCTATAGATATTTTTGAAGTTGCATTAAAATTCCTTATGGGCTTGTTTATTTCTCTTTTAATTCATGTGAACTATCGATATACTACACTTGGTTTAGTGACTTGCCCAAATTAGGCAAGGAACATATTTTTGAATTGGTCCTAAATCATTATAGAACCTTCAAACAAATTCAAGAACCAATCATGTCACATTTATCAAAATGAATGGGAAAAGCCTATAGGTAATGTCCTCATGTTCAAAATTGAGAGGCCTAAGAGTAGTCTTATAAATAGGCACATGTTCCCATCCCACACCTAGTGTCTAGGTTCCTAGGTAGTTCATAGGTGGAGGTTTGTTAGGGAAAAACTAAGAGTATGGGCTAGTAGGTATAACCACATGTCTTGGTCTCCCTCTAGAAGTCCTATTCATCTCATGGAATTATAATTGGGCTATTATTAGTCATCTAGGACCAGCTCAGGATCTAGCGATTTACACATTAGGCTCTAATTTGATCTTGGATAGGATAGTATCTTAAAATGTTTTTATATAGTGAGAAGGGCCCCCTTCTTTTAGTGTCAATTATTGTTTAATCCAAGATCTCAATCTGAGGTGCAGCTATTGGGATAGATGCATCAAGAGAGCTCAATGAATAATTAGGGGATTATGTCCTCTCATTTTAGGATTGTTATTGAGATAATACATGGCACAAGTTGTAGGTATTATGCTCCACTAAATATCCTAATTGGAATAGGTCTTCAAGAGATGCAGCAGTACCACCAAAGGTCCAATACCAACTTTCTAACTAACTCATAGAACTTCTACACTTCTATCCAAATAATTTATGACATATTGAAATTCAAATCCCTACTTTGCTTCACTTTATACTTTCTAAATAAATGTAAATATAATTTGTTCATAAATATACATCAAATGATAAAGAGAGAGTAAGGTATAAAGAAATCCTTCTAAACAAAGGGCCAACATAAATGTTTCCAGGACCAAAACCTGCGTAGCTATAATTGCACCTTTATATGTTAAGTTTAATGATGGCTCGAGATCCAATCACATAGGGAGAGGGTCTAAGTAAAATGGTTAAATGATTGATTCTAAGACTCCATTAATGAATGAATTATGCACATGTATGTAGTTAATTACACACAGATCTTTATAGCTTTCACATAAAATGAAGGGATCAAAGAACCTAACTAAAATAGGAAGAAACACATCCTAGTTAATACATGAACTTTATATAAAATTACAAATTATAGTCTTCTAGCATTAGTATTGATCCATTACAATAGAAAGAAAGTAGAAGACATCCAATAAAACTAGACACATTTACACAGAAAAACCAATTTTACATTAATTCCATAGTGTTTGTTTACAAATAGAGTCAACCCTTACAAAAAATTAGTTAGCCATATATATATATATATATATATATATATATATATATATATATATAATAAGAATGGGGCTCATCTCTTAGTAGTGTGAGTCCCCATTCTGGGTCATCATGGCCTAAAATGGTTGTAACAGAATTATACAAAAATATTCTTATTTCTAGAACAAATAGAGAAGATTACCTAGGGCCAACTAAGAAAAGATCAAGATAAGTTTGGAGGTAGGCCACTTCATAACTACTTTGGTAAGCATTATTGAGCTACCAATGATTGATCAATGAGGTTAGCCTCATGGTTGAGCTTTTATAAGCTCAAAGGTGGATCCTAGAATATGATATTTGCTTGAGTCAATAGTTTGTTATGAGCCTTGAGTGGGGCCTCTAAAGAGACCTTCACCTCTTGGACCTAGCTGATGCTTACCGTGGATTATGTGGATAACTCTAAGATGGATTTAGTTCTTACCTTATTGTATTTGGACACATTTGTCTTTATGATCTCAATGAAGTAAACCAAGTGGACCCTAAATTTATCCCCCCACCAAGGAGCCATCATGGTGGAAGAACACTGAAATGTTGACATTATTGAAATAAGTAAGAATTTGGTCCTTACATTTATCTAGTGGCTCTATGGTCACGTGGGTTGTGTTCAACCACTCCCTAATGTATGATCTCATGGCCTCTAAAAAGGTTTAGCACATGTTCAATTCTATAAGGAACATCAAATTCAATCCTAGGAACATTCCCTTATTGATGATAGCAACCAATTTGCACTTATAATTCACCCAGATAATACACTCTTGATATGTTTGAATCCTTTGGAGGAACTCTTTATTTTTAGAGAGAGATATTATCACTTCCCCAAGGATGTGAACAACTGGCTGAGAGTTGCTTCCAATTTTCCAACTAGGGCTATGGGGAAAGTGCTTCTTACCTGAGACTTCAAAGTTCTTACCTGCTCCTTAAGATCCTCCATAATTTTCTCCATGAGGCCACTCATGGCCTGAAACACTGAGACTAGGTCATTTGTTACACTCTATTCTCCAATTGTGATTATTAATTTGGTGAGGGATAAAATATCTTTCTCAGTCCTCCATACCATGGGGTTTCCCTCCTGAGTGAAAGTCCATGTGAGCACCCTCTTCATACTCTTGTATGCTTTACCAAACTGTCATTGGATGTTTGGGTCCCCATGATATACCACTTTTAATTATTGTTTATTTATTTTTAAGTCTTTTCATGCTTTATGTTGAGACTTTTCTTTTTCTTCTACCCTATGGGTAGACTCTATAGTAGTTTTCAGTGTCTTAGGATTGGTCATATTGACGTCATACATCAGTTTTTATTTTAGCTCCAACTTGAACTTGGCTATTTTTGTCTCTTCATCATGCATGTAGTTTACATGACTTATCAAATTTAGGGACTTATTCTCATATTCTACGATAGTCATGTTTTATTGCTTGAGCAGCTAAAAATATATTATTTTTTGCTCTTTGAAGTTAACACTTAAGTACCTCTTTCAAAATTGGCTCTCTAAAGTTGGACAAGTAAGGGTCATAAGTAGATACCTTCCAAGGCACAGAGATGGTTCAACCATATAGAAGCATAACCATTGAACTGGTAGATAATGTAGCTCCAAGAATATGAATGGAACCATTAGTGTTTGGTAGGGGGTACATAGGGTACTTAAACAAAAAACTAGAAGGCTAGAAGGCTCAAGGCTTATATGGGCCACATGATATCTAAAGTGGCTATCTGATTTATTAGCTTATAACAAGCTATAGATATACTTATAAAGTAGGTTAGGACTAGCATGATCAAGTACACAAAGGATGAAAGTATCTTAAGCAGATCTAACCATAGTAAAGTAAGTAGCTAAGACTAGAAATTCACTTGCAAACAAATTATGGAAATAACAATGTTGAATAAAGAGAGATAACAAATGATATGTAAAATTAGAAGCAAATGCACTTTTGGGCTAAATGAAAGATGTTTTAATTAATAAATAATTTTTCAAGAAAGGGATAAAGAGCATGCCTAATCTAAGTTTGAGATATCTCTTTACTTTCAACACTATCATTCTCTAACAATGCAATTTTCTAGTTTAGCAAGAGAGAGAATGTTTATGTGAATTGTATAGATTGTTTTGAGCATGTAGGATCCTACTATGTAATGAGAAACATTTCTAATGAAATCATGACATATAATGGAAGATATTTCAAGTAATTAATATATTCTTAACCACATATAAATGCATAAACTTTAGAAAATATCCTAGATAATGCGCTAAACAAGCTAAATCACTAAAAAAAAATCAAACCCTAACATGTAAACCATTGTAAAAAAATAATAATTTCACTTTGAAAAGTAAAGTGCCCTCATATAAAACTCAAAATAAGTGTACAAAATTTATACCAATTGATTATCCAAGCTAGGAAGTAAACGAGGAAGAGGATCAGGCTGTGTGTGAGCTGAGTCCAAACCAAGAGCCAAAATTTATGGAAGAGGTGAAGGAGTTGTCAATCTAAGAGAGCCAATGAAATGAGTAAAAGAACATGTAAAATGGAGTCTTTAGGGAGCAAGGAGAAACCCACAAGCTTTAGGAACATTATAGAGAGCAATGTGAATCACCAAGATAAGTTGTAGAATAGTAGGGTATCCCCTGTCATAATGAAAACTATTGTGCCAAACAAGAACCAAGAGAGATTCAAGAAGGCAACCAAGATTTGAGTGTGATTATCAAGTGGGAATATCAGATCAAGAATATAGGAGAGAGTGAAGAGAGAGGCTCAAATTAATGAGAAAGAGGCATATGTCTCAACCCTAATCTACCAAAAGACCAAAAACTAGTCATTTTTAGCCATTTGGGCCCAAATAAGGACCTTTTTCATGTATTCTACATAGGCCACGACCTAGGCCATGGAATTTATGAAGGAAACATGTGGCCTAAGCCATGGGTTTCCTCCATAAGTTATGGCTTGGGTCAAAAGGCCACCTAGGTTGGTCAGTAAGTCTCCAAAAGGGCCCTGGGAGGTGCCTAGAAAGCCTATCTAGCATATAAAAGGATTGAGATGGACTGAGGATGTAGAAGGGATGAGAGTATGATGTGAAAAAGTTATAAACTATTGATATATGCCTCAAAGTAGGATAATTAGGGCTGATATTCTACATGTGAGTTGATGTGTAATCATAGGGAAGAGTAGGGTCATGGGAAGTATGATTAAATATGCCCCCAAGGTATAAGTAGTCAGTGTTTGAATGAACAAGAAGTGTTATGTAGTACCTAAAAACCACATAAAAGCAAAGAAAAGTAAGAACTGAAAAGATAAAAGAGAACATTACCTATAATTACTAGATAAGGATGGTGGTGAAAGAAGTTGATGGTATAATCCATGGGTGAGAGTGCAAATGCTGCATAATCCAAAATCCAACTCTAGCTACAACTCCTATAAAGAAGGGACACAAGTGATATCAAATCAAATCATACAATCTAGAATGATATTTATTAAGGTTTTATCCCTAGCATTATCCCTATGAGGGATATGGGTGAAGTGGACATGCTTGAAGAAGGAGATAAAATCATGTTCCACCTCAAAGAGGGGAAGTAACTTAGAGATAAAGATGATCCAGACACTGGTGAGTTGAGACACAATTAAGAGTGAGTTAGAGAATAACCTCACATAGCACACACCTAACTCATGGGCATCAATTAAGGTGCCAATGATTATGTGATACTCAATGGCATTATTTATCTCATTGATAAGGAGGTAACCAACTACAACAAGCTCATAGTTCCATGGGTCATTGATAATCCAAGTAATAGCAGCAAGTCCTAGGTTGCCTTGACTATAACCATCAATGTGGATCACCACTGAAATATGCACCATGATGGGGGTCAAGGATGTAAGAAGACACTACAAAAATATTGTCTTAACACAAAATAGGACAATCAAGTTATACAAGGGAGACAAAGAACACAAACAAGTCATAATCAAGGGGTGAAGACCAACACTGACTGTAGGATGAGGTGAGGAAGGTTGGTAGGATGTCTGTGAAGGGATGAATACCAGTCGATGAAGACTAGAACAAGTCCTAGAAAAACCACAACCACAAACCCATACCTAAAATAACCATAGTGGAAGAGGGAGAGGGAGTTAGTAGGGATCAAGTATGAATGAGTTGAGAAACTATTGACTGAAAGAAGAAGAGAGATCAACTTATATCCCAAGGTGTATCCGACAAGGAGTACATGGGCCCAATAGGCCAGAGGACATGGGTCTAAAAGATCAAAAATGTATAAAAACACACCTAAAGAGGCCTTAAAGATAGAAACAAACCCCTCCAATATGTCCAAAATGGGCTAAAACCCCTAAGATGAAGGTTTGACGGGTCCAAGAGCAATAACAGAGTGAAACAAAGGTTCAAAAAGGGTAAAAAGAAGGTTATTGGCCCAAGCTATAGCCTATCGAGGAAAACCTAAATCCTAAACCATTGACAAGATATGGGGGTTGTAGCCTCACCCACTGCGAAGCCGTGGCTTAGCCCAAAAACTTGTGGCTTGGGCCAAAAAGGGCCAAAAATAGGCATAGAGAGTTTAGAAGGGCCTAAAGCTTGTCTAGAAAGGAACAATAGGGGGAAACAAGAAAAACATATTAGATGAACATGTTTATCTCATTCCAATGCATGTATAATTGATCTAAGATCATGTTGTTATCTCATATAGATGCAAGGAGGAATTAGAGTACCAGAGGTAGAAAAGGCACCTCAATTGATAGAGACATCATTGATATGTAGTGGCCAACCATGAGAGAGTGCCTCAATGCTAACCATAATGAGAGGTGAGGAAGGGTGTTAGGAGGCCCATGATAGATGAAGATATGCTAGGGAAGGTTAGATAAAGTCATAAGCAACCACAACCACTAACCCACACCACCTACAGGCACTATAGAGGAGAGAGGGATTCGATAGAGGGTTAGCTACTAGAAAGTAGTAGCCCAACCAACTAAAAGAAGTAAAAATCTCTACTTCTATCTTGAGGTGCATCCAAGGAGAAGTGCACAAGCTAAATAGCTGCAGAGACCTACAAGGTCTAGTGATGGATGCCACAAGAGGGTAAATCCATCAAACAAGGGCCTAAACAGGGTGTTTTGGTAAGCTTTGAGGCTCACCAAAGCACCATAGGCCCAGGCCCAGGCCTGCCCCTAAGGCCAAGCCACCACTTCAACCTAAATAGAGGCCTAACCTTAAGGTATGCCACTACTTAACCTATAAAGAGACCAAATAATAGGAAAAAGGTGGGAAGAAGGATATAGAGCATCCATATCCTTAGGTTTACCAGTCATGACCCAAAATAAAAGAGTGTCAAAGGTGGGGTTATTATTGGTGAATGAGACCTCTAAACCCAAATAAGTAATAAGATGATGACACATAGGATGCATGTGCATGAACTTATTTTAATCTCTCCTCTCATTGATTAGGTTGCATACTATACCATAGATGGAATAATACTCAAGATCAAACTTAGTGACTCTAGCAATCTCCATAGGAGATGCATTGAGAGAGATAATACTCCAATGGGATAAGCACGATGAGAAAGGAAGCTTAACATTTGGGTAGATGTCTTGAAATAGTTCTCTAAGAAGGGAAGATCCAACCTAGCATCATGGATCCAGGGAGGGAGTTGATGATGCAGACTAAACTTTGAAGGAGTGAACACTATTTGATACTCAGTTAGATCACAACATTCATACTTAAGAAAATAAGACTTAGAAATAAGGGGTGTGGGAGTCCATAGAGCCCCATGAGGAAATAGCCAAAGCCTCTCTCGAGGGCTTTGTCTTTGCATAAAGTAATACCCAAGGATCTGGGTTAGCCTCCATGATATGAACCTCACCTTCATGCATGAATTGAATCATGCATAATGTGGTTGATGCAATGGCATACATGGCAGCGGTCCAAGGATGGCCATAAATCATGTTGTATGAAATATCCAAGTCTAACACAAAACTCAATCATAACTATCTTGGAGCCAAACTTCACCTAGAGCTTCACATCTTCCACTGATGTAACTATGTCATTATTGAAACCAACATATTTGTGGCAAGAAATGGAGAGCTTCTTCTAACTAATCCCAAGATAATTAAACACACATAGGCACATGATATTCAATGTAGATCCTTCATCAATGATGCATCTCTTAAAACTATAGTCATCTATGGAGGTTTTAATATAGAGAGGGAATTGAGCCCTCTTTACAAGAACTAAAGCGTCTAGCAAAGAAGTGGGTTGAAAGATAATAAGGGAGGGTGAGAGTTCTTGAATGTGTTAGAGTTGAACAAAACTTCAACATCATCTTGCAAAAAAGCCTCACAAGAGAGACCAAGATCATCAAATATGAGGCCCCTTTTCTCAAGGCAAAGTTGAAGAAGGTCCCAAATGGAGATCCCAATTAAGAGGCCCTACAAATCCTCTATGATGGAGTAAGGATATTATATATCCTAGGGAAGGATGTTACATCGAAATTCAAATCTGACTTTGGGATTCCCTACCCCATGGGATGGATAGGAGGCCCAACACCACTAGTCTCTCTAACAAGGTTAGTGACCCAACTGGAGTGCATGTTGACAAAGCACTCATACCCAGTATAGGCTATGTCAATAGCAACAACAACCTTACTACTCTCACATTTGGCTTTCCTTCTTAGGTTAGCTTGGGAAGATGAGTTAGAAGAGGTAGAAGAGCAAGAAGGGGAATGAGGGGCCTTAGCCTTTGATTTCTTCATTTCTTCTTCTTATTCTCTTTGTCATGGTCAGGTAGAGGCTCCTTGAACACATTTAATTCATTTTTGGGTTTTGTAAGTGGAGAACTCTGAGATAGAGGTGAGGCTTGTATACCATAATTTTTGGTAACAAAATTAGCATCATCATGCACCTTCATTTGATGGAAATTTCAAAACTTGGTGGGGTCATAAGGAAACACCATTTGTTATTTTGTTATGTTTGATTCAAAATCCTTCTTTTCAACTAGATTCTTACTCAAATCATTCAACTCATAACTATCCTTCTTGTCCTTCTTCTTGAGATGAGAATTATTGACACCATCATCAATCACATTGTAGTTAAAATCTCACAAAGAGGATGACTTTTGGGTTGGTACAGGCCACATGCCTGCATGTACCTCAAATACTTCAATCTTCAGATACTCATTAGCAACTTCATCATACAAGGTGGGTTCATACTTGAGGACCTCAATGTGAACCTCCTACCTCATTGCTCATGTGAATATTTCATAAGGCTAATCATTTGATAACCTTATTCTACATGTATGGATGGTTGAACACGATCTACACAATAAATCAAAGTTTGACACACCCTTGGATTGTGTCATGAAGGTGAGTGATTAGATGCCTAGGTTGAAATGTCTATAGATATCAAAGTAATGAAGGAAGTCATCTAAAAGGATCTAAAAACTAGAGAGAGAATTTGGAGGTAGATTGTGAAACCAAACAAGAGATTCAACTCATAAAGAATGAGTGAAGAGCTTCAATATCATGCCTTCATCCTGTTCCCAGTCCATACATCTCATCATGAATGTGATAATATGCTCTATGGGATTGGAGTCCCGATTCCCATTGAACTTAGGTAGTTCAAGGATATGAGTAGGAAGGGAAATAACATGCACCCAAGGGGCTAGAGGATTCCTATGGAGATCCTCATATGCATGGTTGATAGTGGGTTAGAGATGAGCTCTAGGAGGGGGATCATAATGGTGATGATGTTACCTATACCAATAAACATAATCATAACCATTATTATGGAGAGGATGATGTCGAGGTGGCTCCTAATATGGGATATTTTCATGCTAAAAATCATCTCTACCCTGGGGTAAGGAATGACCATGTGAAGTATATTGTTCCCCATGAGGATGATACAATCATGTGGCATACTCATGGAAATGGTCATGATGAACTAAGTCTCCATGATGTTATTCACATGCCATCAGATGAGGGTCAACCTGAGGGTGTTGATGCTCGAGATAGGCATCCCATAGATCTCTAGTCTATAAGTGGCGGTCAAAATTAGCACGCTCATCAGAAACTCTAAAGGAAGGGCTAGGAGGACGGGAGGAATATTCATGATCATGATGGAGATACCTCACTGAGTTAGAATACCTATGAACCAAAACATGGACAAGAGGGGTTTTTTTTTTAGAGTTTCCTATCAAGAAAGAGGTAAGGAAATCACATGATAATTGGTCAAGGAACTCAAAATTAAATGGGTGTGAGCTCTATCTCCAAAAGAAGCACGTCATCAACTCTTACGGGAAAAATATGCACTTTATTCACTTGAAGGCATATATGATAAGCATCAATGATATCATGTAGCTCATTATGTCTTAGTCATGCAAGGGGATCCTCATCACCTTGAATGGGTGAATGAGATGTGTCATGAGGTTGAGAAGAAACATCCTCAGATGAATGAAGCTTGGACTAGTAAAAAGGGGACATAGTCCATTGGTTATAGTCTTGCCAATCTTATTCCCTTTGGAATGTGAGAGGGTGTAGACCACTATGTTGGTCAAGGGGACCTCCTAAAACATACATTGTCTATGGTGTTCCATTGTATCCATGGCTTACTCATGAGTGAGCTCAAGGATAAGGCCCTAAATTTTAGGGATTGGTGTCCCAAAGGTGGAAGGCCGGTTATGGATGTAATAAAACAAGATCAACATGGGAGACAATAAAAAAGGAAAATTGACAGAGAACAAATAGGAAGAATGACATAAAACCAAATCAAGAGGAAATAACCAAGGCGAGAGATAAAACATAATTGAAAGTAAAGCTTAACAACTAATAGAGGGGAGTTGGATAAGAGATCTCTAAATGGGATAGAACTAATAAGAGACCGTATGTGAGGTCCCACTGAGCATGCCAAAATGTATCTCCAAGAATATAAATGGAACCACTAGTGTTTGATAGGGGGTACATAGGGTACTTAAACAAACAACTAGAAGGATAGAAGGCTCAAGGCTTCTATGGGCTACATGAGATATATAGTGGCTGCCTAGTTTGTCATATTGCACCAAGATATAGATAGACTTATAAACCAAGTTAGGGATAGCACAATCAATTGCACAAAGGATGCAAGTATCTCTATCAAATCTAACCATAGTAAAGCAAGTAGCTAAGACTAGAAATTCACTTGCATATAAATTATGAAAATAACAATGTTGAATAAAGAGAGCTAACAAATGATATGTAAACTTAGAAGAAAAAATGAAAGACATTTTAAGCAATAAAGATGTTTTCAAGAAAGAGTGCAAGATCATGCCTAATCTAAGTTTAATTCATCGCTTTACTTTCAACACTATTGTTCTCTAACAATGCAATTTTTTAGTTTAGCAAGAGAGAGAGAATGTTTATGCAAATTATATAGATTGTTTTGAGTATTTAGGATCCTACTATGTAATGAGAAAAATTTCCAATGCAATCATAACATATACTATAATATATTTCAATCAATTAAGATATTCTTAACCACATACAAATGCATTAACTTTAGAAACTATCCTAGATAATGCCCTAAACAAGCTAAATCACTAAAATAAATCAAACCCTAGCATGTATACTACTAAAAACAAAGAAGAATTTCACTTTGTAAAGAAAAGTGTGCTCATATCAAACTCAAAATAAGTGTACAGACTTTATACCAACTGATTATCCAAGCTAATAAGCAAGAGAGGAAGACGATTAGGCTATTTGTGAGCTAAGTCCAGACCAAGAGCCAAAATTTGTGGAAGAGGTGAAGGAAAATCTACCAATATAAGAGATCCAATGCAAGGAGCACAAGAAAAATTGTAATGGAGTCTTGAGGGAGCAAAAATCAACCCACAAGCTTCAGGAACACTATAGAGAGCAATGTGAATCACCAAGATAAGTTGCAAAATAGTAGGGTATCCCCTATCACAATGAAAGTTATTGTGCCAAAAAAGAACCAAGAGAGATTCAAGAAATAAACCAAGATTTTAGTGTGATGATTAAGTGGGAAGATTAGAGCAATAATGTAGGAGAGATTGAAGAGAAATGCTTAAATGAATGAGAAAGTGGCATATATCTCAACCCTAGTCTACCAAAAGACTAAAAACTAGTCGTTTGGGCCCAAACAAGGACCTTTTTCATGCATTATGCTTAGGTTGTGGCCTAGGACATGTATTTTTTAAATGAAACATGTAGCCTAGGCCATAGGTTTCCTCCCTAAGCCATATCTTGGGTTAAAAGGCCACCTAAGGTGGTCAACAAGTCTCTGAAAGGACCTTGGGAGGTGCCTAGAGAGCCTATCTGGCATGCAAAAGGTCTAAGATGGACTGAGGATGTATAAGGGATGAGAGTATGATGTGATAAAGGTCCAAAAAAGTGATAGATGCCTCAAATCAAGATAACCAAGGTTGGTAATTTGCATGTGAGTTAATGTGTAATCATAGGGAGGAATAAGGTCATGGGAAGTATGATTACAGATAACAACCCTTACCTTCCCATTAGATGGCATGTCATGCAGGTTAAATTATTTCTATAGATTGATGATCCATGCATCAATTAAATCTCCTAATTCCTCACCTAAAAAGGTAGGCAAAGGAAGATTTTTGAGCTCTATGATGATTGAGTCTACCATTGTTATTGGTACTTCCTAGAGTGATGACTCCCTTACTTGTCTAGCTTCCAGTCGAGGGACTTCTTCTTGAGGAACACCCTCAAGATTGTTTAACCTTCACTCTTGATTTTTAATTTTGCATTGAATGGCATTCAGAGTAGACAAGATTCAATGGAGGACTTATTCTTGCTTATCATCTAGGTTATTCCCAACTACATTATCATTTGGTGCTTCACTATTGTTATTATCATTGTCATTATGAAGAAGAGGTTCATTTCTATTTTAGTTTGAATTTATGGTAGCATGGCCCCTAACTTATCTTCTACCTCTACCTTGACCTCTACCTTTTAAGATCGACCTATAAATTCCTTGATCATTATCAACTTGATTGCTACTAGCCCTAGTCTATACCATTTTCCTTAGAAGCCACCAAATAGTGTTTTTTAGGCATATTTTAGTAGAAATAAATTTTTCTAAGTCTTATTTATAGTTGTGTTTAAAATTTATAACTTAACACAAGGTCTAATACCAGGTGAAACCACCCCTAAAAATTTGAGCATCCTTTCTTTCAGAGTTCACAGCGAAAAAAGTAAAATGGTTTGTTACATGTAACTTGGTTTTGCATGACCTAACACAATCCCATAATCACATTTACGTACATGAAACCCTTATCCAGGATAATTACCCCTAGAATATTCTATGAGTAATATTATTTCCCTAGGAAAACTTTCATGTAGTTTGGGGTGTATCGATATGTGATCCATAGCGATAATCTCATAATTGTATGGTGGCAGACACCTTCCTAATAGGACCACCTAGGTGTCCTTATCCTATCTAAGAGACTCACATCTGAGTAAGTTTGGGTATGGGTCAAGGTAGATTATTCACCCCTTAGAATGTTAGGGAAGTATCATACTAATAGGTGTTCATTTATTATTCAAGCAACATCTTTTTTTAAGCCAAGGTTTGTAATAAAGGAAACATATTTGTTTTAGCTAAATTATTTAAAGGTGTAGTCTAAACAAGTTTAGTAATTTAAGGATACACTTATACTTCCATGAAATTTTAATAGGTCTACATTTAATAGGTGCCATGTTAACAAAGAGCCCATTGTAGTAATATCTATGTTAGATCATTATACCCTGATCTAAAATTTTGGGGATCATCGTACTACATGCCTTTATTCAACATGTAACCATATGCTACTAAAATTTAATTTAATTGTTATAATCTTCATCAAGGTCATTAATGACTATTATGCTTTTGATTATAGTGGCTACTTATTATTTTTAGACCATCCTATAATTAACCACTTAGATATTTAAATCTCTCAAATGTTAATCAGTTTTCAATTGGTTTTGACGTAAGGAAAGCATGCCATTTAATATTAGTTTGTATTATTTATAAATTTGTTGTGTTTCACCTTAGCTTCCATGATTTGTTCCTTTAGGAACATCAAGTTATTTATACTAACAATTTATAAATTTAGTAACTATTATGAAGTGCCATTAAGACACTAATACGCTTTTAGACCCAAGCATGATTTTTAGTTTCCATGAGATGATCAATTAATTTATCATACTCATCTAAGTTATTTGGAGGATCATAATACTTTTCAAATTGAATAGTTAAATTCTATGAAGTTATAACAACTACTAAATATAAGTTGAAAGTAAATTGAGTTTATGTTGACACTCTATTGCCATTTTAGAAGCTTGCATTATTTTATTAAGAACAAGAATAACGATTTAAAATAAGTGGTTTAAACTATTTAAACTAATTCTCTCTCCTATTTGGAAGCTTGAGAACTTAATTACAACATATAAAAATGATTATGCGAACTAACAAGATTTCTAAGTATTCTTACATCCTTGTTTTGACAAGTAGAAAATAACTTAGATAATCTAATTTTAGGAATTAATTCAATCTTTAGATTAAATAATAATTCTTAATTCCTTGCACTTGGATAAAACATGTTCAACAAGTGGAGTAACAGATGTGTATAAAATATTGTAGTGATGAATATCAAAATAAACAACACATATGCAACTTAAATACATTAATTAATTAGGATATGACTAATTTATAATTTTATTTGTATGGTTGCAATGTGCCCAAAAGGATCAAGAACATCAGCTCAAAGAACAATTTCTTAGCATGCCATAAAGTGTTTTAATCGTTGGAATTTACTCTCATGCATAGTGCCTTTACAACTCACAAAGAACTCAGAAATTGTGTTATAGAAGTGTTGGTAGAGCAATATAGAATTCTCAAATACTTAATTATAACAACTTGAATTTACTATGCAAGTGCAGCCATTAAATTTCTATGCTTGTATGTAAGCAATAACTATATCTTGAGAATTAGTTCATGAAATATAAAATCAACTTGTTAACTGATAATCACTAATCTACAATGAATTGTTAACACTATAACAACTACATTTATTAGAATGTAAATAGAAACTCAACTTGTAACTAGTTAACCTTTCATCTACTTGGAGGTATACAACCTTCCACTTAAACTTAACCAACTAAATCACTTAATCAATAATAGTATAGTACTAAAATAAATAAATGAACATCAGTATGAAATTTGCATGTTTCTATTTTGTGTATCAATCCAGGTGATCATTGTACATTTCTAAACATGCTATAATAATGATAACTAGTAAAATAATTAATTAATACAATAAATCATCTATTTACACCAGTATTCATCTAAGTAATATAACTTCTCTGCATGATCCATTTTGATTCGACCCATCCTATGTGCCCTCCCCAATCGATGTCCCTTACCATTCCCATCCATCAACTGGGAGGTGGAGTCCAATTTTTGAGTCTCAGGACAAGAGTGTGAATAATAAGTAATAAAAGCCATCACTAAATTTATAGTGGTCACTTCAACCAATAATAAGTCCATAACTAAAAATCAAGTAAACAAAAACCAACAACATACAAGGATTTTTCACATTTTGTTCTACTTCTAAAGATTTATAGGTATCAACTACAATTTCAGTTAAACCCAATCAACTTTCATCCTAAGTTCCAAGTGTGCCATAGTTAAAATCCATCATTTCAAGTGATATAAAATCATCTGATACAACCAATAATAAAATAATAAAAAATCACATAATGAATGTATTTGAAAATAGATAACACAACACTAAAGTTTTTAGATACCTCTCCCTTTTGCCAACTTATCAGGTATAGTCATTTCATCACCTCTAATAGGTGGTGAAATCACTATATCTGACCCCTTTGTTTGGTTGTGTTAATCCCCAAAAAAATATTATTGTAATAATATCAATGAGATCTCAAGGGTTTGAAACAAGAATCAATATTATAAATATAAACTCATTTTAAACTCAAACACCAAGTGAGGTTTATACATCAAAATGAAAATGAACCATGCCCAAAAATCGTGAACTATCTAGTAAATAAAACCCAAATTACACTCAACCTAGCCACTTATCAGATAAAAATAATAATCCGAAATATTTTTTGATGATGAATAAAAATCAAGCAACAAAAAAATATTTTATTCAAGCAAAATAATCTCCAAAAATGCCATTCTAACTAGCTACTTCAATTAGGTAAAATAAAATAAAATAAAAACCATCTAAATGAGGTGACCTCCTTTACAAGGTCGAAATACCCAAAACCAAAAAATGCAAAAATAAGTCATTAAACCCCAACTCAAACCCTATGGCTAGGAAAATGGAAGCAGAATCACTATTTATCTGATCATTTTATTACAACTTGGCAAGCGCATGAATAAAATAAATTTATGGGGTTTTAAAAATAAGGATTTCATTTTTAGATTTTAAAACCGAGAAATTATATTAACCAAGAAAATAAAACTAAGTCGATTCATGATAAAATGAAAGCTAAATATCTATTTTAGACCAATATAGAACATTTGCAGGCTCATCAGGAAGTTTATTGACTTACTTATGAGCCTACAAATAATATTTTCATTGTTTGCAGTTGAAAAAGAAATCAAAACATTCATTTTTTTTTTCCACAAAGAAATTTATACAACACTTACTTGGTTCACTGTTCACACGAGAAGAAAAAAATTATGAACTTGTTTACTTGCCAACAAAAACCCTTATTTTCTCAAGTGCTATGCCCAGCTTTTTGTAGTCTCAGCCCAAGTTAGTCATTCTCCCTCCTCTATTACTTCTCCCTTATTTCCCAAATCTTTTCCCATCTTTTCCAAATCTCCTCAACTACCTTCTCAGCCAAAAAATGTCTTGATAGTTGTGCCCCATCTCCTCAAATTCACCAAGATCCAAAATAAAAATAATTAACCCTAAGACCAAACATTTTTGGTCATGATGGCATTTGTTTGGGGGTCAAAACTTCATGACCCCCATCCAAATTTTATCATTTCATAAACTCAAATATTTGATTTGAAAATTTATACCATGCCAAAATAATTTGTGGCCTTATCAAGGGTTAAAAAATATATAACAAAATAAAGCATTAACCTTTTTACCACTACGCCTAAGTCATTTAGGCTATAAGACAAAACAAAAAGAAATCCTTTATTATGCATGTCAAGGCAATACTAGTTCTTATGCTTTTTATTAAACATCCAAAGCAGACTTATTCAAGCTAGCAAATTAATGGTCCTGCCCTTGGTTATTAACATTCAAACAAGCATTGTGGGCACAATTGGCTATAAGACAATGAATACCTATGAGCAATCAAAGACAATGATTACGCACAAAAAAATGAGATAAATATATCAAAGTATAACAACAACTAAAGAAAACAAAATTAGATAACAAAATCGATCAAGCAACTAATACCATGTAGTCAATGATAAAATAATCAAGTCATGCACTAACTCAACATACATTGAGAATATGGTCAAAAATAATAATAAGAATAAAATATGATTAAAAGTAACAATGTAACAAAATGCACAAACTACTGCATAGTGACTACAACTCAAGTATAACATCCCTTTTTACCTGTGTTGATTACCCAATTGCTCATTGTCCTTGTCCCTTATCCCCTAAAACATCAGAGTCCATAACTAATGCATCTCATGTTACTTGTACCTACACCCACAAACAAGCATCAACAATACCTATATAATATAATAATATATAGCTGAACTGAATAGTAGAAGTATAGAAACTGAATGTTGTAACCAAATCAACACATTTTTAAAATAAGTTGTAGCTATAGAATTCAGCCTAATGTTAATAATAACCAACTAAATATGATTTTAAATAGATTATGATATCACTAGCATAGTATAAATAAAAAAATAACTTAAAAAGTACAACCAAATAGTATAAAACATGCTAAAAACATATATCAGTTCATGAAAATAAGGTATGCAAGTTGGGTTATAATAGAGTTACCTGAAGGGATAGGTACTTCACCTATCTTTAATGTTTCAGACCTGCATCCATTTGTTGAGGCTTACACAATTGTAAAGAACCCAAATAAAGATACTTCAACCATTGATTGAAGATCAAAAATGCCTGAGGGATAAAAAGAAGAAATTAAATCAATCATAGACATTAGAATCAATAAGAGCACAAGGAATAAAGACTATTATGAGTATTTGATCAAGTGGAAAGAGTGTGCAATAGTGGATGCAACTTAGATGTCTGAATTCAAAGTTTTGAAAAGGGGAGAAACCATTTAGGAGCTCACAATTAGTCCATGAGTGAGAGCTCATGTTCTATTTACCTTGGGTGTCTAATGCAAGATCACCCACAAGATTGTGCAATCATGTATCACTCAAAAAAATAATTATTTAATTTTTATAGTTAGTTTATTTTGACTTGACATATAGATGTCAAGTTGAGGGGATTCAAGAGTTTGTCCTCATTAAATTATCATATCATTGTAATTTCCCTATTTATAGTTAATTTTTATTAAATTAAATGTTAATTTTAAGGGTAGATGACTATTGTAGAGGAGAGACTTAGTAGTTGTTAGTAGGTAGGCATGTATTTAGAAATAAGGATAAAATAATAAAGAAAAGAGAGAAATGTTGGTTACAGTGCATTATGTTCTTCTTTGTTTATAGTATATTTACCTAATTTGATTATGTTATATTGATTTGACTATTATGTATGCACTAATATTTTGATCTACATATTTATGCTAGTATAGATATTTTTAGGTGTTCTCTCCATTGGGTTTTGTAGGGTTTGGATTGCACCATTTTTGCACTATAAACTTTACATTTGAAAATGATAATCACCTTTACGTTGAATACAAAAAAATAGAGCACATGGATAAATTATGATTAAATTTGTTATTATATTAAATTTGGTGTATTACAATACCAAAGTTGAATACAACAAAAAAGATCATATGGATAAATGATATATTATAGTGACTTGTAGCCATGCTTTTACTTGGACAAAACTCATAAGAGGAGGCCTACAGATTGATCGACACTTAAAGGTATAATGAGAATGATCAATACTTTAAGATATTGAGAAGGAATCAAAAAATGGAAGTGTTTGTCTAACAATAATAATGAGTACACTAGCAAAGTTATCCTCAAGGGGAATTTCAATAATCCCATAGTAGACTAACACTATGTGTGCTGATAAATGATTGAATGATATCATTCAATCTATTGGTTCACACCATGTCATTAAACCTCACTTGATAATGAAATTAGAATTCAAACTCTAGAGGAAACCATTTTTTGGGTAAACAAAGCAAGGACTTATTCTACAATCACACTTCATGCATTTTATGAATAAGTCTTACTCTCAAACAACATAATGTGCATTATTATATATAATAAATCTTTGATCTTTTCATATAATAGTAACATCAAACTTAACAACATGTTATTATTGTAATTCATAGTGTTTTATTTAGTTAATTCACATTGTGCTATTTAAGTAATTGACCATATTAGCAAAGCATAATTGCCAATCTTTCCACATAATAATATCATAAATTTTATTAGTGTGTTGTTATTGTAATGCATTGTGTGTTATTTAGTTAATTCACAGTGTATTATTTAATGAATTAACAATATTAGCAAATCATAATTGACAATATTTGATTGTAATATCATCTTCAAACATAAAAGTGTATTATTATTGTAATGCAAAGTGTGTTAAGTTAATTCACAGTTCTATTAATAATTAAAAAACAATATTAGCATCATCAAACTTAATACTATATTATTATTATTATTATTATTATTATTATTATTATTATTATTATTATTATTATTATTATTATGCAAAGTTTGTTATTTAAACTATAAAATCCCACATTATTATTTATATAAATACCTATAAACAATATTAAACAAATGTTTCAGTAGTATTCTTATGTTATTGTCAACGATAAAATTATAAGAGAGAATTTAAGTTACAAATTTTTTAAAAAATTGGTAAGTCAAGTTTACTAATACAATAATGATACATTGATAGCACTGCACTTTTTATAATTAGCTTCATTTGTTAAATGATAAACATTTACACTGCTCAACAACTGAGTTTCATGATGCTAATTATTTCCCAACAACTAAGTTTCCTAATGAAAATGTAAACCACAATAAAGCTTTAATGAAAAACACACTTTGTCATATAATGAAAAACTTAGTGTAAATAAAGGATAATTCTAAGTTACGTATTTCACAAAAATATCCTAATATAATCAAGGAATAACATAATCCTATTAACATGATGTTATATCTTAGAAGAGATAAACTGAAAAGTTATCTAAAAATTTGGTGCTCCAGAAACAAAGTGAAACACATAAACCTATTAACATGTTGTGAATTTAATTATTAACATACCTTCCTAATAAATATTTAGTGATAAACATAGCTTGTAATATGAGTATTTGATAATAATTTCCTACCATAAGTAAATCATAAGATTTTAATAACACATTGTAAAAACTCTATATATTTAACATACTATAAATAACACAATCTTATTTAATATGTTGTAAATTTATTAAATAACATGCCTTCTTAATAAAACATGGAATATGATTATTTTACAACAACTTCCTATTTAAATCCAAGAATAAAATTTGAATAACACACTCCTATTAACATGTAAATAACACAATCCGTTTAACATGCAATGAATAACACATACTTATGAACACCTTTGAATAACATGGTCCTAATAAAGCTTAAGTAACAAACAAATTTTCATATACACAACATGGAATATGCTTGAAACAAACCTTTTCCAAGACTATACTCCATGCCAAAATCACATTGGTTCACCTTTGGTCACCTTCCTCGAGTAGCTAGGCTTGGAAAGTAATGTAATTTTCAACACCTACATTTATTTCAATAAGAAAATGCTCCAGATTCCCATGATTTATTCTAAAAATTATGTTGATACAACTATGATTTATTTTTTTAGATCTATAAATGAAAGAGTTAAAAGGTTAAACCATTTTTTTTCAAGCATATATAAAATTCAAATAACTCTCATGTCAAGTGATAGATTTATTACATTTTTTACGATTTAGGGTCTATAACAATCGTATAGTCCATTATTATTTTTAAAACCATCTCTTTTGTCTTGAGATAATGAAAACAATCCTCAATTTTTTGCCACATCAATGGTTGGTTTTCCACCACCAATTTCAAGCATTCAATCACATTTTGAACTCTCTCTCTCTCAAATACAAATTAGGTAGACTATTAACATCAAATTTCTCTTCATAGTCGTCATGAGTATGAATGGGCCCCTCATCATTATCATGAAATGTATCATCATCATCCATAATTTAATCCCCATATTTTGTGATGCATGCTACATTAAAATGAGAAAATTTAATATAAATATTAGTGATAGTTTTGATCAAAGTGATGGTTCATACAACTATAAAATATATAAAGTGAGAAATTATACCAGGCCCACCTATAAATTTGTAGTCATTCTCATGTGATTCATCTTCACAATCAATACATTCATATTCATTTGTATAGTATTTTATATTCTTTATTATCTTCAAATTAATATACATCTTCATACTATGTTTGTGCAACCTCTTCATTGGGGTTAGAATATGGACATTGAGGTCCTAGCTAAGAGTATTCATTTGGTCACATATAGCTACATGTTCTTGTGTAGGAAACATTCATATGACTTTCAAAATATATTTACATTTATTTCCCCACTATACCCACTAACATTAACAAGTGAAGAATCATGGTAGGAAATAATGATCTAAATTTAAACAAATCATTCCATGGACTGAATATAGAACAATATGAATGGTGAGAAAAGTATAGGTTAGTTGATTACCATTGTCATTCTTTGTCATAATGTAACTACTAGACCTATTTTTTTGACTTATTATGACATAAATAAAATGTGTTAAATCTTTGTAAAAGACATCACCATCATGTATATTTTCTTCCCTTTACAACACATTGCCAATATTACTTTCCAATTTGTAATTTAATCAATACTCTCATTCCTTTAGAAGGTCTCTATTCCTAAATTATGGCTTTGCTCTCTTTAAAACCTAAGGTAGGTAAATTCATTCTACAAGTGGACTTTTTTTTAGTCAATAAAAAAACTATTTTTTATCAAATAATGATAGGAATGCTCAACAAAAAAATCCTGATTTTCATGTGGAAAGTCTCGATATTCAAATTCCCACATTTCTATAAAACTAAAAAATATAATAACTAGTGACATGTAGTAACTTTTTATAATATTGGGTGAAATGGATAACGACATTTATCACCAATTGTTCCCTTATCATCAACCCATTTTTTTTAAGACAAAACTTGGCATCATAGGCTCATAGGTTAGGGAAAAAATCTTAATTCTATCTGGTAATGCTTATTCATTCTTGGCATTATGCATGACGTATCCAAGGAGATGAAACGTGTCATTTCTTTTAATGTTTTCATGCATAGTGGTAAGGATTCATTTAAACCATACCCTATGTATATGACATTTGAAAAGTATAAACTGACCTTGAAACACTTATCTGCATAAAAATTATCAAGTCAATGCACTGTATATACGCTATTCAATATAAAAAAAAACTATAAAACACACTATCATTTACAACTTTAGTGAAAAACATACATTATCATTTAATGTGAAACACACTATAAACAAGGGTTAAATGTAAGGTACACTTGTAATCCAAGGATAAACTATGAATACATAGTCCTATTAACATTTTATGTGTATTAAACAACATATCTTTGTGATAAAGCTATAATGGAAAACACACTTTTTCATTTATGGAAAGTATAATGTAGACGATGGATAAATGTAAGCTAAGTATTTAACAATAATTTCCTATTATAAGCCAAGGATAAACTATAAATAACATAGTCATATTAACATGTTATGAGTAAAATAGTTCCATTAACATGTTATGAATTTATAAAAGAAGATAATCATATAAAATATGTATTAACATGTTATGAATGTATTGAATAACACGATACTGTAAAAAATTATTAACATGTTCACTTCATTAACATGGTTGATGTAGTTCACATATTACTAGTATCAACATTCCATGAGTAACACGGTTATATTAACACACTGTGAATCACACAATCCTGTTAATACATTATGAATTTATGGAATAACATGATCCTATTAATACTATGTGAATTTATTGAATAACACAATACTATCAAATATGTATTACTCTTGGTTTTTATAATGTAAGCTAAGGATAAATATAACCTTAATATAAAATGAACTCTTTGATTTAATAAAAAATGCATTGTGAGCTAAGGATAAATCTAAGATAATTAATTGACATAAATTTATTACTATAAGCTAAGGATAATTCTAAAATACTATGTATTACAAGTTAGAGAGTTTAATACCATATAAACTCTATCTCCAAAGCAACATAACCCATTATAAAAGCATCAACTTTCTAATCTAGATGGCATTTACAGTCAACATCTAGGATCTACCTCAACCAGAGTTGTATGTCTTCCACTATATTGTGAGACATGATTTCCCATGAAATAGGTTCTCTACCTTTTTATTAGTCAAATGTAACAAACACATACAATTGATACTATAAAAAATAATATGTAGTATCATTAGATCTCTCAATTAAAAAAAGTGTTATATAAAATCATAATTGAAAAACTTAACAAGTATTTTATCCAAGATAGTTGTGATAAAAACATAAACTATGTAGTTGTAGAAAATAATCATTGATGAACTCCATAACTTTGCCTAATAACAAAAACCGATATTTTTTTTTTAAATGTTAGGACTCTGGTTATGAGTGAATTATTTGAATGCTCAACCATCATATTACACACCCATGGTGTTTGGATACACATTATAAATGCTTTATCTTGCTTCGCATTAGGTCATTCATAGCATAAAATCAATTCCATGTGCTTCACATACCATGCATTGAGACTCATAAAGTCACTAATTGTTAGGTGTGGACCTTGATTGTCTTCCAAGATTAGAGGTTAAAATTTTGATGTTATTTCAGTCGGGTTTTGGATCCTATTCTTTGTATCCCTGATGATGTGGGAGTTGTAAGGGGGGAACCCCCCTTGTGAGGTCTGGGGGGAATGACCCCCCTGGTTGGGGGGTCATACACCTCGATGGGGGTTTGGGGGCAACACCCCCAAAGCAAAAAATTTATTAAAATTGCCTTGTAAAATTCCAATTTCATAGTCAATTTGGGCCATTGATTAAAGGTTTATAGATCTGATGTTAGAGGTTATGTTTAGGTGTTTTTCACCCTGAAATGTATTGATACATGGCTGAGATGAAAAAAAACATATTGTATACAGAGAGGAGGCAGAGAAGGTAGAGAGGTATAATAGGTTTTGTTTCAGGATTTGTTTCTCCCTTGTATTTCTAGAAATAACATATTGGACAAGTTTGGTGGATGTAGCCCATCTTGGGTGAACCACGTTAAATTTGGTGTCTCCTATTTTGTGCATGTTTATGATTATTTTATGTATGTTCGATTGGTTTGTTTCATAGTTTCTCTTGTATGCAATTTGGGGATAAATCTATGTTTTATTTTATCCTAACACTAATTTGAAACTAGTACTTTGCATATTTTCATTTGTTCTATATTTTTTCAACATCCATCGCATTAGATATGCATCTCTTTCAATGCTCTTACCATTGATATATTGAGTCTCACATATTGTATTAATTGAAATGCCTATTTGGACAAGATGGGTTATATGCACAACCAATGATTTTGAGAGATGAAGTGCATACATTTCCCTTTTATTATCATTTGAGCCTAATATTTCATGTTAAGCTTATCCTTTTATGTATTTATGGAACTAATTATTATACGTAATAAAACAAACATTACACATCCCAAAATACACTTCATAACAAACTTCATTTGGAAATCTCTCTTTTGTTTGTAATTTATTTTCCTCTTAGAAGTTATAGGTACGCCTATCTTATCCTCTGTGTCATAAGCACAATGATACCTGGTTAACATTAATTTTAAAAGTAACATTAGATATAAAAATGGTAGGATGTAAATTTAAAAAATTAATGTAATCTATACCCACACTGCATAGGAATTTGTAATGGATTATATAATTTGTGTCATTTTTACTGTGTTCTTCTTTCATATGAAGGTGGTGACACTTCTAACCCTATTTTCATCCCATCTCTTAAAGTCTTGGTTTATCTCTTATATGCAATTGCATCCACTAGATCCAACACTCCATTTCCTTATTCAATTTTTATCCATGTGAGATCCTTTCGTGAGAACGTCACTTTATTGTTAACATTGTGTTCTTGTATTGCATGGTGATTTTTCCATAAATGCATATTTTAAATTATACCAATTTGTGTAAGATAGACTACCAATACTAAGTAAATATTCATATTTTAAATGATAATAGTAGTAAGATTAAAAAAACTAGAAACAACTATAAATATTAATATTGTGATGTTAACAAATGGCATAGTATGGAATGTGAGATGTAGTCCAAGAATTCCTTAACAACTAAAATATAAATTTTATTCTCTAATAATACACAATGTTTTCATATAAAGCACATTGTGTTATTTTTTGATAAATACAGTTGTTATTTTGTGAAAAACACACTATGTTATCAATAGAGCCTTATTAACACTATAATTTTATTAAATAACATACTTTCACATAAATATTTTTTAAATGACATATGACATTTTCATTTAATGAATAACACATTCTAGAGTAAGGATAAATGTAAGTTAAATATTTGATAAGAATTTCCTACTATAAATAGTGGATAAAGTGTGAATAACACATTCTTATTAACATGTTGTGAATAAGACGGTCATATTAATATGATTTTAATTTATTAAATAACATACCTTCAAATATATTTTACCTCAAAAGTATTATCTAAATAACATGTGTATTTTTTTTATATAAATAAAACTTTATCGTAAATCATACTTTGGAATTTAATGTAAAACATATAAATGTAAGTTAAGTATTTGACAAGAATTTCCTATTGTAAGCTGATGATAAAATTTGAATTACACAATCCAATTAACATAATATGAATAACATAATCCTATTATTAGGGTGTGAATAACATAATCCTATTAACACAGTGTAAATTTATTAAATAACATATATTTAGATATGTGTTGTCACAAAAATATTGTTCAAATAGCACGATTTTATTTTGTATTTTTTTTAAACAAATAAAACTTTATAAAAAATAAACTTTGTTATTTAATACAAAACACATTATAAACTAAGGATAAATGTAAGCTACGTATTTGACAAGAATTTTCTACTATAACTTATGAATAACATAGTTGTATTAACACATTATGAATAAGGGATTTATTTTATGTTTTTTTATTTTTTAACTTTAATTTTTTAAAATCTATAATTTTGGGTATATAATGAATTTATTTTAATTTTTTGATATCAGAAAGTTTGGAAAGAGTTTCAAAAGGCCAAGGAAGCAATAACAAATAAGTATATTTGTAACTATATGAGTGAGATTTGTGTGGTTTGATATTTGAAAATAGTTAGGATATTAAAAATGAATTATTTGTGTATTATTTTCAAATAATAAAGCTTTAGTTCAAAACATACTTCATTATTTAATGGAAAACACACTATAGACTATGAATAACACACTTGTATTAATAGGGTTTGAAAAACACATTCAAATTGGAATTTAGACATTCTAAATTCATTAAATACAAGTCAATACATATGTGTTTTCCTTAAATATTTTTTACATATCACAATTTTTTTGTGTTGTCCCTAATTATTGTCATGTAGATTTCATTGTGTGTGTTTTTTCAAATAAATTAAATTTTAGTAAAAACATTATTTGTTATTTAAGGAAAAATAAATCGTTAAGATAAAAAAATGCTACTATAAATCAAGGATAAATCTAAACATTTTAACAAGGGGTGTGTATATTTTTCTAGCTCATTGTCTTTCCTCTGTCGATTGAAACAAATTTGACTCATTTTAGTAGCCTTCTCACTCACTAAACTAGTCAACCAAGAATTTGACCTTCTTTAGTGTAATTTCTCTAATATTTTGACATATATGCTCTCTACCTCATATTTTCCTCCCTTCTCCCTTACTGTTTAACATATGTTTTAGGTTATAATAATTTGATATGTTAATAACATTTAATAAAAATTTATAATATAAATTTTACCTACCAAACAAGTTAATTAAGTGTGAACCACCTATAATATACTATTGCATTTACCATTTACACTATAGAGGATATTATCTATCAAAAAAAATCCTCATAATGTAGGCACCACTACCACATTCAAATCCACATAGGGAGTCAAAGCATGCATCCATTTCCACATTGGTAGTCTTAATCAACACCTAGCGAGATGAAAATACCTTATAAAGGTTAAGTAGAATGGAAATTGTGATGGGAATAACCAAAATGTGCAATCATACCTAACATCCCTAGAAAAATACTAGGAAAAATTGCATGACTTTAATGAATGCTAATAAAAAATCACCTAATAAAGATGGTCTCAATAGTGTACAAATGTGTACACTAAATAATTACATTTTTTGGGGAATTTTTAATGGGTTAGGGAGCAATATAACCCATCACTTAATTTCCTCAAGGAAATTTTAATTTTTTTAAATTCTTCTTATGGTTTTTACCTTATTAAATCCATCCTCGACCCCCTTCCCAAATAATAACATGCAAAGGCTATCATGACCATTTTATAAAATCCTTGTGTAAATTCTAAGGGATTTCATTGATTTGCACCAACATAATTTTTATATTCCACCCAAGGACTAAGTTCGATGGCCATATGACTATATTTACATTTTTTATTCATAAAATATAATCAATTTTTTTGTTAGATCATATTAAATGCAAGGTGAATTTCGGATAGACTGTCAAAAACTATAAAATATTATAATAAATTTATAAATTATCTTCAATTTTTTATTTTCTCTACTATGAACTATATTAGCATTTAAAGGGAAATTTTGAATAAATAATTGTCAATAATTTTTTTCTGACAAACATGGTCTATTATCAAATTTAATCTTTAATTCTACCCATTTTGACAAAAACTAAAAACACACAAATTAATGACTTGACATCCATTTTACCAAATTATTAATTTTTCCTAACCATAACTTGACAACCATGTATCATATTTAATTTCACTATGGTCATATATATATATATATATATATATATATATATATATATATATATATATATATATATATATATATATATATATATATATATATATATATCAAAGGATCTTAACTTGCTTCATAAATGAATGGGCTACGTTTTTTGAGGTGGAAATATATATACACTAGAAATTTCCCAAAGTTGCAAATTACACCAGAAGGGATGTGATTTTATATGTTGGTAAAGTAGTTTTTTTTAATGTGAATGAGTGAAAATTGGTGTAAATTTAAAGTGGTGTAATTATACAAATGAATGAGACAAAGTGTGCAAAACATTGGTATTATAAATTTAGGGAAATTTTATATGGGTTGTAAATGTAGTAAATGAGATTTTGCACAAAATATTACTTCATATTCTTTTCTAGTTAGTATATATTTACTACCATTCTTTGTTGTCTGGAAATCCATAGAAAATGCAGGGGAGATATGAATGTTGTACAATGAATGAACCCATGTTTTGCATAAATTAAATAAGAAAACATTGTAAAGTTAAATCTTGGTCAAAGTTGGGCATGGTAGTAATACACATCATGGAAAAATTAACAAATCAATGCATCAAATCAAATAAAAAAATATTGTTATCGACAAATTATAATCCTGAGATCGAAACATTGGAAGTGACATTAAAAGGAAAATATATCTCCCAAAACATGAACAAAGGCATGGTAAGTCGAAGCACACAATCAATGAAATCCAAATATTTAATGTTAACAAAGTATTACCATGGTTAGAGTGCTCACCATTACTATATTCCATGCCAACAACAATTCAAATTCATTTTTATTCATAGAAATATTATTTGTCCAACCCAAATAAAAATAGAAATGATATTTTACTATGGAGAAAATGTAGAATGGAAAAAATGCTTCTTAACAAGCAAACAAGTGAAATGAGATCAAATGTCTCTTGACTATAAACATAAGACTCCTCTACATAGATGTAATGATTGCTTTCCACTTCTGATTAAAGAGAACATGCTTTAATAAATTAATTTTAGGGTTTAAAATGTATCTTTATTTCAATATAAAATCCAACCAAGTATCCCTAATCTTTACTAATAGAGTTAGCGGGGTTGTTAAATGCTTATTTGTATCATGTATACATTTTTTTTGATGAAATATATCTATATATTAATAAAATATATAATATACAAATAATTCAAAAAAAAAAGGTGGTATGGAAGCATGACTCAAGTCAAACTAGGCCAAGCCTAGGAACAACCAATAATAGAAATAAAAACAACACTAGGCCCCACCTAGGAAAGAGTCATCATAACATTATAAACAAAATATATTAAGCTGCTAGAGCAAGGCCAGAAGGTAGAGGATCCATATCGTCTAAAACCCAACCCAATCTAGGTAAGTCATTACCATCTAGAATTGAATACCAACCAGAAGCCTGAGCAATGTCCTTATCATCTTCCTATTACTGAGTAGGAGAAATGGCAAGAGAGAGTTTGGGGACCAACCTCTAGGTGGTGCCCCCCAAGCATTTAGATGTAGAGGAGGTGGAGCACCCCAACCATCATTCCCAATAGAGGAAGGAGGTAGGGGATGCCACCCTCATTATTGTTTAACAAGAGACGTGTCAATATGGATTGCCATTGTGAGAATGGTGTCAAGATCGGCTGCATCAATGACCACCTCAAGGAGGAAGATTATCATTTTTTCCAATAATTATATTATCCTTGGGTAGATAAGGAGGAATATGTGCCATAACACAAGGAGCATCTCCCCAATGAGCGAGAAGGTCCTAAAGATATCCAATATCTATGGAAAATTTATTTGTCTACACTTGAATCTACAAAAGCACATTAGAAATAATGGAAGATTTATTGAAAGTGAAAAAATTACAATCTAAAGAAACATTGCTAAACACTGCATTATTTCTTTCTTTTCATAACCAAAATATAATATCCACTCTAAAAGTATGCCATACTTGGGTGTATTTAAAAGGCAAGGCAGGTTTATCTCTAAGAAGGATATGCTACCACTGAAAGAACTCGGGATGGAAAGGCTTAAAAAGGTCATGAATCCACATCTAGGCTCATTGGAATTTGAAGTAGTGCCATAAAAGATGAGGAATAATTTAAATATGGCCATACAAGGGCATTTGGGAAGGGGAATTCATAAATGCACAAGTCATTTGTCTATAGTCAGGCCCTGATACAACACACCAAGTGAAGTGAGTTAACCTAGGCTCAAAGCAAGCCTCCTAGACAGTATGAAAATGGAAGCACTAGGTATAAAGTGAAGAATGAAGACCGCAGTGAGAGTTAATATTGTCCACCATAGGCATGTGGGGAATAAGGCACCCATAGCCAAGTCAGGGAGTGTAATTATGAAATGGAGTTTCAACATACCACTTCCAGTCCTTCCACCAAGGATGAGGGGAAGTAACTGAGATTTTGTGAAGCATTCAAGGTGGAATAACATTAAGGATTTCTTCATAATATTATCTATCAAAATTGGCTACCCAAAATTTCGTTTTCACCTCCTCCCAAGATAGACAAGAATGAGATTGATTACAAAAGATGTCTTGGATAGTATGAATGCCTATATGAAACAACTTGAGAGCATTGATCCAGGGAACCTTGGCTAGAGAGGCTTCATTGAAATTGATAATAGGTGACCACTGATGCATAGGTCATCATCAATTTTGTCATCAATGGATGAAAACAAGAAACACATTTATTACACTTACCTCTACCAAAATCTCTTAGCTATGATCTTTGCTTGTCTTATTTCTTTATCTTTATGAATTTACTCTTGAACCTCTATTCTCCTCTTCCTTTGTTTAAACACTATAATTTTTGGATAATCATTATAAAAAGTAAACTTCTTTTTATCAACTTCATCAATACCATTCTCACTTTTCATGCTTTAAACAATCCTCACAAGGATCTCTTTGCAACATTCTCATCCCTTGATGAAAGTTCCTTAACAACTGCTCTATATATACATTTCACAACCTCTTTGGCTATATTGACACTCATATCACCATATTAAAACTCTTTCTATATCAATTTAAAGTCTTTTTCCCATCCTCATACTT
Organism: Torreya grandis; assembly: GCA_037957365.1. Lineage (NCBI taxonomy): Eukaryota > Viridiplantae > Streptophyta > Pinopsida > Cupressales > Taxaceae > Torreya > Torreya grandis. The sequence continues at coordinate 7,134,196 of JARHVA010000076.1, forward strand.
TCTCAGATAACCTTGACCACCTTCCCTGCTTCTATCTCTATCATAGTCTCCCTCTACTAGCCTTTTTTCTCCTATTTCCCTTGGTATGGACATGTAAGATCCTCTATTTAAAATATAAGACCATATTTAGATACCCTCTATGGCCTTCTTTCACTTCACAAATTTTTAGACTTTAATTCAATCCTTAAGCCACTTTTTTAAACTCTTTTTTGTCACTATTTAGGTCTATTAGGCCTCTTACCCCTGTTTTACCTCTTAGTCTCTTACAAACCATACTTAATCATACTTAAATAACTTAAAAACCATAAAATGTCTTTAATCACATTGTATACAATATTTTCACCAAATTTTAAGATATTCCACTAGTTCAATCTCTCATAATCTGCATTTTTATATCAAAACCCTAGCATAGGGTTCAAGGAGTATGTAGACACCTGAGATGGTTTAGAATTAGTTTTCAAGCCTCTTAAAGAATTTTAAACAACTATGAAATAATATTTACATCTATTATATCATTAGGCATCTTCCCAAATGATTATATATCTTCTATACTTCTTTCTTTCCTTATTTCAAATGGTTTTAGGTTTGACTATGTTGGATACTCATAACAGGGTATACCCGAGGGGAATCAAAATGTTGTTCTAAGGTTATATAATAGTTTCAAACCTCTGTGAAGTATTCTTACACCATTTTAAAACTCCTTATACCTCTTCAAAACATTTAAAATTATTTGATAACTTGGTTTTACCATTTCTCATTCTTTACAATGGACTTTGTGAGGTTTCTTAACAACTATAGGTCTGATATTCTTGTTATGGAAACCTTATACATTCAGACACTTGGAAATTCATAAATAAATTTGACAAGTTTGAAAAATCACTTACCTTTATATAATCTATATCTTAAACTTGGTTAACCAATATTCCTTCTCACCAATTCTTTCTCAATCCTTCTCTTCATAGAATACAAATAATACAGGGGTAGGCAAGCATGTTTTCTTAAACCAACTCAAAGAATTTTGAAACTAATATATTAAAACACTTGAATCACCATGATAAAACCAAAATACACTCACAAAAAATACAAGTAACGTCATAAACTTGTTGTCATCAAATCTTCTTCCATTCTTTCACAGTCAGGTTACATTGAGTTCACATAAGAAATACAGGGTCTGTGCCCTTTATTTTTCCAATTGATTTATTATTTTTGGGAAATTAGATGTTTAATTATTAAATAAAAAATGGGTCTTATTAGATAAAATCAATAAATATTATAAAATAATTAGGCTACTTATTTTTGAAATTTGACTGTAGTTAGGGCTTTTCTAAAAATAGTAGTGAGAGAGAAAATTAAACTTATCTAATTTTGTGTTGTTCCAACTAAGACATGGACTATAAATTTGTGTGTAGGATTGGGAGACTATCATAAACAAGAATCTAGATTTTGTTTATTGATTGGATAGGATCATTGAAAGTGGGACACCCCAGGTTCCAACACTGTAGTCTTATCTCAGTGTTGTTGTCTTAGTGATCTAAGCTTTCTAGGTTTTGTGTGCTAGGTTTGTGTGACCTTACCTATGAAATATTGAATCTTGAAAGTATACGGAGCTCTATATATACCTAATTAAGTCTTAAATACCCTAGGTTCTCTTTGTGCTTGATCTTAAATTTAAAATTTGGAGAAAGGAGAAGAGGGGTTAGTGTGTAAAGAATACAATGGACACACTTCACACCCCATGTGTGAGCATGTTTCCTACATACCAATACTCTAAGGAGGGCTCAAGCTATATTTAGTTCTCCCATTAAAGTGTTTGGTGTAATAGTGTGATCAAAATGCAAGTAAATTTGAAATTATGTGCAATTAGAATGACTAGGGACTGGTATAAAGGTTTGAATAAGCTTGAAATACTATTGGATGGTTGTATGCAGAGAATAAGGAAAAGTGCTTGAGTGGTCTTGCTTGTATTCTTGCTTCTCTCTTGTAAATGACTGTGAACTCTTCTAAATGGACTTTGAATGGCCTTTTATAAGGGATTTAATGATCATGGGCTAAATGAATTCATGTTAGGCTAACATGAATTAGGATAAAGATTCAGAAGAATATGATCATTAGAAGCCAAAATGTACTTGGATAAAATCACCAAAATAGGACACCCTAGGTTTTAGAATTGTAGTCCAAGTTTGGGCACTATTATTCATGGTTGATGGGACCTAAGGGGATGGATTAAGGATGGAAAGAGAAGTCTGGGTCTACAAGGGTTCAGTCTAGGAAGCTATAGATGACTAGGAATCAATGAACACATGCCTATGAGGGTCGTGAGAGCCAGCAAGATAAACCTATGGATTGGGTGTCATTAGCCACACTTAAGTTACCAAATTTTTTATTTTATATGACTATATTTCTTCCCCCCTTATTATGGTGATGCAACAAAGTTAAATACTAGGATAAAGGAAAAATAGAAAGCATACCTGAACTTACCTATAAAGATGAAGCCAATAAAGTTGTGTGATGTAGGATGTGTGTAGAGAGAGCACAGTGTGAAGTGTGAATCTGCAATGAAAAACATATAGTAGACTGGTCCTTACTAGATACACTATATCTAAAATAATAATTTACAAAAGTTAGATAAGAGAGAGAGGAAGAGAAAGGAATGAATACACCTCATCAGGTATGCGAACCAATAAAAAACATGTTGTGATGTTGGATTGTGTTGTGTGTGTTGTACCAAAATTAATATCATGAATAGAGTTGAGTGCTCAATTCCTTGGAAGTGGCTCAAGATTGCAAGGGTATGCCTTTTAGCTCCATTTTCACCTACTAATTGAAGCTAAATAATCATGCATGTGTCAATTGATGTTTGGACTATGTGCCTAATCCCTTTGAATAGGTGGTTCAAGAATGCAAAGGCTAGCTAGTCCTTTGGCTCCATCATTGCCCTGTGAAGTGAAACTATGAAAGAATACTGGTATGGAATAGATGTCATATGAGATGGTTTCTAAATCCCATGAATGTACTATGATCTAAAAATTTTGGCGTGGATAGCCAAATGTATGCTGGAAACTAGGCCACTCTTGACCATTTTGAAAGATGGAGATTAGGCTTGTATGAAAGCCACTCTAAAACTAGTGCAATAGGCTTATGTGAAAGCCAACTCGAGAACTTGGGTACTTTAGAAGTTAAGCTTATATGAAATCCAAACCTAAAAAAATATGCCAACTACCTGCAGATGGAGTAAGGCATACAACTGCTAAGAAATGCTTGGAAAATAAATTGAACTCAAAAAAATGGGAGGATCAATGTGCCTCACACATTTCCCCTAATCACTAGTGTCTGGAACATGGATTCTGATCTGGAATTTATAATAACTACCTAATTTGAAACTAGAAGTGAGAGCCATCATGTCACACATGATGCCCCTTACATCTAGATTTTTTGAGCAAAAACTATACTAAAACATGCTAAATTTGGACTGTATTGAGCTGACAAACCTGTGACTAAACTTACTTTTCTATCTATTTTTGGAAAATTTGATTTTTATGTTATCTAAATAGAAGTGACAAAAATAGGACACACTACTTTCTGGTGTTGTAGTCCAACTTTGACACTGATGTCCAGGGCCAAATCTAGTAGTTGTTCTATATTTTCTATTGTTTACCTGGTCTGATGTCTGGATTATGTTATGAGTGTTCTAAAAACTACTTTTTCATCTGTCAAGATATTTGATCTCAATAAATAAACCCCTATTTGTTTCCCCCTCTTTGGAGGGTAGGAATGAAGATGTTGTAATCACTACTCTCAGAAGAAAGATTCATGCAAGTGTGTTATCTTGCATATATATATGATATAGCAATGATAATTGACAAGAGATCTTGAGATATAGCAAGGTTTGTATTGAGAGATTGTTAGATCAATAGGGGTATGCCTAGATAGATATAATAATGTAATAACATGTGCAATGTACTAAACTAGAATTGAATGTATTAGTTGTTAGTTGTTATTTATTATTAAGGAGGGATGGAGCATGATGTCCATCATAGCAGCCAAGAAAGCAAGGAAATGTATGATATGGATCATGGCATTACAAACAAGAAAATTAATCAAGTAACAAGCATACAAAGCAAGAAGCAAGAAGCATACAAGAGTGGCCAAAGGGCCAAGAAATTAAGGGACATGGGCACATGTCACTCAATTTGGAAATCAAGCATACAAGGCATGTTCAAATGCCACATATACATACAATTAAAATAATCAAGTTGGTGTGGAAGCCACAATCACGTAGAGTGCAAGCAAAGGACATTGGAAAATGTTCTAAGGTACACATATGAATAGAAAAGAAGGGCATTGGCAAATGTTCTAAGGCACATACAAGAGACAAGCAGGAATTGGAAATGTAATAAAACAAGCTACGCTAATCAAGAAGAGAAAGCATATAGTAACTGGAAAGATAGAATCACATCTAACTAATCAAAACAAGAGTGAAAGTATGCAAGACATGTTTAGTACAAGACTAGGTATATGCTAGGATATACATAAGTGCTAGATGCTAGTGAAATATCGATATGATAATCTATGTAATCTAGTAAGTAATATACATCATCATGATAATTAGGAGTGTGTAGTGTAGGAATGACATAGCTTGGATCATGTAGTCATGTAGAAGATGCCCCCAAATGGTATGTATATCAAAGTGTGTCTCAAATGTAGATGTAGGATGCCCCCTCAAATGGGTAGAGTGAAGCAATCAAAGAGTTGGATATCACTGCACACACTCAAATAATATCAAGTGAATCATGGTGAATGTAGATAAATCAACATACAATAGCATGAAATAGTAAATGCAAGTCCTAGCATGATATTAACAATGTAAAACATAGATGATGCATACAATTGAAATCTTTTTGGTATTTTGATATTTTTTTGAATTTTTTGGATTTTGAAATGTTATATTGTTTTGTATTTTGAAATATTTGAACTATGTATAATCAAGTAGAAGATATTATGTACAATCAAGCATAATAAACAATCTATAGGTAATACTAAGAAGAAATAGCACTAACCGATGAGTCTCATAGGAGACTCATTATCATGGTGTCTTGTCTCAAATAAAGGAATTGTGTGTGATTGTGAAGCATGAGGGAATGGCTATGAATATTATTCTAAATATTTGGATTCATTATCAATATCTTGTAAATCATAATAACCTATGTTATTCTGATCATCATTATCATCTTGATTTTGAACCAATGGAATGTTGGTGTTGACTTTTGTTGTATCTAGATATTTTCCTTTTATAAATTATGTCTATGAATGATTTGACTTAGTATGTTCAATAAATCCCAAACCTTGGTGACAAACTGCTAGAATAGGAGTAATGATGCCTTGGGCCTGCTTGCCCAACCCTTGACCTTGATAATCAAATTATTGTAGATATTTTTTACCAAACCCATATTGCTTTGAAAGTTTAGCCTCATTTTAGAGAGGTAGAATTTCATCTTTTTCATGTTTTACCTATGCTTGTGGTGCTATTTCTTGATCTAAGTTTGCTTTTTGATCCTTTTATTGTTCTGAGTTATCTTTTAGTAACCACTTTTATATTGTTTCTAAATTTGACCCTTTGTGAATGTGTTCTTATGTCACTATAGATTGCTTGACTAATTTATATTGTATAGGGTCCTCATTAGCAAGTATCTATTGTATATGTTGTTTAAATGCCAAACATAAATCTGTGTGATGCCCATGAATTCTATGATATGTACAATAATATATGAATCTTCTCACTAGATGTAGAGGAGGTAGTTTGATCAACTTAGCTTTAATCATTTCCCTTATAACCTCACTTGAAATCTTATTTGATCGTTGAATGATTTTTAAATCACTAGTTGTAGAGTTAATTTGTTGTGATTTTTTGTTTTGATATGTAACATTGCTTGTAACCAATTGACTAGGTGAAGGTGCATAGACATGATTGACACTAGGGTGCCTTTGAGGCTTTTATATTATAATCTAATTTTTCAATGGTGATCTTATCATGTAATAGTTGATTTTTCATTTGTAAATCTGAAATTAACTTGCTCATACTGGAGATTTGATCCCTTAAAGCCTTACAAGTGCAAACCCTAGTTGCTTCTAATTGAACATGTAAGCACATATGTTGAAGAGGATTTGAAGAAGCTATAGGCTGAATGTATGCATTAAGAACAATAGTGTAGGCCGCCTCACCTTTTGGAGGGGTGATAACATGGACCTAGTTAGAGGGAAAATAGCTATCATGGGGGAGAGGAGGAGAAGGAAATTGTTTCCTGTGCATAAGATATGACATTGAAACTTGGCAGGTGGTTGTTGGATTATGCAATGGATCCTCTAGGTAGAAACCATGTATGTGGGATAAAATGCATGTAATTTGAGTTATAAGTTGTATAACAATATATTTATAAAGAGAATTCCACGTGAGAGATAACAAGCAAGGGAGAAAGAGCATGAATTTGTTCATGAATGCATAGAAAATTTTGACATGAATCATAACACTTCTAACATGTTTAGCATGATAAGCTTGAAAAATTTTCCACATGAGTGATAGAAATTAAAGGATAGAGATAATGATTTTTTACATAAAATCATATAAAATTTTGACATGTAACATATTATTTCGAATGCATTTGGCATGATAAACTTGAAAAAAATTCCACATGAGAAATAGAAAGTAAAGGGTAGAGATCATGAATTTTTGTGTAAAGGCATATAAGCTTTTGACATGTAACATAACATTTCAAATGTCTTTAGAAAAATGGAGTTGGTAATTATTTTGTATGAGCAAAATAAAATATGTAAAAAGAATTTTGAAATTTTGTGCATTTTTAGCAATGAATTTTGTAATATCATCCCATATAATGAAACATAAGCATGAAATGCAAAGGATGAAGCTTTGTACTAACATATAATAGACTTCATCATTCATGTACATGATAAGGCCCATTATGGTTTCCTTATTATTTTCAAGAAATGTAAGAAAAATTTGTAAATAAATGAGCATCATTTTTGTAATTTGATTATGGACGTAAAGGGATACCTCAAAAATTAAATAGGAGCAAGTACATGCAACTAGGGATTTTTCAAAAATATTTTTACAAAATACTATGAATTTTTTAAATTGAAATTGAATTTTTGAGTTAAATATTCAAGAAAAAAATTAAAAATTTATGGGAAAAATCAGTTAAGAATTTACCCTAGGGTTTTTATGCACAATTCAAAGTAAGTCAGGTTCACCAAATGATTTATTATTTTATGGAAATTAGATGTTTAATTCGTAAATAATAAATGAGTTTGAGTAGATAAAATTAGTTAATAATATATAATAATTAGGCTACTAATTTATGAAATTTGACTATAGTTAAGGATTTTCTAAAAATAGTAGTGAGAGAAAAAAATTAAAATTATCTGATTTTGTGTTGTTTTGACTGAGACAGGGTCTGGAAATCTATGTGTAGGCTTGGGAGACTATCGTAAACAAGAATATGGAGTTTGTTTCTTGGTTGGATAGGATCACCAAAAGTGGGACACCCTAGATTTTGGTGTTTTAGTCCTATCTCGATGTTGTTGTCCTGGTGATCTAAGATTTATAAATTTTGTGTGTCAGGTTTGTGTGACCCTACCTATGAAATATCGCAGTATGAAATTCCATGGAGCTTATTATGTACGTGATTTAGTTTTCAATACCTTGGGTCCTCTTTGTGCTTGAAATTGAATGTGAAATTTGGAGAAAGGAGAAGAGGGGTTAGTCTGTAAAAGATACGCTGGATGTACTTCACACCCAGTGTGTGGGCACGTTGCATATATAAAAATACTCCAAAGAGGGATCAAGCTATATGTAGTTCTCCCATTGAAGTGCTTGGTGGAATAGTGTGATGAAAATGCAAGTAAATATGAAAGTGGGTGTACTTGGAATGACTAGGGACTGGTATAAAGGTTTTAATAAGCTTGAAATACTATTGGATGGTTGTATACAAAGAATAGGGAAAAGTGCTTGAGTGGTCTTACTTGTATTCTTGCTTCTCTCTTGTAAATGAGTGTCAACCCTTCTAAATGGACTTTGAATGGAATTTTATAGGGGATTTAATGATCATGGGTTAAATCAATTTATGTTAGGTTGACATGAATTAGGATAAAGATTCAAAATAATATGACCATTATAAGCCAAAATGCACTCAAACAACAGCACAAAAAATAAGACACCCTGAGTTTCAGTGTTGTAGTCCAAGTTTGGGTATTATTTTCTATGGTTAACGGGACCTAGGTGGATGGATTAATCATGGAAAGAATAATTTGGATATATAAGGGTGTAGTCTTGGAGGCTACAAATGACTAGGAATCAGTGAAAACATACCTATAAGGGTCATGAAAGCAAGCAAGATGGACCTATGGATTGGGTGTCATTAGCCACACTCAAGTTACCAAATTTTACATTTTATATGACTACACAAATCAAGAAAAATTTATATATTTAATCTAGCTTTAATAACATTTCCTCTTTGAATCCAACCCCATCACTTCTCACTATCATAAAATCATTTTAAAATCTCTTTTATATTCCAAAAATATCTTGACTACCTATTAACTCCCTCTTGTAAGTTAGGATGACATGCTAACTACCTAACCACTAGCATACTCATCAATATGACTCACCATGTGAGTCATGTGTGTATTGAAACACTCTTGATCCTTTATTAGAACCTAACCACCAAACTATAATGTTTAGACCTCTTTAGACAAGGTTGAAGTCTCGTAAACTACACATGAAGATTTGAAAATTTAAATCAAGGGTTTTGGCAGGAAAATGCCAAAGTGACCCTAATTCAAATTTCACAAGGACCTATCACTCATGATTGACTCTTATAGATCTCCTATGACCTTAAAAACTTGATAATGACTCAAAACATGAGAAATAAACTAATCTTTATAAAAGGGTAGTGATGATCTTGCATCAACCACCATAGTGAATGCAAGTTAATAGACAACCTATCTTAGAAACCTGTGTCATTCCAGAGAATCCATGGTTTGATCTTTTCACATGCTTTCCACATACTTTTATCCATAAAATACCCTATAATTTAAATAGAGGTTTTGATGATGAACAAATTGGAGAAAGCAAGTCCTTTCCAAGCTTTTTTGCCTTTAGGAAGGCCTGAAGATATGTAGTGCTGAAATAATACCTTCCAAGATTCTTTGCCTTCAACGGCCCACACAATCCATTTGGAACATAAGGAAACTCCTTGATGATCCACATCGATGATCCCCATACCTCTAGAATCATGTGTGAGGCAGAAATATTCCCAAGCAACCCTATGGAAGCCATGGCCATGTGAAGAATTGGCCCAAAGAAAGTCCCTAAGAAGCTTTACAAGTTTTTGGTAAGAATTCTTGGAAGTAACCAACATGAAGAGTAGTAAACATGGGTGTTCACAAGCAATTTCGAGTAGATTTGAAAATTTCTTGCTAATGATAAGGGCTTAGTCACCCAATAATCCAATTTCTTTTAGATTCTATCAATCATATGTTGTCACAACATGGGTAGAAAGGCATCAAAAGCAAAAGGGATGCCAAGAAACTTGAATATTTCATCATGATGGATCTAGGCCCACCCATACTTATTAGCCCACATTGACAAGAGGAGGTATGACTTCCTATAGTAATGAGTTTTTACCATTGGATGTTTGAGCGAGAGGCAAAGCACAAGGTGTTGAGACATTCTAATGTGTTGTCCATATTGTCCTCTTCTTCAATAATAGTAAGAATCATCAACAAAGTAACCATTCAATAATTACATATCATCTTGAGGGTTTTCTTTATTTTAAGGTAGATATATTCCTTTTACAAAGCCCCTAACTTGGGCATTACTAAAAATATATCCAAAACCCTCTTTTGGAAGCACATATAGGGTAGGTGCCAATGGGCATCCTTGAAAAATAGACCAAAACAAACCAAATTGTTCAGAGGTGACTCCATTAATAGAGAGAATGGTCGAGGCATTTGAAAAAAGAATCTGGATGGTTTGAATGAAATTTGGCTCAAATCCCAGGTTTTTAAGCATGGCCAAGATGAAAGGCTATTCAATACAATCATAAGCTTTTTCAAAGACAATTTTTATGAACATAACTTTTTGATTAGATCTCCTAGCCCAGTCCATTCCTTCCCAAACCACAATGATGTTATCTAATATATATCTACTTTTGATGAATCTCATTTGCTTAGGGTAAATGATGTGCGGTAATAGATTACATAATCAAAGTGCCAAAGCTTTATCAATGATTTTATAGGAAACATTCAGGAGGGTGATCAACTACTAATTAAAAATCAACTCAAGATCCCCTTGTTTAGGTATGAATTTCATGTTTCCTTTATTTATATTCTTCCCTAAAGAATGTGTGTGATAGGCTTCTTGATAGACATGGTATAAGTCAGAACCTATAATATCCTAGAGGGTTTTATAAAATTCATAGGGAAAACCATCAATGCCTAGAGCTTTATCATTCACCATATGAGCCACTACCTCTTGTAGATCATCCATAGTGAGGAGCCTATCGTAAGCTACTCGCTAAGCAGAAGTGAGTTTGCAAGGCACAACTATAAGACATTGTTAAAAGGCTATGCGATACTCTGTAGAGGATGCTTGAGATTTGAACACCTGTTGATAATGGTGGATAAAGGCTTGAACAATCTACAATGTCTCTGATAATCTCCTACTAGCATTAGAGATAGCCTAAATTTACTGCTTTGCATTTTTATCTCTAAGCATTTGAAATAACTCTTTGGATGCTTTGTCCCCTATATTGAGCCAGTGATATTTGGCTTTGATTTGATCTCTCCAGGCATTCTAATTATATGTAATCTAGATGTGATGCCATAAAGAAGAGACTCTGACTTACAAGATCTCATTGAAGGGATATTTTTCTAGGGCTAAAGTCACACAACTCAGCTCTAAGGAAGTAGTAGAGTAAGAGTGTCATCAAATTTTAGCAAGTTGGTGGCCATAGATTCTTAGAAATAAAGAAGTCCTTCTGATAGCATCATTCCACAAGAGAATCCAACTAGAATCTCAGGTTAAACAAGGATATAGATTTTAAACTCTATTAATGTGACCCACAGTGGGCCCACGCTTGAGCAAGGAGGTATTGAGGAAGAATTGGATTTTATGAACCTTGGGTTTCATGAATTGTCATATCACTCAAAATTGAATGGATGAGTGATCAAAAATCCCAAAATCTAGTAGAGCCTACACTGAAGGAGAAAAATCATTATTGAAGGAAAAATACGATTGAGGTGGACATCATTGCTCTATCTAGGTACTTTAGAATCTAAGCAAGGCCATCCCTGAGATTGCTCCAAGTGTACCATACTATGTCTATAGGCTGTTGCATTAAATTCAGGTCAAAATATCTATTTTGTGTACATATAATACCATGCCTCCCTTTCACCAACTACATAGTGCATTGGTGGGTGGCCCACTTTGTCTTTGGGAGACATGACCATATTAGAGTCACCATAAATGACCCAATGATCATTGGGGAGATCATCCATAATCCATCACCATAAATTAGTATGTTAAATGTCATTATTTGAAGCATAAATATTAATAAATCCAAAGAAATGGCTTTTAATATTGAAAAGGGCCCAAACTAACCTATTGGTGGGGTCCGCTCTAGATTACACTGAGTATGGTTACCACCTTGGAGAAATAAACATGATCACACCACCATGTCCTTCCTCATGATTACTATGCAAAATAATACTATCGTGCTAGATAGAGCAATTGACTACCATCAATAAAAAATGTGCCACCTTCACTTCTTGTAGACAAAGATTGTCCATCTCAAGAAACTTCCTTCTAAAATCATGCACAACAAACTTGCATTTTGGGTTTGTAAGACCCTGAACATTCCATCAAAATTAATTCATAGATGACGAGTGGCGATAGACATATCCTCAAAGTCTATACCTTATAAGGCATCATATAAATTCTATAAAAAATGCACACTATTGGCATTTTAAAAAACATCTAATTCTGCTTGTTTCCTCATAGCATATTTAACCTGCTACTCTCCTTCCTATGACTCTTTGCACCTCCTAGGAGGGTTACGAGAGTGTTTGGGTGCATCCTATCAAGAAAAAAGTGGTAGAGAGGTTGGTTGGGAGTTTTAAAAATTGGAATAACTGAGCAAAGAAGCCCCTGGACCATGAGATAGAACATTGGTTGTAAGAGGGGTATGGTAGACCCTAGGTTTTTCTATCACTTTCAGAGCTTTAGCCTGAGAAGGCTCTTTCTTGGTAGGTGGTCCTGTGGGCCATTATTTTTTGACAACTTACCTCTTTTATAATTTACTACATTTGATCTTATGAATTTAATGCAGTTGTTCTTCCTCCCTACTACAGTCCATCTGTCCTCAGTTGGTTTTTTTCCAGCTTTTAAAGAGGGCTTAGGAGGAGAGAATGAGTGATTGGGCACATTGTTATCAGCTAGCTAAAGGGGATAGTCTTGAATTTTATGGTCGGTGGCTTGGTAGTGAAAGAATGTATTGGCAAAACTGATATACATAACCCATTGGGAGTGTCTCACATCCCCAACTTGAATCTCCACAAACTCTTCAAGGTCTCAAAAAAGGTCTACCTCCACACAAACCCACTTTTATGGCCTAGTAGAGTAGAACCTGCTTTGCTCATGGAAAATAACCTGACCTATAAAGGAATCAATTTGGTGAATAAAATGCCAATAGGTTATGGGAGACCTGGAAATTCTACCCAAATTGGGACCTTGAGAGTAGTGTGTTGAGAGACTACAAAGTCACGTGTCTAATGGGAGAAAACCATGAGCAAGTTCCTAACATATCATGTGGTTGACTTATGGAGGATACCTCCTACATGGGAAGGATTGGAAAAATGAAACAAAAAAATCCCTTTGTCATATTATAGATGCTCTCAGCTTTATGCCATGAGTAGCCTAGTGGTCTTGAACCCAAGATCTAAGAATACTTTCAGAGGGAATTTGACCCATAAAATAACCTATCAAATAGAACTATTTTAGCCATTGAAAATCATAGTTAAATTATGGAATGGGTAAAATAACATTAGGTTCCAAAGAGTTACCACATGGCAGACCTTTGATACAAAATTCCTTAAGCACTTGTAGGGGACCATTGCTTGATGCTCCATCATTCTCCTCTGTAGCTAAATTAGTTAGGAGAGAATGAGGAGAAGTCATTAAATAGGATGGCCTTGCTTGAAGGTAAGAAACCCTAAAATACAATAAATGTTAGTCCTACATGCAACTTAATAAGGGTTGTGATATGTAGATAAGCTAGCTTAACAAAAAATCAAGGGCTGACTCAATGACATGCATGGAGGAAACCTTAGTAGAGAAAAAACATAATAATCATGTTCTGTATAATTTTCATTATTGCACTTTTCTAATTCAATATTCTTGTGGCTTGTGGCTCAAACTTATAAATCCTTTTGTTTAATTGCAAATAAAATAATTAACCTGTAAGTGCAAATAAAATATGTAACATGTCTATGTAGTATTTCCTTTTTATGATTATATCCATATGCTTGATGACATTAGTCTATAAGTAATGTATTAAGGTTGTTAGAAATATTCCTTTAAGTAAGAAATTTAACTTATAAAATCAAATCACATTTTAAATGATAACATTAGCAATTAAATATTCACATTTTAAATGATAATATCAGTTAGATAAAAACAACAATACTAGAAAAAACTATAACTATTAATAATGTAATGTTAACAAATGCTACAATATGGAATGTGAGATGCAAGTCAGGAATTCCTTAACTACTAAAATATAATTGTATTGTCTAATACTAATTAAGGTTTTCATATAAATGACTATATGTTATTTTGTAAAAAACACACATTATTATTAACAAATTCCTATTAACAGTATGGTTTCATTAAATAACATACTTTCACATAAGTGTTGTCTAAATAACACATGATTTTGAATTTGTCATTTAGTGAAGAACACACCATAGATGAAGATGTAATCTAAATATTTGACAATAATTTCTTAATATAAACAGAGGCTATAATATGAATAACACATTATTATTAACGCATTGTGAATAACCCCATTAACATGGTGTGGATTTATGAAATAAAACACCTTTATATATGTGTTTTCCAAAAAGTACTGTCTAAATAACACATTCTCGTTTTCTACATATTGTTTTTAAACAAATAAAACTTTTATGAAAAATATGCTTTAGCATTTAATGGAAAACACATTGTAGAGTAAGGATAAATGTAAGGTAAGTATTTGATAAGAATTTCGTACTATAAACTAAGGATAAACTTTGAATAACAAAGTGTGAATAACGCAACCTTGTTAATAGGGTGTAAATAATATAGTCCTATTAACATGGTGTGAATAACATAGTTATATTAACATGGTGTGAATAACATAGTTATATTAACATGGTGTGATAACACAGTCCTATTAACATGATGTGAATTTATTAAATATCAGAACTTTAGATATATGTTCTCTAAATCATAAAATTTAATTGTGTTATTTTTAAATAAATAAAGCTTTAGTGAAAAACATACTTTAACATTTAATGAAAAATACACTATAAACTAAAGATAAATGTAAGCTATGTATTCGATAATATTTTCATATTATAAGCCAAGAATAAACTAAATAGCATAGTTGAATTTAAAAATTATGAATAAGGCCTTTTTGTGGATTTCATTTTTTAGCATTCATTTTACATAATCTATTATTTTGGGTATATAATGAATTTAATTATTTAATTTTCAATTATTTGATATCAAGAAGATCTTGAAGGAGCTTTAGAAAGCCAAGGAAATAATGATAAGAAGTATATTTTTTACCATGTGAATGATATTTTTATTTTTTTATATCTAAAAATGGTTAGGATAATAAGACTAATTCTTTATGTGTATATTTTTTTATTATGAGAAAATACTTTGACTAGAACTATGAATTGGAGTAAGGATTTTGAAGGGGCCCAAACCCTTAAACAATATTAATCATAAGATAAAGCAATGGAGAAATTAAACCATATCCAATTCTCTATGTGTATTATTTTCAAATAAATAAAATGTTACTACAAAACATACTTCATTATTTATTAGAAAACACATTGTAAATTTTGAATAACATATTTGTTTAACAAATTGTGAAAATCACATTCAAATTGAAATTTAGACGTTGTAAATTCATCAAATAGCAAGTCAATCCATATGTGTTGTTCTTAAATATTTTCTACATAACATAATTTCTCTATGTTATTTTGAAGTATTACCATGTAGATTTTATTTTGTGTTTTTTTCAAATAAATGAAACTTTAGTACCAAAAACTATTTGTTATTTAAGAGAAAATAAATATCTAAGCTAAAAGATGGAAAAAAAATTCCTATAATAAACCAAGGATAAATATGAATACTTCAATAAGGGGTGTGTGCATATTTTTCTAGCTTTTTGTCTTTCCCCTATTTCTAACCACAAAACTGCACAATGAAACAAATTTGACCTATTTTAGTAGCCTTTTCTCTCACTAAACTAGTCAACTAATAATTTGACCCATTTTAGTGTAATTTCTTTGGGCTTTCAATGTATATATTCTTTATCTCACATCTTCCTCCCTTATCCCCTAATGTTTATCATATGTTTTATGTCATGATTTTTTTTTATGTTAATAATATTAAATAAAATTTTCTAATGCAAAATTTCCCCTCTAAGCAAGTTGATTAAGCATGAACCATTTATCATGTACACATGCATTTAGCATTCTCAATATAAATAATTTCATCTCTTAAACAAATTTTCCCTTGACATCGACATTATTGTCAGAGGTAGTTCCACACAAGCAAACGAAAATAATGCCACCCATTTCCATGTTGGTAGTGTTGGTCAACACCTAGGGACATGAGATTACATTAGTGACAACTAATTTGGATGAATGTTACAAGGGAAATAAACACATTACATAGTTAGACCTAACATCGTTGATACCATGTCAGATAAATTTGTGTGACTTTAATGAATTCCACTTTTAATCACCTAATATAAATGGGCTCAATAGTCTACAAACATGTCAACTATAAAATTACATATTTTGTTGCAATTTGAATGGATTACACAATAATTGAACCTACCAATTTAATTTTCCTCGAGTAAAATTTTATTTTTTCAAACCCTAATAAAATTTCCTCAACCGCCTTCCCAAACAAAAAAAGTGCGAACACTGACCTCACCATTTTGAAAACTACTTGTGTAAATTCCAAAGGAATCTCTTTGATTTGCACTAATGATTTTTTTTCTATTTTCCCCTTTTTTGGATGAAAGTTAAAAATACACAAATTTATGACTTGACAACCAATTTAACAATTTATGCCCATCCATAACTTGACAACTATATGTCATATTTACTTTCAATATTACCACGTATTTCACAAAACACACACACACGTATGTGTGTGTGTGTGTGTGTGTGTGTGTGTGTGTGTGTGTGTGTGTGTGTGTGTGTGTGTGTGTGTGTGTGTGTGTGTGTGTATTTTGGTTATCTCAAATAATCTTTGATTACTTCACAAGTGGATGGGTTAAGTGTGGATTTTACCCCATATTCAGCCAGAGTATAAGTTCAGTTCATAATAAATTAAATTCAATAACATAAGTTACATATATATAGGAGACCTATTTAACTTCCACAAACCTTTCACTCTAATTTAGATTGTTTTTTCTAACAACTTGTATTCTCTCCTTCCTATTTGATCTCTTAAATTTCTATGTGAGTTGTGTTAACATCTCTCTTACATTATTATGCTCACACACAAATACATGCTCATAATAATATAATATAAGTTATTTCTCAACAACTTAAATTTAACTTACATAACTATATTACTAACCTGAACATTAGCTAAGCACATTACAATGTGCACACTAAGTATTCCTAACACTAAGTTCCTTGAAGGGCAAATATTTATACATTAAAAATAAATTTTGACATTTTTTTAAAAGGTTATGACACATTTCCAAACCAAATGGGAAAGAGGCTAGTGGATGAGAAGTTCAAAGTGAACGTTTAGTGTTTCTCCCTTTACTAATAAATGATTTAATATTTTTGTGTGTTAAGTGGGTCCCCTTACTTTATACTTATTACAAAAATATATATATGAATAAAAAATGTCAATATGGCAATGACCACGCATGAAGGTCATATTAAAATTAATTAAACATATACAAAGAAAATATTACCAACAACAAATAATCTAATATGACATATCATTTATTAATCTATTAATTTTTTGATGCACCTAAAGCCATAAAACTTCTCCAGGACCCTAGCCTACCTCTTACTACATGAATAAAATCCTAACTACCTTATTTTATCTCATAACCATTAGTAATGTGTCCTTAAGTTTTACCATTTGACCTCTAGACTTACAATGGTGAGTACAAATACTTTTGTATCTATTCCTCTTAAAATCAAAACATTTAGTGACAACTAAAATCTCCATGATAACAAAAAATTAGAAATTATGGACTTGACTAGGGTATGAGTAAGAAATTACCTCACTCTATTTTGTAAACTATAAATGTTCATTTGTGCACTCATATTTACCACTCTTTATTTAACGCATAGTAACAATCTAACTCTTAAAGACTTCCTCCAACATTTTTTTGTCATAACATGTTTAGATAATCCAAAATAGGTTATTATTTTGATTATAGCAAGAAAATAGCTATCACCTCTTGTTTTTAGGAGTATCCCTATAAATTCTATAGATTAACAATGAAGCAAAACCATATTTCACTCTATCAAACAACAAATTATGTGTTAAATCTTGCCCCACCTTGCCTCGATAGGAAAATCATTTTAAAACACCTAAAAATATGTATATGCTCAAGGAGAGGAGAAGAAATAATAATTAATGTTTATGACACTTATGCTATGAACACATGTCAAACAATTGATATTATATTTTTTATTTAACTATAAACAACCAATAAAAAACAATAAATAGACATTAAAAATATCATTGCTAAACATTCACATCATAATAGTGAAAACATCAAGCTACCATTAGTCTATATTTGATTTAAACGCATGAGTAAAATATCACAAAAAATATAATATGAGATATTGTTGGTTAAGAATAAGTTCTTGATGGACATAGTGCCTTAGAGCTTCCCCATGACCCTAGTTTTCCTCTTTGGGCATGACCAAAATCCCCACTACCTCATTTTATCTCAAAATCATTATTAATGTGTCACAAGTCTAAAAAATTGACCTCTATTACTTAAGGTGGTGAGTACAACTACATTTGTACTCGTCCTTCTTATAATTAAAACAATTAATGATAGCAAAACTCATCAAGATAACACAAAATTAGAAAGTAGGGAACTATCACCTTGCTTTATTTTGGAAATTATCGATTTTCATACAAGTGTGCTCACAATTACCACTACTTATGTGACACATATTGATAATCTAACTCTCAAAGACTTCCTCCAATATTTTTTGTCACAACATGTTTAGATAATTCAAAATAGGTTATTATGTCGATGCAACAAGAAATGAGCTATCATCCATTGTTGTTAAGAGTATCCTTATACATTTTAGAGATAATCAATAAAGTAAACCCTTACTTCACTCTATCAAACAAAAAATTATATGGTGAATCCTACCCAACTCTCCCTTAGTAGGAAAATCATTTTAAAACACTTATAAGTGTGTATTTGTTTGAGGAGAGGAGAAGCAATAATAATTCAAGTTTGGAATACCTATGCCATGAATACATGTCAAACATTCAATATTTTATTTTTAATTTAATCGTAAACAACCAATAAACATATAAGAGATAAATATATAATCATGATATCGATATTGAACATCCACATCATAATAGTAAAAATATGAAGTTATCATTAATCTAAATTTGATATTAGAATAAAATATATTATAAAGAAATAAATATTTAACATTTGAGGATGGTGATTGTATGTTTGATAGAATCTCCTTCCTGTTTTATAATTATTATATTTCTTTACAAATTAAGTAACTCTTATAAAACTAGTGTTGTAGATGTTATAATGTAAATGATAAAATAGAAAAATCGTCTTTATAAGTTATAGATTGACATAAGGATGCCTTTGTCAATGCCATCACATTCAACATGTCAATGAGTATTTATATTAAAACTAACTACTTGCTTCACAATTTAGAATACATGAGATATTTTTTTAATAAAATGGTTATCATATTCAATAAACAATAAAAAATTTGTGTTTATCCATCTTATTTTACAATAAATTCCCATTTTCTATAAATTTAATAATAGTGACATGTCTTGTGTGACACTTAAGATTCTAAAATTCTCTAGGCATAATAGAAAAGAAAGATGCAATTGAACCCTTCCTTGGGAATACTATGTTAATTAATGACAATTTACATTTAAAAATAAATTGAAAAAATGATTAAAATTTTAGGACATCCAAAATAATATAACTTTATCAAATGAAGAAACTCTAAAGTTTAAAATTGAAAACATAGACTCAAAAAACCTTTAAAATTATGAGAAAATGCAAAATAAAATAAAATTATATTATTACAAAAATAACATTAATCTTAAACTCAAACATTTGTCCTGACCTTATATGATGATAAGTTTAAAAATGAGAATAATGATTACAAAACTAAGACTCACTTAAGATACATAATAAAAATTGGTAGATAGACATTCTCCAAAAAAAACTTGTAAAATAATAATTTGTAAGTTATGTCATTAGAATATGAAACATACTTCCTTCTAAAATTCTCATTATATAATGATATTATTAGGCATGACTATATAACTATTTGTGATTATACGTAAGTTTATGAAATTGTAAATTAATATAACAAAATAAACTAGTTTCTTTTTTTTAATAAACACCTACCAAAACAATCTCGAAATAAGTTAAACACATAACCTTAATTAACAAAGTTGTAGTCTTGTGCAATATTAAGAATGCATATTGATCTAATTTTTGTTTTATTTTAAATATGTATATCTTTTATTATTTTGTTTTTAATTTATTATTTCAACCACAAGCCAATTGAAAATAAAAGTAAGGAAGGTAGATTTTTTTGACATCAACAATTCTAAAATTCATATCCTAGACATTTAAAATTAACTTTTAAGTATTAATTAGTCATTAAATTTCATGACTTAAACATGTTTATGTACTTGTTAATTATTGGTGCATTTTGTGAACTTATATTTTTTTTAGTACTCTTCAAACATTATCCTCCCTTTCTCCAAATTTTCTCTTGATTGGACCCTTTTATCTAGAGCATATTTATGCTCTTGAGCCTATCTGAAGTGTCTGTATGCTCCTAACACTCTTTCAAGTGTTACATTTTGGCTTAAATGTCTTTTTCCATTATGCTTGCCTTTTTCTCTTTTTAACTAATGTTGGAGGTCAGTATGGGTGCCAATTCAGTTTGGATTTGAATTCATTTTTTATATAAATACACAAACATTCTAGTTGATTTAGGCAATCCAAAAATAAATATAAATATTTCATTATTTATAAGAACCTATCGAAAAATTACTAATATTCTAAATAAAAGTAAGCATTTATCAAAGAATTTAAGTTTATTTTAGAGATATTGCATGACATTGGTTTTCATGCTTGAAATATTACTATTGTTGAAGTGTGTTGTTTTTAATATTATCACCATCAAGATAATTTGATTATTCTGTAGCTTACTGCATGCCCAAAATACGTGTTGTTTTCCTTATAGTTTTCAAGTAATGTTGTCCAACTAGTACTAGAAGAATCATTAATGTTGTGTAGGTGATTAAAGCAAAGGCACAAGAATTTATGTGAGATTATTCAAGACTATAACCAAGCAAATAAATTTTCAATTTTTCTGGAGCATCATTGCAATTTTGTTAGAGCATTTGTATGGTCCAGACATCCCCATGGTAGTATAAAATGTTCCAAACAAAGTTATTTGTTTGACATAAATTTTCTAGGTCAACTCTATCTCAAATCTGGATGCACATTTTGACTATAAAATCTTGACCATCGTCACTAGATTTGCACAGTTTAAGATATATCAATAAACCTTGTATGTCACCTCATTTATCTAATTTTAAAATTAATTAACTTAAATAATTATTATTTTATGCATGTATTTAACCTAATTAAATAGTATATATAATTATCCATATTGTACTTGCACATTAAAAATCATCATCAAATAAGGTTATGGGAAAGGGTTTAGGCTACTATTTTTATTGTGAGATTGATCAAATATAGTTGAAACAATATAGTTACAGAAATAAAATGCATCTTTTCCTACAAAATAAGAGCCTCACATTTTTAATCAACATTTAATAAAGAGGGGGTGTTGAAAGTTTCTCCCACCAATGTAGGAACTTTTTGTTCGCAAAACACCTTAATTTTTTTTTTGAGTTTTTAAAATTTGATAAAAATATGGATCACTAGAATTTTTCACCTAAATTTTCTTAGTATAAAAGAATTAAAATTTCACAAGACTATTGAATTGGAAAATATTCCTAAATTTTCTCAGCAACATCCATTGAGAAAATTTAATAAGCCCTCCTTCATAGAACCCTATCCTTACTAGAGTTTCCTAGAGGGTGTTGATGAAAATATTTTTGAGCCTTTTCTACTTTTTATGGTCCAAATATTTTTAATTCTTTTATGCTTAATTTTTTTACATGAATAAGTATAAGAATTATATGTCAATAGTTAATCCACTATTTCATCAAAATTTACAATTGCAAAGAAATTATCATCCAAAGTATTTATGTCCATAAAAATCCTCAAATTGAAGGGATAATCTTTATCCCTCTACGATTGAAATTTTTTTGGATATGCCTTGGGAATATCGTTGCCTTTTCCAAGGGGTGGGTGCTATGAGATTGGCATATGTCTCTCATCAAGGTTTGGCTCTCTATGTCAAATTGATTATCTATATTATTGAAGGAAAAGAAGTCTTGAAGGTGTTCATTCACAATTTTATTGCTCAAAGATCCCCTTACGGACATGCAACATGAAAAAGTCTTGGTTTTACTAAACTCCTTACTCTCATTGCCCCTATAAAAGTTGTGGGGTCTTTTATGATAAAAAGAACCTAGGAAGCTTGGGAAAAAGTCAAACCTTGGTTATTATGTAATGGGTTTAGGTTTAGAGATGGTTTATTTATCAATCAAAACTCCCTTTGTTGGTCCCCTATAATTTAATTTCATGTGGTTCCTCTTGCAGAGGTACCTTGAATTCACTCCCTCAAATTATTTTAAAGGGGAATTCATACATTGCAAGACTTCTTTTGTAAAAACACTCACTTTTGGCTCCCTTAGGATGAATTCAAAGTTAAATACAAACTTTCCTCTACAAACAAAGTATCTTACAAAGAGACTATGGAAGTTATTCCAACGAAACTACTTCACAAAATCACGATCAATTCTTCCCGCCCTTGGTGGAAAGATTGGAAATGGTATGTTGATACCCCTTTTCAAATCTACACCACTCAAAAAGGTTATGAATGGTTTTCATCACATCTACCTCTCGTTGATGAGCTTAATGGTCATTGGAATAATCGGTCTTCCCTCATAGTATGAGGGAGACATTTCTAGACTATCTAGTCTGCATGTGTTGAACCTAAGCTAACTCATTTTGCTTGGTGTTTGCTTTATCAAGGGCTTCTTATAAGTAGAAGGCTAATTCAATTAGGGGTTGTGCAACCTCAATGCCCATTATGCAGGAACATGGGGACTATAATGCATCTTTTATGGTTTTTCCCTAAGGCCCAAAGCACCTGGATTTAGATACATTATTTCTTCAGGATTTTTTGCCTAGATCCCTTCAGTTGGTTTCACACACACTTGGGTGACAACCAACAAATGCCTTCTTAATTCACCCATGTCTGGCATGCTTTCAGAGTGGAAATTCTATTTTGGATATGGAAAGAAAGGAATTCAATGATATTCTCCAATGTTTATACTGGCATTCACTTTTTTATATATAATAAGGCTATGATTATTTCTAATGTGCTTCTATAAATACAAGTACAAACTAACAAAGTGGTTATATAGTTAGATCACTTGTAACAGTTACTTCACCATTGGGGTGATGCCTCCCTACAATGTTACCTGTGTTTCACCCTCTCCACCTAAGGATAAGCCACCAAGAGGTGGCAATGGCCCTCCTCAGGGAGGCCCTTGCCATAACTAGTCTCAACGACATTCTCACAACCGTGTTATTGGTTCTTTGCAATGAAGCCACTCTCCTCCTATGCCTAGCGTGGAGGTTGGGGATCTTTGTATGCTTAAGGATGGGGATTTACACCTTCTACAGACCAACATCAATGGAATTACCAGCTTGAGACTTCTCCGGGCAATAGGCAACCACTACCAACTAAAGGCTTCCCAGGCTTGAATTGGTTATTTCTCCCCAGCCACTCTGACTAAGATAATGAAGTTCAAGGAGAAGGTGACATGCATGCCTCCCACTCTAGATGGGACCTTGTTATTGAAGGAAAAGATCTTTTGGGCTCTAGATGGGATGATCCTTTTAATCATGATCCCTCCTTTGTTGGTTTCTTTATTGTTGTTGTTTAATTACTCTTTGTTTAAATACTATATTAGAACTTTTTTAGACTTGGTCTAGTTTATTTCCTTGTTTCTTTGATTTGACCTGACTCGTGTTTCCTAAATAAACCTAATGTATCATTGTAGCATACTCTCTTACCACCAACTTTTTTACCAATAATCTTATAAATATTGATATATTTATATTAATAATATAAAATCTTTTTCATAAAATAAATAAAAATAAAATAATATTTTTTTTTGATTGGATAAAAATATAAGACTCGCATTTTTAAAAGGAGAGAGTCGTCTCAATGGTGTAACTTTCCATAAAACCAAACTCCAAGTAAAAAATAATAATCCCAAAGTCACTTGGGTGGAACCCCAAACTAAACTTTTTTATAAAAATAAATAGTTAAGCCAGAGGCTTATTACGGAGGGGTGAAGCCCTAGGATTCATCTCAAAAAAAGACAAGAATCCGAATATACCGTTTCAAGCCATTCAATTGCTGACATGTGATATTTAGCTAGCTCCCAAGCAAATAGATGCATGGCATAGAATAATGACAGCATGTGGCCAGACAGGAATTGATCTGTGAAAGATAGCTACCATTACCCCATGCAAATAAATCAATGTGTCAATTATATCCGAGAGACAACTACCATTAACCCATGCTTCCTAATTTTTTTGGGTAAATATGTTGTGTTTGGAATGTGCTAATCACTTGAGATGAAAATAATGAATCCTATTAACTGGCTGAAAAACATTGATTCCAGTTAACCAAAGTGCAGGTATTTTAAATTTATTTGCTATTCTTTTGTTTTAGAATAAGATTGTAATGTAATTTTGATGCATATTTACAGTGACATTCAGTGTTTGATTTTGAAATATGTAGAAGAGAGAAGAACAATAACTCTTGCTTACCATGAAATCTTTTTCTAAACATCAAAACCTTCCAACGATCTATTGTGTAATAAGGTATGTCCCATCCTGTACATGTATGACAGAATTACATATATTTTCAATTCAGACAGATATAGTATCTTGAAATAAATTAAAAGTAAAATACACTGATTATTAATTAGAAATGTTCCAAATAAAAAAAAATCTCAAATAGTGCGCAGTAATAGTCTTTGTCATTGTCTCTAACACGCAGCTAGAATTTTAGTAGTATTAAAATAGATAAACTAAATAAAAATAAAAATAAACAAAAACACGCATGGTATTCTTGTTGCAAACCTCAGAAATCCCCTGCATGTGTGTCCAATGAGCTATTTTAAACTTTTTTGAATAGGAAATATGTTTAAAAAAATTCAAGCCCTGTTGCAACATGGAGGATCATCCACCTTTCATTGCCGCCAGAGGGGTTAGTAGTAACAATAATACTAATAATAATCATCTTTTCAGTATGTCATAAAGTTTTAGAGGGGGGTAGAGGACATCAATCAGGTACTGTGCAACCAGGGCCAATTTCTAATTGGACCTAGGAAGCTCCACATGGTACCAACAAAACTCCTCCCCCTGCCCTTCAGTCAGATCCCACTCCTTATTGAAATAATTCTCCTGCCCATCAAATCTGTAAGCACTTGTCTTGACTGCACAAGGGAAGTGTGTGGTGTATACCTCTCTTTTTTTATTAACCATGGGTATCTCCATATCATTTTCCTCTGTGTTGGTTTCTTCGAGCGTTACGGAATCCATACCTCTTTTAACCTAAAAAAACCTCTTGTGGGTATAATTGGATTCAACAAATAAAAACCCCCAAAAAATCCTAATCTTAACGAGATATGAATGTATAAAAAATCCTAATTTGGTATGAATGAATTCAACCAAAAAGCATCAAAATCCTTTTGGGTGTTCCTAACCCAACTGGGTATAAACGAATTCAAACATAGAATCGTTAATAATCCTAAAACATATTTCCTAAATTAAAAAAAAATCATTCTGAGCTCTGTAACATAAAAAAAGAGTAGAAGATGATTTCCTAAAAACATATTTCCTAAATTAAAAAAAAGGCATTATGAGTTGAAACTCAGAGATATTTTTGGCCCCACAATTTCACTGTTGCGTATGACCATTCGCTAGGGAGTTTATGCATGCATTGAAATCCTTCACTGTGATGGAATTCGTAACCCCTTGTCATGGTGAACATCAACGATGTAGCATAAATGAGACAGTCGTAAAGAGGGCTTGGTTAGGAAAAACCAGTAGTTTCCCATGAAATATGCGATGGCTTTGTAGATCCCTCTGGAAGCTTTCGATTTAGGGTTTGTAATTTTAGATTGCTAGCTGCCCCTTGACGTGTCTGGTAGAGTACTTTATGCATATTCGAGAAATGTAGGCATTGCATTAATTTAGAATTTAAAATACATATATACTTTTGTTCTTGTATTTATTATTTCTTAATATTTAGGTGTAAAATATTTCTAAAATAAATATATTATTATTATTAAAAAAAATTATTATAATATAAAATATCATTATTTATTTTATATAATAAATAAATATAAATATATAATAAAAATTGATATTTATATATAATAACATAGTAAAATTTATTATTATATATTATTTATATGATATATAAAAATAATATTATTAAATATAAATATATATTATATGTAGTGATATTATAATAAAAATAATATTTAAATTATATTATATATATATATATATATATATATATATGTTTATTCATAAATTTATTATTATTATAATATATTTAGTATTATTAATAAATATCATATTATTATAAATAATATTATTATTATATTTTTTTTTTAAATTAGATAAATATAAATTTATATTTATAAATAATAATTATTAAAAATAGTATTATAATATATATGGTACGTATGAATTTTAGATATTATATTATATTTACTCTATATAATAGGTAAATGTAAATATATAATTAAATTTGATAATTATATATTATATTATAAAAATAATATTATTAAATATAAAAATATAGTATATGTAGTAATATTATAATAAAAATAATATTAAAATTACATATCATATATGTGTGTGTGTTTGTTCATAAATTTATTATTATTATATATTTAGTATTAGTAATAGAATATCATATTATTATAATAAATATTATTATATATTTTCAAAAAAATTAATGATAATTATATTGATTATATGATATATAAGAATATTACTATTGTGTATAGTAGATAAAATTAGATGTATATTATTTTATATTTCTAATATTAGTAAATTATTATAAATATGTAATATATTTATAACGTATATTATTAGATAAATATAAATTTATATCTATAATTGATAATTATTAAAAAATTTATTATAATGTTAAATATTATATGTTATTTATATAATATAAATAGATAATTGAAACCTATATTTATATAAAATAGTATAGATAATATTTAATATTATATATCAATTATATTAAATATATAAATATTATATGATATAATATATTAATTAAATAATAGGTTTATTTTATATATTAAATTAATAATTAAATATGTTTTAGCTTGTTGCAACGATTACTTGGTTTTTAGTTTAGGTTATTTGTTTAGTGTAAAGGGATTTACAAATTTATATAGTATATATAACATTTATAGATGTAAACTTATAAAATATATTAATACTAAAAAAAACCAAAACCCATATTGTTAAAATCATTAGACCACCTTTTCTATTTATACATCTCATCAAAACCCCTATTGTTAAAATCATTTGACCACCTTTTCAGAATTTATTTATTCACTTACATAACTATGTAGGGAGACGGGTTCTATTGTTTTTCACAATACTTTTTTATGAATGCTTGAATACTAATTTATTAACTTCAATTTATTTCGTATACATAAACAATTGTTGGAAAAAAATAATTTATTTAATAAGACATGTTTTTATTAAAATTTTATTTCAAAATTCTCAATTTTATATTCTTTTAAATATATAAACAATTATTGAACAACTGTTTTGGGCATTTAGCCACCTCAGAATCTAAACTTGCAAGTGTCTTATTTGGTACCAGGAGATGAGTTCAATAGACAAATTTCAAATCCTATGATGCTAACTCATCACGTCCCCAGTTGGACTTTAGACTGCGTACACAAAAAGTGTTTAAAGCAAGTTAACAAGGGATGCATCCAATGTATACAATACTAACCTTGATTTGCTTTTTAAACATTTATATATATGCATTTTGCATTTTATTTAGCATTAATAATATTTTTATTTTTATTCCATTTATGTTCATGCTTGACATTTAATATTAATACTATTCATATTCTTATGTGATGTTATCTATTTTTAAATCAGATATATTTGACTAAAATGGCAACTAGAAGCCAAAAAAAGTTATTGTACCAAAGGAGACTCCAACATGGTCTTTGATCGTCAAACAACTACATCAAGAAGATAATTTTCATAGAAAATCATTTATCATTCATATTGTGCATCATAGAATGCAAAAGTCTCCTATGGTTGTTATAAAACATGACTTAATAGAACATTTCTCAATTACCGATCCTCAAACAGTTTTCATTATAGGGTTTAAAAGTAAGAAAATATATTCTAGAAGGTTTGGATTAATATTTAATACAATTGAAGATGTTTTAATATATAAATCTGAGCATATATTGTCTCGAAATGGAATCCATGTTCCCAATACTAAATTGAAATCATAATGTCCAAATAGCGCAAAAAAAATTCTGAATCTAAAACAGTTTGAATCAACTTGATTTCTAAGCCTAAATGTAAATAATAATTTAAAAGGATTACCTCTTCTATTGTTCAAGTATTATGTGTGATTTTTACTTATTTATTTATGTGTCCAATATGTTACGTGGTTTCATTAAAGAGGCAATATAGAGGCAATTCCTTATTTTTTTTTCCCAAGCTCAAATTTTATTTAATAATTGATTATTGTATAGATGATTTGAGATTTAGATTCAATAAACTTTATATCTTGTCCTTACAAAATATTAAAGGTAGCAAGTACAACATTTTTGATTTAATCGGTACCACTTCTCAAAATTATTTTATAGGACACCACCCATATAAACTATAAACAAATCAGATGTTTTCATCTACCCAACAATTTTCAATCTCAAATAATGGAGATTCACGGCAAAGAAATCAAAATCAATGAGCCATCAATTTCAACAATTGGAGAATACATGCAGATGATGCCTCGAACTACAATAAATAATTTAAATCCATACCAAAATAATTGGATTGCTAAGGGTAGAGTACTTAAAAAGGGGATATTGCGTAATTACACAAATAGCAATGGTTCAGGATAGGTTTTCATCTTCAACATTGTAGAGAGTGAAAAAAGATGACATTACTGTAACTTCCTTTGGTCAAGCAAAAAATGTATACTTCAACCAAATTCAAGTTGGGAAAATATATGCAATTTCAAATGACACATTAAAATATGCCAACAAAAAATACAAAAAATCTAAAAGCCCATGGAAAATCATCCTTAGCATAACATCTTCATTTAGGCATTGTTTTGAAGAAGATTCTACTATCCCATTATTTCAATTTCAGTTCAAACAAATTAGCAACATTAGAGATGCAACTTCAGACACAAAGATTGACATTATTATATCCATTACTGATACATCTCATTTTTAAAGGTCGAATGGAACCATGGTTGTTAAAATAACACTAAAATTACAAGATAGCTCTGAATACTATTGAGTTGTGGAGCTAAAAGCTTCACTAATGAGCTAATGTGGAGGTTATTGGGCTTACACAATAACCGACATCGGTTAGGGGTCGACCGGCATCGGTCATCTTCAGACCGACACTGACTTCTGTGCGTTTCTAGAATTTCTATTTTTAGGAGAACAGATTTGGGCCTTTGATTTAAGATGTGGATCTAAGGGTGGCAAATGCATGGCTCATGAACCCTAGTGTTGTAGTATACTATATAGTAGGGTTAGATCCTCATAGCATGTACAATTCAGTAATTGAGTTGATTGTAATTGATTGAGAGAGAGAGAGAACTCTTGAGGGAGAATTACTGTACATCTGCGAGGTGTGAGGAGAGAGAGATTTCTTCATTGTATTTCCTTCTGGAAGAGTTTAATACAAATTGGTTGTTTCTTGTATCTCCCATTATTTGTTGTTTCTAATTTCTAGTTACTTATTACTTCTGGGTTCAAATTCTTGTTTAGTTGCTTATACAAAAGTAATCAATTGTACTCTAAGATCTTGACAACTGGTATCAGAGCATGTTAGTGTTTGTTGATTACAGAATTCACTCACAGGGGTTTTTGATTGAGTGGGAGTAAAGCAGTGGCAGAAGAAAGTAAACTAAGAAAGGAGAAATTCAATGGCAAGAATTATCAATTATGGAGGATGCAGATTAAAGATTATCTGTATCAAAAAGATCTGTATTTACCGTTGGGTGGGGTTTCAAGGAAGCCCACAGATATGGAAGATGAAGAATGGAATATTCTTGATAGAAAGGCTCTTGGATCTATAAGGTTGAGCCTGGCAGCTTCTGTGTTTTCCAACTTATCACAAAGAAAGACAACGGTAGAGTTAATAGATACTTTGGCAAATTTATATGAAAAACCCTCAGCTTCGAATAAGGTATATCTTATGAAGCAATTATTTAATTTGCAAATGCAGGAAGGTGGATATGTGTCTAGTCATCTTAATGATTTCCATACAATAGTAAATCAGTTAAATTCAGTCAAAATAGTTTTTGATGATGAAATTAAGGCTCTCTTAATCTTATGCTCTTTACCTGAAAGTTGGCATAGTTTGGTAATGGCAGTTAGTAATACTGGATCTGCTTCAAATATCTTGAAAGTTGATGATGTTGTTAGTGTAATTTTGAATGAAAAAATTTGCAGAAAAAGCATAGGGGAAACATCAGGTAATGCTTTAAGTGTTGAAAGCAAGGGAAGGCAAAGAGAGAAGGGCAAACAAGAAAAATCAAGGTCAAAGATGGGAAGTAGATCCAAATCCAGAAATGGAAGAATAACCTGCTGGAATTGTGGAAAGAAAGGGCATGCAAAGAAAGATTGTTGGTTGAAGGATAACAAAAAAAATCAGCATGAAGGTAATAAAGAAGCAAAAATTGCAAGTATTGTTGCACAAGATGCTCTTATATTTTCTTTGGATAATAAAGTAGAATCATGGGTTTTAGATTCTGGTGCCTCTTTTCATGCAACCCCAAATAGAGAATTTTTCAATGATTATGTCCATGGAGATTTTGGAAAAGTTTATTTAGGGGATGATGAGCCTTGTAAAATTGTTGGCAAAGGAAAAGTGCAGCTGAATTGTAGAATGGCAACACATGGGTTTTGAAGGATGTCATGCATGTACCCATCCTGAAGAGGAATCTGATTTCTACAGGAAAGTTGGGTGATGAGAGTTGCACAGTAACTCTCACAACTGAATCTTGGAAAGTTTTCAAGGGTGCATTTGTATTAACAAAAGGTAAGAGAGTAGGTACACTTTATCTATTTACTTGTATTACTAATTATTCTCTTTCTATTTTATCTACTTCAGATGTAGATGCAAAGTTGTGGCATTGTAAGCTTGGTCACATGAGTGAAAAGGGAATGAATGTTCTTAAGCCAAAAGGTAAGCTTTCAAATTTGAAAAGCATAGATCTAGATTTTTGTGAGCATTGTATTTTTGGGAAACAGAAGAAAGTGAGGTTTCTTAAAACTGGTTCAATAAAGAAGAAGCACAAGTTGGAGTTTGTTCACACAGACGTGTGGGGACCAACTCAGGTAGCTTCTATTGGAGGATCACAGAATTATGTTTTTTTCATTGATGATACTACAAAAAAGGTATGGGTTTATTGCATAAAGAGGAAATTTGATGTTTTTGACACATTTAAGAAATGGAAAGCTTTGGTTGAGAATGAAACAGGTTTGAGATTGAAGTGCCTTAGATCTGATAATGGTGGTGAGTATTCCAGCAATAAATTCAACAGTTACTGTTCTATGAGTGGAATACGTAGGAAAAGGACGGTTCTAAAGACACCTCAGCAAAATTGAGTTGCTGAAAAGATGAATAGAATAATAATGGAGCGTGCATAGAGTATGAGGTTGCATGCTGGTTTGCCCTTACAGTTTTGGACAGAAGCTGTAGATACTGCGATTTACCTGATTAACAAAGGACCTTCTACTGCACTGGATGGTGGAATTTCAAACGAGGCTTAGACAGGTAAAAAGGTAGATCTTTCATTTCTCAGAGTTTTTGGTTCTAAAGCTTTTGTGCACATTGATAAAGAAAATAGAAAGAAGCTGGATGCTAAATCTATGCGGTGCACTTTCATTGGTTATGGTTTTGGAGATTTCGGATTCCAGTTGTGAAATTTAGAAACTAACAAAATTATTAGAATCCGTGATGTAGTTTTCAATGAGAAGGTGATGTACAGTGATCAGCTCAAGAGGCTAAATAATTCTGAGCAAGGCAATCTTGATTTGAAAGAGGTTATGGTCCAAAATGAGCTCACGAATAAAAATCATCACTCAAAGAAAAACGCAAAGACCGATGTCGGTCAAGTGGAAATTGATGTTGATTAGGTGGAAATCAGCGTCGATCAGAAAGAATTGACATTAGTCAGGTGCAGACCGGCATCGATCAGAGATGATCGGGATCGGTCACTGTCAAAAAAAAATTTGGGCAGACAACAAGCTATAAATGAGTCTCAAACGCCCATAAAGAGGTCTAAAAGGGTAAGTAAACCTCCAATTCATTATTCCCCTTCTTTATACTACTTGTTGCTCACTGATGGTGGAGAACCAAAAAATTTTGATGAGGCAATGCAGGTAGAATCCAAAAAACAGTGAGAGCATGGCATGAATGAAGAAATTGATTCCTTGGAAGAGAACCATACGTGGGATTTGGTTGAGTTGCCAGTCGAAAAGAAAGCACTGAAAAATAAATGGGTATACAGGTTAAAGGAAGGAGAGAATGGACAAATGAGACATAAGGCCAAGTTGGTAGTAAAGGGATTTACATAGAAACCAGGTATTGATTTTGGTGAAATTTTTTCTCCTGTAGTAAAGATGACTTATATTCGCACTGTATTGTCTTTAGTTGCTATTGAGGATTTGCATCTTGAGCAGCTTGATGTTAAGACAACATTTCTTTATGGAGATTTGGATGAAGAGATATATATGGATCAGCGAGAAGGTTTTGAGGTCAAAGATAAGGAGAAACTTGTGTGTAGGTTGAAGAAAAACTTATATGGTCTTAAGCAAGCTCCAAGACAATGGTATTTGAGGTTTGACAGGTTTATGACAGAGCATGGCTTTAGTAAATGTCAATATGACCATTTTGTTTATTTTAATAGATTGGATAATAGTAGTTATATTATCCTATTACTGCATGTAGATGATATGCTTGTTGCAGGTTCACACATGCAGAAAATTACTGAGCTTAAGGTAAAATTAGCTCACACATTTGCCATGAAGGATTTAGGAGCAGCAAAGAAAATCCTTGGCATGAGTATTAAGAGAGATATAAAAAATCACTGTTTGATTTTGTCTCAAGAGGATTATGTGAATAAGGTGTTGGAGAGGTTCAATATGCAGGATGCAAAATCGGTAAGCACACATATGGCTGGACACTTCAAGCTGAGAAAAGAGCAGTGTCCTAAATCACATGATGAGGTTGAGTACGTGAGTAGAGTTCCATATGCTTCAGCAGTTAGGAGCTTGATGTATGCAATGGTATGTACTAGACCAGATATTACCTAAATAGTGGGAGTTGTCAGCAAATTTATTGCCAATCCAGGAAAAGAACATTGGAAAGCAGTTCAGTGGATTCTCAGATATCTGAGAGGGACTAGCAGTAGGCATTTATGCTATGGAGGGTCAAACACTTCTCTACATGGGTATGTAGATTCAGATATGGCAAGTGACTTGGATGGTAGGAGAAGCACCACAGGATATATGTTCACTATTAGTGGAACGGCGGTTAGCTGGATTTCAAAGTTGTAGAAGGTTGTTGCCTTGTCTACTATAGAAGCAAAATACATTGCAGTCACAGAGGCTAGCAAGGAAATGATTTGGATGACTCGATTCATGGAAGAGTTGGGAAAGGAGAGAGTTGCAGATTGTATAGTGATAGTCAAAGTGCAATTCATTTGGCAAAGAATTCAGCCTTTCATTCAAGAACCAAACATATACAGCTTAGGTACCACTTCATTAGAGAGGTATTGGAGGATGGACAGTTGAAGCTGGAAAAGATCCATACAGATAAGAACCCTGCTGATATGTTAACAAAGCCGATAAAAAAGGAGAAGTTAAATCTTCATTCAACTTTTGTTGGTCTTCAAGATTGAACTTGAAGAGGGAGAAACAAGCCAGAGATGTTTAGAGTATGTTGTTGTACAGGTACAGGTGTACCTATTTATCTCCAAGTGAGAGATTGTTGAGTTCTGGAGCTAAAAGCTTCACTAATAAGCTAATGTGGAGGTTGTTGGGCTTACACAGTAACTAGCATCGGTTAGGGGTCGACCGGCATCGATCATCTTCAGATCGACACTGACTTCTGTGCGTTTCCAAAATTTCTATTTTTAGGAGAACAGATTTGAGCCTTTGATTTAAGAGGTGGATCTAAGGGTGGCAAATGCATGGCTCATGAACCCTAGTGTTGTAGTATACTATATAGTAGGGTTAGATCCTCATAGCATGTACAATTCAATAATTGAGTTGATTGTAATTGATTGAGAGAGAGAGAGAACTCTTGAGGGAGAATTACTGTACATCTGCGAGGTGTGAGGAGAGAGAGATTTTTTCATTGTATTTCCTTCTGAAAGAGTTTAATATATATTGGTTGTTTCTTGTATCTCCTATTATTTGTTGTTTCTAATTTTTAGTTACTTATTACTTCTGGTTTCAATTCCGTGTTTAGTTGCTTATACAAAAGTAATCAATTGTACTCTAAGATCCTAACAAATACAACATTCAGGTGACCCTTTGGGGTGGATTTTATTCTAAAGAGGGGAAATTGCTAGTAGATATTTGTGCTTCTACGTCACAATTAGCTCCATTTCTTACCATCCAAAAGAGGAAATTATATTCATATAATTGGAAAACAATAGGGACCGATTCAAATATAGAGCTTTTCATCAATTCAGACATCCCTGAGGCACATGGGGTTAGAGCATGGTTTGAAGAAATTAGAAAAACTATACAGGGGGCATCAGTTAGTGTAAGACCAACTCAACATAAAATAATTAATGAGATCTGTAAATCAGGAGTTATCGGGCAATCAAATACATTTATATTAGATACCACAATAATACACATTAAAATGGAAAAAAAAAAATTATCCTGCATGCACTGCTTTAGTCAACAATAAATAGTGCAAAAATAAAATGATTCAAAATAATGAGACAATATGGGATTGTCCAAAATGCCACATTATTGTTCAAAATTGTGAATATAAGTACGCAATGAATTTCGTACTAAATGATCCTACAGGAACAATATGGTCCATGACATTTGATGATGTTGTTATAGGTACCATTTCACAGTTTCAACAAAAATGGAAATTTACAATGACAAAGAACAATTGCATTGCACCATATTAAATGCAATTAAAGATGAATCTACTCTAGTAGATACATCTTTCTTTGATGCAGATTAATAGACGTAAACACTACACCTAATGTAATCAATTGTAGCTTCTATTCAGTTGCATGTATGTAATACATAAATAAAATAAATTTTGAAAACCTTTTGTTTGGATTCTTGAGTTTTAAATTTTTTATTCAACAAAGCATAAACTATTCAATATACCTTTCCTTTCTTTGTATTTTACAACAAATTAGATAATCGCAAACTTAATCCATGCTTCATTTTGTATTGATATATAAATAAGGATGATTAAAAAATATAACAACCCAATGACCAATTGGACAAGAAAACAAAGCGGCCAAAGAACATACAAATTTTGATATTGTTTATGATATTAAGCAAATGCATTATCTAAAGACAAATAATATTAACTACATCAAATAATGAGGTAGACTTTGCAGAATATTACTTGAAAAAAATGCATTTAAATAGTATACTATTTTCAGCTGGTATAAATTTAGCTATAGATACATTTTTTAACAATTTAATCACTAATGTTTCTATTATGACCATTACATATATTAATGGGAAGTGAACACACAAATAAAAAGGCCCATTTAAATTATGCAATACATAAGGATGAAATAAATGCACGTCGACGACTTTGATACCATATAAAGAACACAAACATTTACCCACCAATTACAAATGAAGCTATTACACAACCTCAAAAGAAATTTCATGAAAGAATAGATAGTCTTTGTGCAATACATCCGTGCTCCATTTGCAAAGAATCGTATCCAGGCATTCTAACAAGGAATTATCATGGTAACCTTACTTGTTTTCAATGCATTGGTGAAACCAATATTAATCAATTTTGTGCAGAAAAATAATATGGATCTAGGAAAATAGCCTAAAGTCTTATCTGATCTCACTCAAGTTGAAGAAATGCTCATTGCAAGAGTTAATCCAATACTACAATTAACTCACGCACGGGGTGGACAATACAAATACAGTAGGCATACTATTAGTTTCCCACAAGATATATCTTCTATTGTCAAGTATTTGCCATGACAGCCTGCAGACCTTGATATCTTAGTATTAAGAAGAATTGGGTCAAAGAACAAACCATACGATTGTTTTGTAAGCAAATCACATTTTAGTGAAGCTCTGTACTATAAAATGGAAACTTACCCCTACTATGCAGATGTTCAAGTTGACTATAAAGCACTAGATGCTCTACCATCAAGACGTACTGATATCTCCTCACTCCTTCAACACATCACAGTGGAGATTCAAGATATGCCAGATACCAATGACAACTTTGAAGATGACATAGATGCACCTACAAATCTATGACACCAAAAAACAACATCATTTTTAGCTTCTCTTCTAAATACACAAAGAGAGGTCGATCGCATAAGAGACTACATGATTGATAGATCGAATTGAAACCCACCTGTAATTAATTGGCCAGATGTCAGCAATTCAGCTATCAATGAATACAACACTGAGGGGCTATTTTCTATGGCATTTCTGACTCTTTTCCCAATAGGAGTTTGCATGTTCCAACAACCTCATATTAAAAATATTCAACAACATGAATATGCTTTGCACCTATTGAGATATCAAGATAATCGATTTGGAAGCCACCCACACTTCCATTATTTTCTATTAAACCTAATTATGTGGCATCGAAGCCAAACAACATCAATAGTATTTACAAAGAGAAACATAGAAGACAGCTTGCCACTCATAATTTTATATTTGCATGCATATTTAGCATAGTTACCTAATGTAAGTATTGTAGATCAATTAACGTATTTTGGATCAACACTTAGAGGCACATGTGCATTCTGGTCAAAATTTAGAAGTGAATTAACAGATATGATCACACAACTGGGATCACCAACATTATTTTTCACCTTGAGTGCAGCAGATACTAAATGGCTAGACCCACACAGAATCATGCCAAACACCTCAAATTCTACCCTACAAAACACTAGCCAATGGAAACATCAAAACCTAATTAGAAATCCCCATCTTGCATCTTCATACATGGAAAAGAGGTTTGCAATCTTCTGTGATGAAATTCTTGATAAACATCTTCACAACAAAGACTATTGGTACAAGCATTCCTATTGAAATCATCTTATTCTTACATTTTATATCTATATATAAACCTATATTAAGTTAAAATTATTTAATGTGTTTCTTATACTCAGATATGAATGGCAACATAAAGGATCCACACACATCCATAGATTCATATGGTTAGAAAATGCATTGAACATGGATACACTAAATTGGAAAAATGTAGTAGAGGTTGATTTTGCAAGGAAATATTTCAATCAATACGTAATAGCATGGAACCCACACAACAATGATAGCCTCCACCAAAGAATCCACCGCTCTGATCTTGATGACCCATGCTTACTCGCCACTGATGCAATACTACATAGCAATCCTCAAAAATATTATGAGGAACTTCTAAACAGAGTCCAACATCATACAAAGTGCAGCGATTCTACATGCTTACGTAGAAAAGGAACAACTTTACAGTGTAGATACAATGCCCCATGGCTATTACAAGCAAAGTCAAGCATGTCCATTGATAGTCAAGGCTGAAAGAATTACCTCCCAGCAATAAATGATGAAAGAGTCAATATCCATAATGCAGGCATGCTTTCAATATGGCATGCAAAAATAGATTGCCAACCAGTGATTTGTCATCATTTTGTGCTCAAATATATAACAAAATATGCAGCAAAAGTTGAAAGCAAATCTAAAAGCTACCATCACATGCTAACAAGGATATCATCTACAATTACAGTTGAAAGCACAACTAGGACTGCATATAGCAATTTTCTATCAAAAACTATTGTTGATCAAGACATAGGTGCGCAAGAAACATGCCACATGTTGTAAAAGCTACCTTTAATAGTTTGTAGCTGAACCTTCACTACCTTATCTATTGGCAAACAAATATTCAGACTAGCTCTTCAAAATGCTTCTACCGACAACAATCTACCATCTTTCATCGATGCATATCTAAAATGCCCTTCTTTCCTTGACGAACTACCACTCATTAAGGCTATTTGCACATGGTCTTACAATAATAAGAGGAAAAACAATCAATGGAAAAAAGAAACCAAAGCAATCAATTGTTCATATATTCCCTTGGTTCTTTTCCAAACCTGCTATTGAGTCACCAATATATGAAGATTTTTGTTGGACAGAGCTCTTACTTTACAAACCAATCCGCAACATTGCAGCGGACATTGGATTGAATAAGGGAGACATTAATAGGAATTGGGAGGAAATGAAAGATTCTTACACTCCATGGCATACTGGGCAAATACCTATAGAAGAAAATAGCAATCTCGAAACAAACAATGAAGAAAGTAATAATGAGGAACATCTAGAACATGACATGAAAATTCACGAGTGGGAAAGCATATCTCGTACACACCCATCTAGAAATGTCAAGCTAGATGACATCAACATGCTTGGACTCCATGACTTTGATAACATACACAACTGGAATCATTCAGATATCCCAGTCGACTTACACATAATTGCACAACAATTTATAGATTCACAATGTGCAATTATAAAAGATGCAAATAATGAATGCATCAACAAACCAAAATCATATGAGTTATCAAAAACTCAGCATAGCCTTCAACATAATTTGCCAACATGCTAAAAAAAACCAAAGGGTACACCACTCTGAATGATTGTACAAGGAACATTAGGGACAGGGAAATCCTACTTGATAAGCATAATCAAACACACCCTGGATAGGGTTCCAGGAAATATCAGGTCTCCCCTACTTCTTCTTGTTCCAACTGGGATAGCAACATTTAACATAAATTCATCAAAAATACATTCAACACTTCATATCCCTATCCAAGAAATGAAAGCGCTGGAGGGACAAACATTGACAATGTTCCAAGAATAAATGAGACACATTCAATATGTGCTCATAGATGAAATGAGCTTTATAGGGCCAAAAATGCTTGGTAAGATAAACAATCGATTGCGTGAAGCATTTCCTCAACAAAATAATAAAGACTTTGATGGCTACTCGATTATACTCATTAGAGACCTGGGACAACTCCCACCTATAAATGACATTCTAATATATGCTGACAAATCTTTTGGACACATATTATGGTGCACATTTTATACAGTTGTTACAGTACATACAAATTTTTGCCAACATGGATGCACAACAAATCAAAGACAGTTTAGGAACTTGTTAACTAACATCAAAGATGCAAACCCAACAGAAGAAGATTGGAATATGCTCATGTCCAGAACAACATCAGCCATACCTCTGGAAGAACATTTTTTTTAAAAAGCTCTACACATTTGTATGCAACAAATGTATTGGTAATAATGCATAATAAGCACATGTTAAAATCACTTAACATGCCAATTACTTTATGCAGAGTCGAACAAAGTAGACAAACAAATACAATGAAACACAACGACACTCATCTTGAGTTAGTTGTGCTTCTATGTAAGAAACAAAAAATTATGCTAACATCCAATCTATGGGTGAAAGCAGGATTGGTTAATGGAGCTATTAGAGAAATTGTAGACATCGTTTACAACTCAGATTCAAAGCCACCCATCCTACCCATATATGCAATTGTTGCATTCAACAATTACTCAGCACCCCCATGGGATGCAAAGAATCCTACACATGTTCCAGTTGCTCCTATCACATGAGGTAATCGTCAGCAGATGGCTATAAAAATGGCATGGGCACTAACTATACACAAAGCATAGGGTGATCCGAGCAACAATTCGAGTGATAGTTAATTCCTCAAATTCTGTATTGTCTTAAATCCTCACCCATTATGTCCTCGATCTCTATATTGTTTTAAATCGTGGAAGTCGAATTGGCGGGTGACAATTATTTTCTTGAATGTTGTATTGTCTTAAATCTTCACCCATTAATTCCTCGAGTGACTCAATCTCCCGTGAGATTGGTGACCTTCTCAAATTATGTATAAATGAAGAACTCTCGAAAAGGGGAGACAAACATCTCTTCCCAGAGATAAGCATATATTTGTATTGCGATTTTGAGTAATACTATATCTCTTCTCTGAGAATTCATTGCTACTGTGTTATTTCTATGTTATTATCAACCAGAACTTCTGAGTTTTGGATCAGTGGTATCAAAGCTCCTTATCATATTGTGGATATTTCCTGACTATATCAGTGAAAGTTTCACTGTGGTATGCAACAGGATGGTCATGTTGCATGATGACAGCTCCCATGGCATATTCAGATGCATATGTCATCAACTCAAATGGTTGATGCAAATCTGGCAAGGCAAGAACAGGGGCTGAACATAGTCTGTTCTTCAAATTCTCAAATGCCCTTTGTTGTATTTTGCCCCACTGAAATGTAGATTTAGCTCCTCCTTTAGTTACTTGGGTTAGTGACCAAGCAACATGTGAATATCCAAGAACAAACATGCGGTAGAAATTTGAAAGACCCAAAAAGCTGCGAAGCTCTGTGAGGGCCCTTGGTGTGGGCCATTCTCGAATAACCTGAATCTTTTTTGGATCAACATGGACCCCTTCCTCATTCACAACGTACCCGAGGTACTAAATTGTTGTCATCCTGAATGTGCATTTGTCAAGATTTGCATACAACTTGTGCTCCCAAAGAGTTTGAAGCACCTTACGAACATGTTGAAAATGTTCTTCCCATGTTTTGCTATAGATGAGTATGTTATCTAAGTAGACAACCACAAATGAGTTGGTGAAGGGTCATAGGATGTCATCCATCATCCTCATGAAGGTTGCAGGTGCGTTAGTTATGCCAAAAGGCATAACCAACCATTCAAAGAGCCCCTCCTTAGATTTGAATGCAGTCTTCCAAACATCAGTGGGATCAATGGGAATTTGGTGATAACCAAATTTGAGATCAATTTTGGTGAAGAACTTCACACCACGGAGCTGGTCCAGCAGGTCATTGATCCTTGGGAGAGGGTAGCAATTCCTCACAGAGATTTTATTCAGGGCTCGGTAGTCAATGCAAAGCCTCCATGTTCCACCTTTCTTCAGTGCCAAGACAATTGGACTACCACAAGGTGAAGAGCTTGGCCTGATGTGACCCCTTTAGATCAATTCTTGAATCTATCTTTTTATCTCATCATTCTCAAAAACTGATATGCAATACACAGGGATGTTAGGCAAAGGTGATCCTGGGATCAAATCGATAGAATGTTTTACCTGGCAATGCAGTGGAACTCTTGTGGGTGACTTGAATAAGTCATCATATTCTCCTGTGATTCGTCCTATCTGCTTTTGTTGTTGTGTTGATTGTGTAGTCAGGCCTGCAACATCAGCCTCCTTGGATTTCTGTGGTTTGACCACCATGAGAACAAATTGCTTTGTCTTCTCCACCAATCTCTTACATTGCTTAGCACTAATCAGGGACACAGATGTGGGAGGTGGTACCTCTGGTTCCCTATAGCATCGTGTTCCAAGAGTGAGGGTGATCCTTTGGGTTCATGATTCATAGATGCCATGTCGCTCATACATGAACAACTGACCAAGGAGTACATCACAAACATCTAGATTGACCACATAACACAAGACTTCATCTTGGAATGGTTTTATAGCATATGAAAGAAGACACTGATGGGTGACACGAAGGTCTCTCCCTGGGCTCAACCATCCAATAATGTAGGGCTTTGGATGAAGCTTCACGGATAGATTTAGACTTTTCACAACTTTAGCAGAGATCAAATTCTTTTGACTCCCACTATCAAGAATGAAATGCAGAGGCTTACCTTTTACCCATAATTTAGAGTGAAACAATCTTTCTTTGTCATCTGGTCTTTCCTCACGGGTTTGTGATGAGGTGACGATGGTGTCAAGCTCAACATCTACAATTTATTCTTCATCCTCTTTGACTGTGGGTTGTGTATGAGGCAGAGTAGTAGATGTCGAGTATTGTGACTCAGAGAGCAGTGACTTGATGGCTCGACATTCTTCTTTGGAGTGAGTTCCAATTTTGTGGTAATCACACCATTTTCCAGCATTCCCCTTCTGGGATTTCTTATCCTGAAACTCCTGCTTCTAATTTTGGCCTCATGTTTGACCTTCCTTGTCACTTTTCCATTTTGAGGGTTGACTCCTCGTATTCTTTCTACCATGCTTCTGTTCAATCTTCACTACAAATTTATATGCCTCACCGAGGGTTTCCAAATTGAAGAGTTCCATTTCCCCCCGTATGCACCATTGTAGTCCACCATGATATTTGAGAGTCTTA
Organism: Torreya grandis; assembly: GCA_037957365.1. Lineage (NCBI taxonomy): Eukaryota > Viridiplantae > Streptophyta > Pinopsida > Cupressales > Taxaceae > Torreya > Torreya grandis. The sequence continues at coordinate 7,176,701 of JARHVA010000076.1, forward strand.
TGTTTCTCACTTTTTTGAATGCCCAATCTTGCAGACAAAGAATGAAAAGTGTCTGTGTAATCTTGAACAGATTGGTCCTTGCCTTGGCGAAGTTGTTGCCACTGTATGTACAAATCATCATATGCTCTGATGGGATAGTATTCTTCTTTTACTGCTTCCATAAAATCATCCCAGGTAGGTTCCACCCCAAGGCCAACGATATCTGTACTGAACCTCTTTTTGTACAATTCCCACCAGTTTTTCACGAGCAATGATGATTTCAAAAGAGCAAAGTGATGTTTTCTCCATCGATGAACTTATTTACAGAGAAGTAGGAAGACAGTTGATCCAACCAATTTTCTACTGCATCAGCATTGATTTTGCCTTCAAATGTGGGAATATCAAATTTTACCTGAACCTTGAAGGGTGTTGGGGCACTGAAAGGAAGTTCCCTCGATGAGGAGCCAAGACGTGTAGCCGCGGAGCCAAAATTTTCCATTGGAAGTGTTTGAAGAATTTGAGCAAATTGTTGCAGCATTTGCGCTTGTTGCCATTGGAGGGTTTCATTCACCATTTCCTTGAAAAGATCATATGTCTCGGTGTCGTTCGCCATTTGAAGTCATTTAGAGCGAACAGGTGGAAAGTTTGTAAGCTCTGTTGCTTCCCACCCAAGTTTCCTGTATCCTGACCTCGTCCTCGGGATCATACACTCTCAAGACAAACTGCTCTGATACCACTGATCCAAAACTCAGAAGTTCTCGTTGATAATAGCATAGAAATAACACAGTAACAATGAATTATTTGAGAAGAGATGTAGTATTACTCAAAATCGCAATACAAATATATGCTTATCTCTGGGAAGAGATGACTGCCTCCCCTTTTCGGGAGTTCTTCATTTATACATAATTTGAGAAGGTCACCAATCTCGTGGGAGATTGAGTGGCTCGAGGAATTAATGGGTGAAGATTTAAGACAATACAACATTCGAGGAAATAACTGTCACTCGCCAATTCAACTTCCACGATTTAAAACAATACAGAGCTCGAGGACATAACGGGTGAGGATTTAAGACAATATAGAATTCGAGGAATTAACTGTCACCCGAATTGTTGCCCGGATCACAGGGAATGACACTCCATAAAGCAACAATTGACATTTTAGACATTGAGCGCCAAGGCTTAACATTCACAACAATATCAAGAGTACATGCAATCAATGATATGTACATCTCTCTTGCATTTACCTATGAACGCTTTGCAAGAATGAAAGATAGTAAATATGCAAAGCTTTGAAAATCAGAGGAGAAAAGATTGAATGAACTAACCTTTCCAAAACATTCACAAAAAATTAAACGTTTTAATTAATGATGTATACAATTAAAATACATAAATAAAGATATCCATATACTTATTGTTACAAACAATAGATTTTATAACTTCAACGACATTGTAAAAATTAATATATATTATTAAAATAAAAATTAAACAAACTAATACAATCAAAGACACACTTAATATTATTAAAGTAAAATAAAGACTTGGAAAGTAGTCATCATCAGATAATATATTTAACTTATCAAATTTAGAAACATTATTTGAAGAAATAAATTCGAGTCTTTTACATGGGAGAAAATGAAGCAAAACCCTAAACTCTTCCCTGCCCTCTCTGAGCAGCGAAATGGCAGAAACTATCGTGTTGAAGAAACTTTCCTACCATTTGTGTGCAGTTCGCAGATTTTTTTATATACCTAAATCACCGTCGATTTTACATTCTCATTCTACCAAAATACTTTCAAGGCTTCTATCTAGTGACACCATTGTCGATACCGATGGCCATTTGCAAAACCCCTTTGCCCACTTTGCTGCCACCAAATTTAATCTCTCTGCCGCCGACATTGCACGAATCTTCAAATTTGCGCCACAGTTGCAGAAGCTCCAAACCCTCGACAAGGTGGAAGAATTTGTTGGCATGTTGAACAAGCACGGCTTCAAGCAACATCAAATCGCATTAATAATGAAGAGGCAACCCAGACTCGTGACCATAAGTGCGGAAAGATTACATGAACCCAAGCTTCGACTGTTAGAAGATTTCGGAATTGATGGGGAAAAGCTTGCGATTTTTTTGACGAGGCGGCCCTTGATCTTGGGCCTCAGTTTCGATCGAGAGCTTCTTCCCAAAATGACGCTTCTCGAAAATATATTTCAATCCAAGGATGTGGTCATCAAGGCCCTCTTAAAAAACCCCTCAATCTTGACATTTAACCTGGAAAAAACCTTGAAACCCTCGCTTGCTTTTTGGGAGCAATGTGGTTTTCGTGGAATGGACCTTGCCAGGTTTTTGCTTACACGCCCGTCAATTTTGCGATGCACTTCTTTGACGCCTGCTCAAGATGATCTCATTCACAAGATCGGTAATGAAAAAGGAACTAAACTGTACAATTATGTTCTTGGTCTTGTGGCCAGTTCCCGCATGAAAACGTTGGAGGCCAAAATTCATAATTTTCAACTTTGCGGACTCTCAACTGACGAGATTATGGAAGTAATTAGGGTTCAACCTTTTGCCCTTGGTTCCTCTACGGAAAATGTTAAGCAGAAGATGCGGTTTCTAGTTAATAATCTGGAGCTCCCTGCAAATTCTGTGGTAAAGCAGCCTGGATTTTTACGATATAACTTCGAAAAGGTTATAAAGCCCAGGGTTTTAGTTTTACAGGAAATGAATTCAATGAATAGGCTTGGTCATCTTGAACTCAAAAAGGTTTGTACAATATTGAAGATGTCGGAGGCAAAGTTTCTTAGCAAGATTGTAGGAGGGCATCCTGAATCTAGCACTTTGTACGGAATTTATGAAGGGGCCATTTCTGATTCCTCAAGTAGTACGAAGATATTAAGAAAAGCTGCTTATTTTTGAGCTCTCCATCTTTGTGATTCCAATCAGGTGAGACTAAGGGTACAAAAACCACCTTACACAATGACTCCAAATTACAAACTGCCCCTCCAATCTTGAGAGAAGACAGAGATACATATCCAGGTATCAATGTAATTCGACATAGTTCTTGCTATGAGCACCTTTTTCAGAGGACAGAAGCGTCAAGGTTGGCTTCACAGTGCTTGCTGCGGGAAAAATGCGCCACTCTGCTATGGAAACAAGGACCATGTTTTCCTTCTCTAATTGCTCTGTAAGTGAGGAATGCATACCAATTGTTATATTTCTCAATTTGCCTTCAAATTCTTATCCTTGTTTAAATGCTGTAGTATGACATAATTGATGAATCCTCCTTAACATTTAAGTTTTCCTATTAGCCAGAACGAGAAGTGCACAATTTAACAAAAAAGTTGAGCAAACAAGCTTAACATCTTCACAACGTTTGGGAAATTGTGATTTTGGGTTTGAAGTAGTGCCATTTAATAACAAAATCAGTTTGTCCTGAGGTTTCACATAAGCTTTGTCAAAATGGTAGATGAGGGATGCAAATCTACACAAACTGATACAAATCTACACACCTGCAATCAAAATTATTATAACTGTAGAACACACAGTACCATACGGCAAATGATAAAACAGGTTTCCAAATAAGCACAGCAATCTATTAATTCAGAAATGTACGGGAAACAGCAGCAATCATGATAAGACCAAGATTGCTGTAAAGGAACAGCAGGTCCCTGTTTTAATACTCAGCAAATTCTCTATCCCAAAAACAGTCGCTCCCTTTCTATCTTCCCTTTATCATCATACCTTCCTAAATCCTAATAAGAAAATAACACTACTTCTAATAAATTTCTCCATTCTTCTACGGCAGTTAACTGCCCGGTGCCCCTAAAACTTAGTATTCTATTTGCTAATGATAGGAAATCTCTGCCAGCTACGTTTAATTAAACCATTAAAAGAAAGGAGTGTCTATTTTTAGTTTAACACTTCCACAAATCTCTCACAGTAAGCTGACAGGTGTACATCATTCTCCCCTTCTTTTAAGATTCTGAACCTTCTGGTTCAGCCAAGTAGAGTTTTGTTAACTTCATGAGCTCCTCTTCTGTGATCCAGGTGTTATCAGAATTATGTAATCCCTTCCATTTCACTATATACATTTTATAATTCTTGGCCCTTGTAGCAGTGATCTTGCTGTCCACTATCTTCTCAATCTGCTCTCTCCTTTCTTTGGTAAATGTCTGGTCCAAATTCAAATCTGCTTACATCTTGGACTTCTTCCAGGCCTGCATAATAGGAATAAAGATCGGCAACATTGAATATAAGACTAATGTCAAATTCTTCAAGCAAGTCTATCAAATATGCATTCTTATTAATCTTTTTGAGAATATTGCATGGACCAATTTTCTTTGGTTTCAATTTATTGTATGTGCCTTGAGGAAATCTTTCTTTATGTAGGTACACCATGACTAGTTCACCCTCTTGGTATACTTTCTCTCTCCGGTTTAGTTCTGCATGACTTTTATACTGTTCATTTGCTACTTGCAGCCTTTGCCTAACTTGTTGCATTTCATGTATATGTTTCACAAAGTCCTCTGCATTTTGGCTATTTCGTTTCTCCACGGGAAGATCAATTAAATCCACTACCCCCTTTGGATTGCTTCCCAAAACAATATGAAAAGGAGATTTACCTGTAGACCTGTTGATGCTGGAATTGAAAGCTAATTTTCACTGTGACAAGACTAAGTCCCATTGTTTTGGGATATCCCCAACTAAACCTCTCAACAAATTTCCCAAGCTTTTGTTCACCACCTCCGTCTGCCCATCTATTTGAGGGTGATAGGCTGAACTATACTGCAATTTACTATCAAGTTTTTTCCACAAAGTTCTCCAAAAGTGACTAAGAAACTTTGTATCTCAGTCACTTGTAATGGTCTTGGGCAGTCCATGTAAGTGTACAATTTCTTTAAAGAAGAGATTCGCAATCTTACTAGCATCAACAATCTTCTTACATGGAATAAAGTGGGCCATTTTAGAGAACTGGTCCACCACAACCAAAATGGAATCATTACCTCTCTGAGTACGTGGCAATCCGAAGACAAAATCCATTGAAATATCAATCCATGATCCTTTAGATATTGGTAAAGGTTTATACAATCCAGTGTTTTGCTGTTGACCTTTAGACACTTGACAAATTCTGCATGTAGAAACAAATTTATTGATATGCTTCCTCACCTGAGGCCAAAAAAACTTGTCTCCTACCAAGGTGTAAGTCTTGTCTCTATCAAAATGACCTCCCAAGCTATTTGAATGCATTTCTCTAATCAGTTTTTCCCTCCTAAACCCAATGGGATTACAAAGTTGGAGTCCCTTAAACAAAAATCCATCAGTAAATAAATATTCATTATAAAATTCCCCACATGCAACTGCTGGATTGTTCAGAGTACCAATAATTTTACTGAAATATGGATCAGCTGCATATTCATTTTTCATTTAGTCATATCCAACAACTTCATTAGTGATTGTAACAAGTAAGTGATGCCTCCTACGTAAAGCATCTGCCACAATATTGGTTTTTCCACTAAGATGTTGCACCACAAATGTATAACTTTGCAAAAATGAGACTCATTTGGCATACTTATAAGATAACTTGGCTTGAGAATTTATAAACTTCAGTGTTTGATTGACCCTCAACAAAATGAATTCTCTATGCAATCGATAGTGCTTCCATTATTTTAGTATCTAAACAATAGCATACAATTCTTTATCGTAAGTACTATACCTTTTTTTGGCGTCATTTAGTTTTTCACTAAAATAGGCAATTGCAATGCCTTCTTGACTCAACACTTCCCCAATTGCAACAACGTAAGCATCACACTCAATAGTAAAAATCTTTTTAAGTTGTTTGAAACTTTTTTCAGCTGCTTGAGTCCAGAAAAAGGACTTTTCTTTCATACAATCAGTCAATGGAGCACTTGTACCACAAAAAATTCTAATAAATCTCTTATAAAAATTGACTAATCCATGAAAGTTCCTCACCTATGTTATACTTTGAGGGATAGGCCATTCAAGTATAGCCTTAATCTTTTCTGGGTCCATGCTTACTCCATCTGCTGAAATTACACTACCCGAATACCAACTTTTCTCTACAAAATTCACTCTTCTCAAAATTGACAAACAACTTTTCAATATTAAGGGTATCAAACACTCTTTCCAAATGCTCTTCCAAGTCTCTACTAGAAATCAATATGTCATCAAAATAAACTATGACAAATTTTCCAATGTATGGTCTAATAATTAGTTCATAGTTCACATAAAAGTAGCGGGAGCATTAGACATTCTGAATGGCATCACCAACCACTCATACAAGCCATTCTTGGTTCTGAACGTTGTCTTCCATTCGTCTCCTTCTCGAATTCGAATCTGATGGTAACCACTCTCCTCAAATCAACTTTGGAAAATATTTTTGCACCTGCCAAGCAATCTAATACGTCATTCATTCGAGGCAATAGATATCGATACTTTATTGTTATCTTGTTTTAGCTCGAGAATCCATACACATTGTCCATTTTCCTCCTTTCTTGGTGATAGTAGGGCTGGTGTGGCACAAGGACCCATCCTTTCTCTAACAAATCTGATATTTGCCTTCTCATTTCCTCATTTTCTTGCAGAGCTAACTTGTATGTAGCTTGATTAGAGAGCTTTGATCCTGGGACTAAATCAATATGGTGTGTAATGCCTCATGAGGGAGGCAAGCCCACTGGTAATTTTGTTGGGGTTACATCAGAATACTTTGCTAATGATTTCTGCACCTCTTGTGGGAGTTTCTCTTTATGTCTCCTTTCTTCTCTAGGACATAAAAGATAGCAAACTTCTCCTTTAGTTTGTTTGCAGAATTTTTATACCTCATTGCTACTAGAGATATTCAGACCCCCCTTCCTCTTTCCATGGTTTTAAAAGATGTTTCTTCCCCTCATGTTGTACTTCATAAGTGTTTTCTTTTCCATGATGGATTATCTTTCGGTCATATTGCCAAGGCCTTCCCAACAGCAAACGACAAGCATCCGTTGGCACTATGTCACATAACACTTTGTCTTCATAAGGACCAATTTTGAAATCAACAAGACGAGATTGATTGATAAGCGCACTATGATCCTTTTTCAACCAGGAATTCTTATAAAGATTTGATTTTGGAATGCAAGCAAGCTGTAATTTTTGCACCAGTTTTGTACTTACCAAATTATTGGTGGATCCTCCATCTACAATCACCTTGCACACTTTGTGTTTACACTTGCATTTTGTTCGAAACACACTTTTTTTTCAATAATCAGCTTCAAGGACCTCTTGGTCTCTTGCTATTAAGGTTCTTTACAGCACAAAGTTCTCTCCAATCTCAGCTTCAATTTCTTCTACTTGGGGTTCCTTTTGAGCCATCATGCCCCCGTTGCCAACTCAGGAGTTTTCAGGACAATGAGTGGCTTTATGAGGCCCATCACAATTATAACACTTCAAGGGTCTCCAATACCCAAACCTTTGTTGGCCTCAACCTCTACCCCAACCTCTAAAACCACCTCTTCCACCATAATCAGTCTTTGGTTCCTTACCTTCCTCTAGCTCTTCTTCCCTTGTGGCTTTAGAGAAACTTACTCTCCCTCTATTCAAATTGCTGCCACCTCTTTTGCTTATTACTTTGCCCCGCCTATTCAATTTTTCCTTTGCTTTCAAGGCAAACTGATATGCCTCATCCACAGTGTTCTCTTCGAGAAGGGCTAGCTCATCTTGGAGTTGAAATTTAAGCCCATTTATGTAACTTGTTGTTGCATGCTCATCATCTTCTTGCAAATCAGTTCTGATTTGCAGCCTCATAAATTGTTCAGTGTAACCATATATTGATGAGTCTTTCTGCCTTAAATTTTGAAACTCCCTACAAAGCTTTTGCTGATAATCCGAGGGTTAAATGTTTTAGCATCTTTCGCCACATTCTAATTTTATCTTTCCCTTGTCTTCTCCTAACATCCTGAAGATTCTCCCACCATAGAGCAGCATGAGACTTCATTTTTTATGTTGCAATTTTGACCCTTCATGGATCAGTTTCCTCAATTCCTTCCATCTCATAGTATTTCTCTAACTCTTGAACCCAATCCGCAAACACTTCAAGATTTAGTTAACCTTTAAAATCAGGGACTTTGACCTTAACCCTAGCTCCTTGTTTAGCTATAGCTTCAGTAAGCCTTTCCTTGGGACTTGTGGCTCCAACTTGACCCCTTTGAACTTCTGGTTCTTCTGAATCCTCATGAGGCAACCTAGCCTCAAGGGCCTTTAATCTTTTGAGTAATTCATCACCTATGTTTCCCCTCTGTCTTGCATTCCCTCTGCCTCTACCTACCCAGTCCATATGTAATCCCCTTTGGGCCATGGTGCTATTCTGTACTCTCCTTGAAATAACAGCTAAGGTTGTCCCACAAGTTCTCCATTCCAAGCATCTTCGGATGCTCTAGTACCAAACTGATGCAAATCTACACATACTGATACAAATCTACACAGCTGCAATCAAAATTATTGTAACTGTAGAACACACAGTACCAAACAGCAAATGATGAGATAGGTTTCCAAATAAGCACAGCAGTCCATTAATTCAGAAATATACAGGAAACAGCAGCAATCATGATAAGACCAAGATTGCTGTACAGGAACAGCAAGTCCCAGTTTTAATTCTCAGAAAATCCTCCAAAAACAGTCGCTCCCTTTCTATCTTTCCTTTATCATCATACCTTCCTAAATCGTAATAAGAAAAGAACACTACTACTAATAAACTCCTCCACTCTTCTACTGCAGTTAACTGCCCCTAAAACTTAGTATTCTATTTGCTAATAAAAGGAAATCTCTGCCAGTTACGTTTACTTAAACCATTAAAAAGAGGAGTGTCTATTTTTAGTTTAACACTTATACAAATCTCTCACATTAAACTGACAGGTGTACATCAATGAGCAGTTTATTGCCTTCATAGCAGAACTTTGTCAAGAATTTGATAACATTGCTACAGATGAATTCTTTAACATGTCATGTATGATAGTTTTTGACATGGAACACAGTGTTCATATCTTCTTCCTTTGCTACCTTAGTGTTCATATATACAGTGCACTTGATCTTTTCTTGGATATGTATTATGTGGGGTTCAGTCAGTTCTTATGTGGTCTATAGACAAAGTATGTGATCTTTTCTTGATCTTTGTCTCTATTGCATGAATCTACTTGTGGGAGCCATATTGTTTTCTGTTACTAACGAGGTCTCTACATTTCAGGAAACATGCCTTCATTGCTGGTTTCTGTCCATTCCCTGCACACTATGTCATATCATCCTCAAGTAGTAACACATAATTTACCAACCTAAAGATACTGGTAATTTACTTTGTTGAGCACAAGTTGTTATATCCTCGAAGAGTCTTGTTCAATAATTGACAACTCAATGGCAGAAAGCAAACTAAAATATTCGTAGCGTCTTCTTTTAGAGCTTTAGAAGTGTAGGTGACTTGCCTACCAGTTCCTGAAAGCAATAACGTTTATGAATGTGCATATGAAGAAATAACTCTGTTTTATTTCAAAAATCTAGAGTGATTACACTTTTTCTTTTGAATTGTGTTCTCTTTCAATTAACCTTTAGAGGTAAACGCATTACAAAAATATATTATTTTATCTTAGCATAGCTAGCAAAATATCAGTTGCAGGTGGATTTTAATTTTGGTTTAGAAGTTTTTCTAAGGCAACTGGTGGAGCTTATCTAAATAAACGTAACAACTAAACCATCACTTTACCTATTAGGTGGATGGACTACTCTTGATAAGCCTGGAAATTGCCAGCAGGATAAATTTATTTTTTCGAAGGCAAATCATGCACACATTTTCACTTGAGCTCTTGAAATTTATGTTAACATTTTAGATATGGTTGTTTGTGCTAGAGGTCAAGAAAATTAAAACTCTACTTCAAAATGCTTATTGAATAATTCTATATACTATGTTACTTGCATGGAATCCACAAATATCTTTTTATGTTTTTGCATGTGCAGTCAGGTATTGTAAGTGAGAAAGATAATTGCTTTAGAGGCTGAAAACAGAAAGCTCGTATAGCTTGACAATCTTCTATTTCAAACAAGAAAACCACAAACCGTCTTATAATTCTTATCCATCATAGATTGAGAAACAAACTAGCTTGAAACAACTGGTTGATGCTTTTCACTTGGCATAGAATGATAATAGATAGTGTGCCTTAATTTTGAATTGGTTAATAGGAAGAAATTGATTTAATTGAGAGATTAGTTTCGTTCCTTTCACATTCCTTACTCTGCAGGAAGCAGAGAACGGCACAGTAAGGTGATCAAATCAAAAGGGCCAAGATGGAGGTGATAGGTGTTTTGTTTATGGCATTGGTTTTACTAGATGACAAAGTCTGCAAGGCTTGAAGTTTACATTGCTACACATTTTAGTTGTTATTTGCATAGTAAATTATTAGAGACAGTGCCAATCGAACCATGCAACTGGATATTGCCATTGCTAATATTGAATTCACTTTCACAACTGCTTTCTGGAGGAAACATTGTTTGTTTTCATCAAACTGATTCCTGTTAATTTGCTTTCTGGAGGAAATATTGAATGCAATCTCACCAGACCCCTCGAGCTTCCCAAACAATAGAGACCGAGCCCTAGCGACGAAAGACGGATGCGACAAGTCCATCAAGCTTTCTTTAATCTTCATTAATTTATTATATACAATTTATAATATATTATATATCATAATATACTAGATATAATAGTATATACTATTATATCTAATATACATAATATTATTTTACATTAATATTTTATAATATATTAATATATTATATTAATAATATTTTTATATATTTATATTAAATTATTTAATTAATTATATAACATATATTTTATGTAATTATCCTACAGAAGCAGGGGAGTGGGAAAGGATGATGAAGGACCATGATCAAGCTATACATATTACTAATCGAATGAACACCACTGAGCTTACTTTACTAAATGCGATGTCACCATAGTTTAGTTTATACATTGCCATTGCAACTTGTTTCATATGATTTTGCAACCCAATTTATATCATTAATTTAATTTTGTGGTCCATCTTGCAAATAATTTTACATCTTCAAATATAGATTTTTCCATCTCTTTATACTCATTGATCCATGAGATGAGAGCAGAGGAAGGTAAATTTGGTGAGAGTTTCGAGCAACTCAGAAAAAATCACTATTATCTTTCATACCTTTATCCTTAATACGGACCCAGTTCTAAGAGCATGCAAAATTGGTGTGAGTTGTACCTTGTAAACATTTGTTTCTACTATTTAATAATCACAATTGTTTAGATACGTAAACAATGGAAATCACAAGGAATTTCAAGGAATGGATTCAAAGAAACCCAGGGAGATACATGTGTAAAGTTAGTGACATGTTAAATATGTCAGTGCAATTTGTAGCTTCGACCAAGCTGTTTTAGTTACCTAATAAATGATTGAAACATATGTCATCTTAATGAAAATATGAGTCAAATATCCAATAGATCCTCTAAAAAGGTAGAGAACAAACCATGTGTCAATTTAGGCGAGTCTAAAACTAATTAGACAAAAATTATGATCACTTTAATGATGCAAAACATAATTAGACAACTCTAAAACCAATTAGATGAAAAATGAAAAAGGCTTATTCAATGAAATATACTTCCTATATAATGTAGTTGACCAATACAAGTTGCCATATTAAAATAGATATGGATACAAATATTTTCAAGCATTTTCCATTCTCATTCTCAGTAACACTAACAACAATAATTGTATCCATAACAATAGTGCTCAATTCTCTTTATTTGGTGAATAGAGGAAATGTAAAACTATTGACATGACCATAAGCACTACAGATATTTGGTATTCTAATAAACTTGGGTACGAATCCCCATGAGTGTCTACATACTCTCCTTAAGCACAATGGTGGTCTCATGTATCTCAAATTAGGTGCCACCCAGACTGTGATAGCATCCTCTATGGATGTTGCAATTGCAATACTAAAGAGTGTAAGTTACGTTACAAGGTATGTAACACTAACAACAACAGTTGTATCCTTAACAATAGTGTTCAATTCTCTTTATTTGATGAATAGAGGAAATGTAAAACTGTTGACATGACCATAAGCACTATGAATTTTTGGTATTCTACTAAACTTGGGTATGAATCCCCATCAGTGTCTACATACTAACCTTAAGCACAATGGTGGTCTCATGTATCTCAAATTAGGTGTCACCATTACTTTTATAGCATCCTTTATGGATGTTACAACTGCAATACTAAAGAGTGTAAGTTATGTTAAAAGGAATGTAAGTTTATGTTTTGGTAAACCCAGGTTTTGTAAAGCAAGAGAGTGTAAATCAAAAATCGTATCTTAGTTGAACTTTGTTGGGTCATCTATGATCCAAAAAATATTTATTTAAGTTGTTTATTTAATTATTTTGTTATCTTTGTTTTTATAGGTTGGTTGTACCTATTAGTTGGTTTTCTATAACCAACTCACATAAGCTCTTTAAAAGCTTACGTTATGTACAAAAATAAAATAATCTTTACTTTAAATACAATTTTGTTTTTATTCCTCGGATACCTGGTGCACAGTCGTATCAAAGCAAGGATAAAGCTATGGAGGAGGATTGAAGAATAACAATGCAATGCAGACTTGTACGACGATTCAAGCATCAATAAATTCATTTATTCTTGACCATTAGATGGATGCTAACTGCCCTTGGGTGAAGCCAAGCATAACACTTTGTGAAAATCATCTTGTCCTAGTTATATTCATTGGTCAATGCCACCAACGAAGGCTCAATGATTCCACTATGGAGCCTCGGACTTATGTAGTTTTACCCTCAATAGACACTATCTCCATAGCCAATACTTCAAGGAGGGCCTCAGACTTATGTAGTTCTACCTTATGTGTTGACTTGTATGTGCACAAGGGTGCAATGTGCGATAAGCAAAGATATGTAATGACCTATCTTGTAACTTGGAAATTATGGTTCATGGGCTTCTCTTTGAATGCTTCAGACCTGTAGAAACACTACTCTTACGACTGATATAGAAATAAGAACAAATAAGACATATTTGCTTATTTGAATGCTTGATTGAATGCTTCTCTGTGTATTTCCTTGTCAGTTGTATGTGATTTCTAAGTGATGAATGAATGAGGGTTGATCTTGTATTTATATCAATCCCTTTTAGAAATATCTCACATTAAATCACTTAGGCTAACTTTTTAGATATGTTTCTTTTGTAAACTGAATGACTTTTTGGCACTGGACACTTTGTAGGAAATATGGATAGTTGCGTCAACGCATAGGTCCTTCTAGGATGCTAGTGTTTAGGGATCTAAAAATAGGTACTAGTCCAAAATCGGTAGTGAAGGATAATAATCAAGTTTAAAGCTTTTTGCACGATCTAATAGTCCTGGGTCATCATAATAACAATGATCTGACTAATAGATAATAAATTAGGCACAAAGAGACAGTGAATGCGAGTTTTTTGACAATGGGAGGTCTAAAACTGAAAGGTACACCCATAATAGATATTTTTCAAGTGTACAAGTTTGAGCTACTATGTAAATCAAATTTTAGTATCTACACATAAGAGTGCATTGGCCCCTAAATGGCCAATAAAAATCACTAGGAAAGAATTTACAAAGGCATTTTAAAAAGAGACAAGAAGATCTAGAAACCAATACAAGAAGTCCAAATATGTCATGTAGGAAAGTAAGAGATAAGCAATATAAGAAAGTAACAAAGATATATATTGAAGATAAATTTGCAAAACTAGTGATAGAGGAAAAACCTAGTTTAAAGAGATGTTAAAAGTTCCAATGCAAGACTCACATGAGTTTTCCTTTGCCTTTATGATCCACATCTTTGGAGGTATGATACACCAGCTAAGCATGTCTATCAAATCTTGAGGTATAAACCTCCCAATCAGGGAGGAGAGGTGTGTTCGTTTAGAAAATGGGAACTTCTGAGTTCTAGTGATGATCTTGAGATGAAACAAAACTCTTGGCACGTTGGTGTATTCCTTCACAATTTTTCGGTATACTTTCAATGTCATGAAGCACCTCCCCAATGAGAGTTGTGAGGGGATCCTATATGACCAATTATTCCAAATTTTAAACATGCAATTGTTGGAATTCTAGATCCATTTTCAAGAGTTTTATTGTTTCTCCTTGCTGAGCTTGAATAACTTAAGTATGGAATTGAAGAGCAGCTATGGTGAAAATGAATCCATTTAGAATAGGATTCAAATCCCCATGGTCACTTAATTTATTTCTAAGGGTTTCAATACACCCATCCCAAATGAATCCATTTAGAATAGAATTCAAATCTCCATGGTCACTTAATTTATTTCTAAGGGTTTCAATACACCCATCAAGAGTAATAATGGCATTGACAAGGATTGCATGGTTTTTAACTACGTCAACCATAGATGTTTTAGGAGGTTTTGGAGGAGGAGTAGTATTTGGGTTGAGGTGGAGGTGGACTATGGTTTGGGCCAATACAAAGCACACTTGGGTTGATAAGAGAGACCTCAATGAACTATTTTCCAGTGTTAACATGGTATGTGGAGAAAACCCTAGTTTTATCAAAGTAGTTGATTGCATCCCCCTTTCTAACCAGATTACTAGTAGTTTGTTTATCAAGGAGATTATTTGAAGGAAGCAACATGGGAGATTTAGTGACAAGAAGATTTTGGAGGGTTATTTAGGTATATTTTTTAAGTAAATAATTAAATCGCGTGTAGTATCATGATGAAAAGAATCCAGTATAACAAACTTGGGATCCTACAAGGAAAAGAGGGAGGGTTTGAGTGTGTTGCACCTCACTTGAAGTAGTTCCTAAGTTCTCTAGTGATTTATCCTCCTCAAAAGTGAATTAGTTGCTTATTTTTCCTTTGTTTTTGACTTGTTTGTTGTGCTTCAATTGATAGTTCAGAGACATAGTGCTTGGCCTTTTGTAAGCCATTTTTTAAACTTCGAGTCTTTGAATCTTTGGCATAACAATTTCAATTGGACTAAATAGTAGACTTATTTGTAGCTTTGGCCTTAATCATAGGGCTTCTCTATATGCTCATGGATTTGTATTCATCTATTAAATTTTGGCATTAGAATTATTTGATGTTTAAGCTAACAATTAAATCTTATAATTTCTACACCCGAGGCATTTTCATTGTGAAGCACCCATCGAATATTCATCTAACTTGCCTACAAAATGTGATTTTTGTGTGTTTCTTAAACCTTGACACATGTTTTAACATCATGCAAAATCCTCAAAGTAAATGACTTAACTTATGGTAGTGATTGAAAGGCATTCATATTTCAAAGCTTTTGAATCCTCTCAAACTTATATTCACAACCATTCTTCATGTAAACAACTCTCTCCCATTCCATTCTATTTTTATTTTTCCCATCACAAATACCTGGGTTGTGAGTATCTCCCTGAACTTATTTGAAGTGTTGATAAAATCTAGCTAAAGTAGAATGCAGATGATTTAATTAAACTACTTGAAAAGTGTGAACTTTAAGGAAGCCTATCGATTTGCACGCATAGGAGAATTTTGTAAATGAAAACGTGTTCATATTTTTTATGACAATTGAACTTGCGATCTGTGGAAGAATGATCCAAAATCTAAATGATAATTGAAGACTTTGTAGATGCACTTTTTCATTATTTATTTATTTGATTAGATGCCACTCCATCTCTAATAGAGGGATACTTAGCCAACTGTTACATTAGGTCATGATTGGCATGGCTCTGTAAAAAAGGTTGTTGTCACTATTCATCATTTTTATTTTGAAAGTTTGATTGGGTCGTTCATTTTCTATGATTGATGATAGATGAAATTTACATTAGATAACAAAATTTACAGTTTGGAAGGAAAATTTTCAACTACCAAAAACTAAAACTAAAATTGAAAATTAATTTAGCAAATCAAGAACGCTTACAAGGAGTTGAAATTTTACAGTCATAAACATATTAAATGGCATGCAATTTCATTTGAATATCTTTCAAGGTTGACTTGGAATTTTATATTCTACTTGTAAATAAGCATTTTATTTTCTCATCCTAGACTTGTCAATCTAGTAATGATGAGGCCATTTGTACAATGCCCCTATCTTATTTATGGCCTCACCTTACACTTATCCTATTGTTTGTCTCATATACCATTGATGCCTTTCATGGCTTCCCAACCTCCCACCGTCGCTTTCTCCAAGCCAACCGAGCGTCTCATTGAGAATCTCCCCTATCTATAGTTGTGCTTTCCTGTAATCTCATCAGACACCTCGATCTTCCCAAACGATAGAGATTGAGCCCTAACAACAAAAGACGAACGCGAAAAGTCCATCAAGCTCTCTTTAATCTTCCATAATTTATTATATAATATACAATTTATTAATATATTATATATTATATAATAAATTATAAAATATTATATATATTTAAAATATTTTAGTATAATAATATATTATATCATAATATATATGATAATAATATATTTATATTATTAATAATAAATTCTGATATAATATTGTTAATATTTTAATATATTTATATTAAATTAATTAATTAATTAATTATATAACTTATTTTTTATGTAATTATCCTACAGAAAGCAGGGGAGTGGGGAAATATGAGTAAGGACCATGATCAAGTTATACATACTACTAATCGAATGAACACAACTGAGCTTACTTTATTAACCGCAATGCCACAATAGTTTAGTTTATGCATTGCCATTGCAACTTGTTTCATATAAGATTGCAGGCCAGTTTATATCATTAATTTTATTTTTGTGGTCCATCTCATAGAGAATTTTACATCTTAAAATATAGATTTTTCTATCTCTTTATACTCATTGATCCATGAGATGATAGCAGGTGAAGGCAAAATTGGTGAGAGTTTCGAGCAACCAAAAAAATCACTATTCTCCTTCACACCTTTATCCTTAATACGGACCCAGTATTAAGAGCATGTAAAATTGGTGTGAGTTGTACCTTTGTAAACATTTTCTACTATTTAATAATCACAAGAGTTTTGGATATATAAACAATGGAAATGACAGGAAATTTTAAGGGATAGACTCAAAAAAGTTTAGGTAAATATATGTGCAAAGTTTAGTGACGTCAAATATGTCAGTGTAAATTGTAGCTTCTACTGAATTATTTCAATTATCTAATAAATTATTGAAACATATGTCATCTTAATGAAAATAAGGGTCAAATATCCAATAGATCGTCTAAATCGGTAGAGAATGCACCATGTGTCAATTTAGGCGAGTCTAAAACTAATTAGACAAAAAATATGATCACTTTAACAATGTAAAACATAATTAGACAACTCTAAAACTAATTAGATGAAAAATGGAAAAGGTTTATTCAATGAAAGATGCCTCCTATATAATCTAGTTGACCAATGCAAATTGCCATATAAAAATAGATATAGATACAGATATTTCCAAACATTTTCCATTCTCATTCTTATTAACACTAACAACAACAATTTTATTCGTAACAATATTGCTCAATTCTCTTTATTTGATGGAGGAAAGGTAAAATTGTTGACATGACCATAAACACTATAAATTTTGGGTATTCTATTGAACCTGAGTACAAATCCCTATCAATGTCTACATACTCTCCCCAAGCACAATGGTGGTCTCATGTATATCAAATTAGGTACCACCCTAATTGTTATAGCACCCTGTATGGATGTTGCAACTGCAAAACTAAAGAATGTAAATTATGCTAAAAGGAATGTAAATTTATGTTTTGGTAAAGCCGGGGTTTGTAAATCAAGAGAGTGTAAATCAACAATCGTATTTGAGTTGAACGTTGTTAAGTCATCTATGATCCAAAATACTAATTAGATTATTTATTTAATTATTTTATTATCTTTATTTTTACAGATTGTTTGCACCTATTAATTGCTTTTCTATACCCAGTTCAGGTAAGCTCTTTAAAATCTTACATTATGTACAAAAATAAAATAATATTTACATTTGATACAAAAATCTGCGTCTTGTTTATATATATATATAAACTATGATTGGTCCTCGGAGCAGAGATTAATAGCTAGTTATGACATTCGGGACTAATAACACAAAACAAATGTTTACCTTCTAATCCCAACCGCCGTCATACGGTATAAGGTGATATATATATACGTGATATATTCAGGGCTAATAACACAAAAAAAATGTTTACCTTCTAATCCCAGCCGTCGTTATATATATATACGTGATATATTCAGGGCTAATAACACAAAAAAAATGTTTACCTTCTAATCCCAGCCGCCGTTATATATATATATATATATATATATATATATATATATATCACCTTATACCGTACGACGGCGGCTGGGATTAGAAGGTAAACATTTGTTTTGTGTTATTAGTCCCGAAGGGAGGGACTATTGTCTTCAATTTGTCATAACTAGCTATTAATTTATGTTCCAAGGACCAATCACAATTTATAGTTTATATATAGCATGCAAAAAGAATGTGAACAATTTACTTAGATAAACTGCAAGATTTTGAACTAAGGTAATATAATAATAATATTCATTGCGTGGTGATTGGTTGAACCATTTAGATGTTATTGTTGTCAACGCATCATTCTAGGCAATCAAACTGCAGAGAATGTGCAGTCATAATTAAAAAATTTAATGTTTTTAGTGCCTCGCCTTCCCAGCTGGTCATTGACAATAAAAATTAAATTAAAAACACCGTTTGTCAGAGAATTGGGGGATAGGCAGAAGAAACAGTTAATTATGTCCATTGCTAGTATCAAGACAATTATAACTGTCAGCGATCAACAACGGGCAGGGTGGAAAGCGCAGTTTTAGCCACGTAAATGCTCCAGTTAACACTTGTTGAAAACCGCATACATGTATGTTATTTATCATGCATCGGAAATTGAGCGAGTCTTTGATGATGCTTTTTTTATGGCTTCCTACAGATCTTATGACCAGCGCTGACATTTGTTGTATCTGCTCTGTAATGTCATATCTGCGTTGTATTCATTCATTCCAATAGATTCAATGCATGGACTGAATGAATGATTTATTTTTGTTCAATGAATTCTCGACTTGGATTGTGCATTCAATTATTCTCTACATCTCCCTGCAAGTCTTATAATTCGTTAATAGAACACAAATAGATTCCACCCTCTCCCTCCTAACGCTGGTGTGAGTAGTTGGTATTGGTATAAGGACTTTTCTTGGGGTTGGAATTAGCATAAGGCATTTTCTTCATTTAGAGCTGTATTTTCTCCATTCGGGTGGTCTTGATTTTATTGAAGCAGAGATTTTCCATGCATTTCTTCATCCAAACCTAAGATTTCCTAGAGAACATCATATTAAAAAACCCACTTGCTAATACCCTAGATGGAAACACATCTCAAGAAGCCGAAGTTGGAACCCAATAATGAGAACAAAAACAATAATAATCACAACAACGTTCACAACCACCACCATCAAAGGCAAACTTCTCCTGAAACTGCAAAAGGGCTAGAAGCAATAGTGCCCCTGATTGAGCACAGGTGCAAGGTCACCCAATTGACCAATAAATTTGAAAATATTAAATCCCAGGTCATCTTTTTTATCTCTGATTTTTTTGGGGCATTCAAAAAATTCCATGCACTGTAAAAATTACAGGCCTCTTAGTAGGCTAGGATTTACGTGATTGATTTTTTACATGCTTTTTATGAGTTTCAAAAATGGGTTTGTTTGAGAAATCAATGTGCAATTCTAGAATAAAGTTGGTTTTCCCTAAATCATTAATCCGGGACTGATGTTTGTTTTATTGAGAACTGATTCAATAATTTGGGATTGATGTTTGTTTTATTGAGAACTGAATCAATAATCCAAGACTAATGTTTGTTTTATTGAGAACTGAATCAATAATCCAAGACTAATGTTTGTTTTATTGAGAACTGAATCAATAATCCGGCATAGATGTTTGTGGGGCATTAAAAAGAACCAGGTATTGTAAGAATTACAGGGCTTCTAGTAGGCTAAGATTTAATTATCTTGCACATTTTTTATGAGTTTCAGAAGTGGGTTTGATAGAGATATCAATGTGCAAATATAGAATAAAATTAGTTTGCCCTAATTTTTTTTTGCTTTTATTGAGACATGAATCAGTAATGCAGTTATTAAGTGGGTGTTTGTTTGATGCTTAAAAATGCTATGAGTGTGATCAAATTATTGCAATTTCTTTTTATCAAAAAACATTGATTGTGTCTACTTTAATATATGTCACACATAAATTCTAGAATACTAAATTCTTTTCGAAAGGCGAATTTGACAATGCAACTATTTAAGATATTATGGTGATTTCATCTCATATCCTAGAAAAGGGTACATCTTCCAATTTTGAGTTGTCTTGTCTTTCAAACATGCCTAGTGGGTCTATTAAACTTCGAGCAGTTGGATTATGCACTAAATTTTGCAGAACAAAACCCCAGAAAACTTATTTGAAACCCTTTTTGTAAACATGAGCTATATGGCATTCCAATTCAATCAATTTTGATCCCTGGTACAAAAGTTGTCATTTTAATACTTAGTAGTGTTGTTGACATGTGATTAGAATGCCAATAGAGCAAGGAGACTATTGAACTTCACAGTTAGGCTGGATGGTTCTTGAATTTGTATTCACTTTGTTGGCAGGTAACTTATTAGTATAACTAGTAGCAACATAAGTATACGAAGCCCTGATTTTTTCTCATTCAGATTTGATAGGTCACGGATATTCTTTAGTTGTAAACTTCATTGCATTCAACATTATTAAAGGCTTTAACTAGATTAGTAATATTAGTGTTATTATGGCTTCAAGTTTAATTTTTCGCTATTGAAGTTAACTTTGGAGGTTCAAGAAGTCGCTGTTGAATATTCTCTATTTTACAAGTATTGGTTAATGATGTTCAACGTTTAAAGAGTTATCTTAAATTGTGTGTTCTAAATTGGTCTGCCTTGTGATATAGTAATTTTAAATTATTGAAATGTCATTTTTACTTCTGACTGATTTGCTTTTGGACCTGCAGCTAGAGGAGGCTCAAAGAAAGTTATCTGATGCAAAAACTCAATTAGCTAAAGTGCAACACCCAAAACAAAAAGGTCAAGATGCATTGAAGACCACAAATTCAGATGACATAGCTATCAGAGTTAAAATAAAATGTATGTCACCAAGCCCTGCTCGAGTAGATCAGAATAACTCCAAAGCTTCATTGCAAACAAAGCCAACACTGCTAATTCCTTCAGCGACCCCAAAGATGGGATCATCATGTATAAGATGTGGTTTTCAATATCATGTTCATGTCTTTCGAAGGAACACACTACTCCATCTTGGTAAGTCACGTCTATGATAAAAATGAAATATTTTGTTGAAAACCAGGTCTTCTTTAGTCGAACTTGCTTTGTGCAAACCCTCTGGGCTTCCTTTTGGTGGGCAAATAAATTCCTATAGCTTCTGCTCGCCGCTTTTAGTGATGAGGGTGTTGTGGTAGATTCCAGTGAATGCCATTCGGTATCATAGATGGGTTTCCATAGGTCTTCTAGGAGTCCAACTTGGAACCACTTCTTGCATGCGTAGGAGGTTCTAGCTAGGCTCCAGCCATTAACTGTAAAGTCCCGATCCTCAATAACATTACTACATATTTCTCTAGGTTTACAAAGCACAAGATCCATTACAATTATGGAATGTGTATATTTGGTTTGTATTGTTATTGCATTAATGAAAAAAGATGTATCTTTGGTTTATATTGTTGTAAGTTTGTAACTTTGTGTTTGTGTTGTTTTGTAGGTGAACATGGAAGGTAAGCGAGATTTTACTTTTGTCAATGGAAACCTGCTTTTTGTGTGCCCACTGCCCAAGTGAAACTCGAGTCTCTTAAGAGTTGGAGCATCTACTGGTGTGCCCTGTGTTATGATTAGAGCTTGGTTATATAGAGATGCATGGAGTATTGTTAACCAATGAATTTGAACCATAGTTTAAATGGGGGAATCCATTGTGTCATTCAACAAGACCCATTTGTTGGCATTGCAGATCACTGTTAATGGTGAGGCTAGTGATTAGGTGAGTTATTTCCCTGACAAATTCTCCTTGCCAAGTCTAGGGTGGCCCTTGGTAGCCAAAGCCCAAAGGCTTTTCTATGCCAGAGTGAAGAAGCTCGCTATGACCATGAAATTCTAGATCATTGACAAAAAGAGGTTTCTATAACGGGGAATTAAAGTTGGTATGTTGTGTCATATCCTGTGCATTGAAGCTATATATGTGAGGCTTCAAGCTCAGCTCAACTATATATAAAATTGAAGTTGTCTTATTTGCTATTACATCAACGTTATTTTTTTAATGCCCTATAGTACGAGCTAGCAGTATAGTTTACTGGTTGACATAGGCTCTATGTTTATTGCTTATAAATTGGATATCATTTATTGAAAAGTGCAAACTACATATTTCTCGAAATTGATGGTTTTTTTATAATTAAAGTAGCATACCTATTAAAAATATTTCTAGCTTTTGCCTTGTGTCTTTCAATGTTTCTACTTTCACAATCATATTTTTTATGAGTCATCTACATTGCTTTCTTCCTCATGGTTTTGGTTGTGATGTATACAACCAATGAGTGACAAATTTCATGCTTTCCTTAGGTTTTTGATGAATATTTGTAGAGAAAGCAGAAGCTCGCAAAGCCCCCATGTAGAAAAATAAATTGGATGCAATTTTTAACAGATTGGGAATTGACCCAAAAAAGATAGAGGCATACAATATTGTGGATCTTAATCTTGCTATTGTGTTGGCAGAAGCAAACAACTAAAATGGGCTCATGTCAATTCCCTTGTAGTTCTATTTTCTTCTTCCATAACTATCATCCTGAAGGGACTTGGCACCTCGTGCCCTTGTTTTTTTATTATCTTTTTGGTTATACATGGTGCTCAAGACAAATATCTATGACAAGCCGTGAACCTAGAAACAAAGCATTACAGTAAAATAATCAAGGGAAGCAAAAATATTTGCAGTGGGGTTATATGGTTTCAAAATTATTTTCATTTGATTCTTGTACATGGGCTTCAAAAAGTAGCGCATTTTTTTTAAGGCAAGAGAAAACCAACACCATAATTTTGTTTTTTTTACATGCAAAGTTACTTGGCAAAGCATTTCAATGCAATTTTTCTTTTTTCAATTTCCCGTGTTGAAAATCAAGGCTATATAAGATATTTTACTATCATATCATCAAATTAGTTGATGGGGAATTGGATAAAAAGTTTTTTAATAGTTACTTGCAACCAAGGAGAGGTTTAGGGTTCAAAATCTGATTATATAATTTTTAGTGGTTCAAAATTTGATTATATAATTTTTGGTGTTATATTTTGATCAAATTATGTTATGTTTTGATCAAATTTAAACTTGTAAAGGATATATAAGGGTGTAAAAGGTGATATAAGGTGTTATTGCATTCTTTGTAGTGAGTGTGCTTCTTATTCTAGCCCTAGCATTCATATGTTTGAAATCAATAACTAGATTAGACACTTGAATGAACCTGTGATGTCCCCAAATCGGGACAATGACAAAAAAGAGGGTTTTCCAATGAACCCCTAAACAAATCCCATACAAAATCTGAATTTTGAAAATAAAAACTAGCAAACCCTAGGGTTGTATTTGATCCCACCAAATTGAAATTTCACACTACTAATCAATCAACAAATTAAAAGATAAATACCTTGTGAAACTTAGTCAACCTTGGCTCACACCATATGAAGAAAGGCGCTGAATTGGTAGGTCTTTCACTCCCAAACCCTCAATGCCACCAATCAGATTTTAATGCCCTCTTTTTGTCACCAAATCCAACTCAAAAAACCCTCCACAATTGAAGATAAACTACAGATAATTTCCAACGTGCATATCATAAAAAATTGCCCGATGTTAGAGCTTAAAATAGTATCAAATATCTCCAAACCAATTCACAATAATTATGAATAATTAACATGTAATAACTTAGAAAATCATACTTGTATTCATGCCAACCCTGTTGGAACTAGGTCATAGAATCCACCAATATTAACGATAGTTAATGTTCTATTGTTTAGGCCAAACAAGGAACCCTAAACCCTTGCACACCCCCTTCAAGTGAATCGCCCAACTCAAAAATTAAGGGCAAAATTTTCGAATCGAAACCCTTACCTTAACCTTCCAAAAAATCTTCAAACCTTTATGATTTATTTGGCAATAAATCATAACTAAAATAAAAATTGTACCTTGCCAAAATGGAGTCTAAAAACTCACCAAAGATGTCCAAATCCTCCTCAAACTGATTTTCCCTTCCTTAGAAAATTATATAAAAAAAAATTGATTATTTAAATTTACCAATGATCTTCCAACTGACCTTCAAAAGGCTCTCGATAAAAGTTGTCCAAACTAAAAAAATAATATAAAATATTATGTAATATTTATGCTTCACGAAACCTTCAAATCAACTTTAAAATCCCAAAACTAGCGCTCAATCCAAGTCGTTAAAGCTGAAAAATTAAATAGAATATTATGCAATATCTTTAGGCTTCAACGAACCCCTCCAATTAGCTCGCTCAACCCTCAAGGCAAGTCATCACCCAATAAAATGGACTTCAACACCACGTACAAGCTCCCAAAGCAAGTCACCATTCTCAAAGACTTGCAAATTCACCAAAAACCAGCTTTCTATAGGGTTTGCAATATTCCTCAATAGAGGTAGGTGTCCAAAAATATCTTTGTAGTTCCACTTACATGTAAACATGCAATTTTAAAGCTCAACTACAACCCTTGAATAAAGTCGCCCAAGTATTAGGAATTAAGGTTTTCATCCCCATACACTTGACACTTCTTGAAGGTTTTCGTCTTCAAGATGTGGTAATCAAGTTTGACATACTTGATCTAAGATTCTAATTCAATATTCAACATACTTCTCCAAAAGACTTCTCAATTGCTTTTATAATCATCTCCCAAGGGTGGCGTTCAAGTTGGAGGGATGTACCTTTTAAAATATAAGCAAATTATCTTTTTAAAACTCCCTTTTGAGAGTTTAGGCTCTCATAACCCTTTAAGGTCCTCAACTTAAGTGAACATTAGATCAAAAGTACCTTTTTGCAAACTCAACTAAAAATTAGAATACTTAAATACTTTTCACTTTTTTCTCATAGATTAGCCCCCCTCAATGTTCCCTTCTCTTTCCTTCCTTTAGCTTTGTGGGAACAACCAAGCTAAGGGTCCAAAAGTAAGCTACGCCAAAAGGGGTGACATTACAGTCCTCCCCACCCAAAATTGCTTTTCCTTAAGCAATTGCAAAAGCCATATGGTTGTCCCCACACTCTTCATAATGCATCTTCCCACCGAAATGGCTTCTCACTAAAATCAAGCTTTAACTTGAATTCCCAAATTGCTAAACATGTATCTAGTTGGCTTCCCCCATGGATTCAAGGTGTCAAGATCATCTCCCATGAAGTCCTCATAACCCAAAAGAACTAAGATATGCAAGGTTTGCTTGCTTTTGATGTAGTCTCTCAAGGTGATTAATGTAGCTCCATAAAATGTTTTCAAAATTAAAAAATAAGTCACTATTATCTCATCATACAATATACCTTGAGTGCTAATGGTACATAGATACAACCCCTCTTGAGTGTGCCTTCTATCACTTCCTTTATGCATAGGAAAAATGTCAAATTGATCAAATAAAAGCCTCCATGAACTCCCAATACAGAGTTGTACCTCCCATGCTTGATTGAGCCAAAAGTATACTCCCTTATGATTATTTCTAGAACACGCTCCTGGCTGGAATCTTCCCAAAAAATCAGACTTTTGGACTTCTATATGCTATTGTACATGTCTTTCAAAATTAGATTTCCTTTCATGACAATTTTTAGAATGTATCTTAGTACAAAGTTCCCCCAACATGGGTTTTAGTGTGCCTTGAAGGTGCCAAAATTTTCCTCTTTTATGTGGTTGTACATGTTTTGTTAGCTCAGAAAACTTGAAACCAAAATTCTCAAATTTCTTACCCTTTTGTCTAGCCCTTTCCCTTCGCTATCATATGCATAATAAATGGTTCTTGTTGCCCAAAAGAATCCATAGGTGAGCCCAGCTATGTTTATTCTTCTTTTTTAAGTAGAAAGATCTTATTTTCTTGTTGTTCAAACCTTGTGAACACTTGCTTGTAACTTTCATTCCTTTGCAATTCAAAAGGTGTTTTATTTTCCTTATAACACCACTACTTCCACTCTTGCAAGAAGGAATAGGGTGTTGCCCAAAGCACATTTTGGGTTTCCCTTGGAAAACCATTCTCATCTCATCCCTCTCAATAAAAGCATGACAAATATCAAAATTTGTAACACTTGCCAATTGTCTTATAGAGGGTTCCACGTTGGAATGAAGGGGTGGTGTTTTATGTATAGGGGTAGCCTTCTTTCCCATCTTCCTCATGTTCATGAGACATCCTCCCAATGTAATATTTGTCTTAGAATAAGGGGCATCTCTATCACTCAAACCATGCAAAACAATCTCATTACTTGTTACCTTGAATTTAAGCTCCATGGTTTGGTAGTTTAGAGTGTACTCACCAAGTGAGAGCAACCACTGAAACCAAGGACCATACTAATCTCCCTTATGGTCACAACATAAAAATCATCTTCAATCACATATTTTTCCAAAGTGAGACTAAGATTTGGAATCTTTTTTGTAATAAGGATGGTGAACCCATCTGCCACTGTGACTATGAATCCCTTGAACTACACGTATTGTAACTCACATGATGTTACCAATCATCTATCAATGAAATTGTGAGTTTCCCCACTATCAATAAGTATGGTAATAGGTGTACCATTCAATGATACCTTAATTCTAATGGGATAATACCTAGGAGCGTTGAAAGTGATGCCAAAGTGTCACTCAACTCCTCTTCTCCCTCTATCTCTAAAGTGTTCTCCTCATAGTTGGTTGTCCCAACTTCCTCAACCTCATTTTCCTCTTCAAAAAGCACCTCGATGTGATGTACTTGCCTCTTTCCATGGCAATTGTGGCCCTTCTCCCAAGAGTCCTTGCATGTGAAGCAAAGACCTTTCTTTCTTAGCTCATTTCTCACATCAAAGCTACTACATGGTAGCTCCTTCTGCCCCAAACCTCATTGGTTTGGTCTAGTCAAAGGACCCACATGATTAGCCTTAGGTGGCCCTATATAGCTACTCTTGGGCTGCCCCAAACTGCCACATCTTTGATGCTCAATAGGTGGGGAAAAGGTATTATTTGGCTATCTCAAAGGTGGAAATCTGCCCTTTAGAGTAGAAGACTCCAAATCATAGGCCTTCTGAATGGCATCTCTCAGTGAAGGTGGATCAAAAGCCTTGACCAATCCCCTTAAGGAGTCCACCAAGCCCTCTATGAATAACAATACTAGTCTCCTATCTGAAATATCAATCACCATGACTGAAAGTCTCTAAAACTCTGTGACATAATCATCTACTGAGGCCCTTTACCTCAATTGAACTAAATCACAAAAATGAAGCTCTAGATATGCTCTATTGAACCTCTCAATCAACCTCATGTTGAACTCCTCATAGGAGTGTATGTGTTGATGCCCCTATGTGATCAAACCATGATACTACCAATCGTGGGCTACTCTCTCTAAATGCAAAGTGGTGAATTGAATGGCCTCTACCTCTACCATAGGTCGAAGTGAAAAGAAGGTATCCACCTTCTGAATCCATGCTCTCACTGAGCTCCTTGGTGACCCATCAAATGTGGAGAGATAACTTCTCCAACTCATTGTAAAGATCTCCATGGTTTCCCTTCTACCTCTGACTAATCTTGGGCCCACCCTATCCTTGATTCTAAGCTTAAAACTTGATAAAAGTCATAGCCTCTCTAACTGTCATGGACAAGGTGACATACTCATCCATCTCTCTCTCTAACTCCTCATGTGGGCTAGGTAATTTCTCCCTCACTGGTGTAAGCTCCTCCCTTTGAACAAATGTAGGTTGGGTGGGCCTAAGTGTGGATGCCCCATTCCCTAAAGGGGGAGTATGTGCATCTAGCATGTCCCTTGTGGCACCACTATCTCAATTGAGTGGCTTCAAGCCACCCATCTCACTAAGGGAACAAAGAAACCCCTCCATCACTTTTGTCATCCTCTTCTGAGCTTGAAAATACTTCTCAAACCTTTCCTCAACCAACCTATCTCTCCTCTCACCTTCTATCTTCTAGTGTCTTATGTCACCCATGGCTTGATCCTGCTCAAGCGAACCAACTGGTGGAAGCCTTGCTTCCCTCCTACTACTCAAATAATACCTAACCTATTTGCTGCAACTCATGTATCAAACCCTTCACCCCAAAGAATATCTAAGATATGGCTCTAATACCACTGTGATGTCCCCAAATTGGGATACTGATGAAAAATAAGGTTTTCTAAAAAACCCCTAAACAAATCCTCGACAAAATATGAATTCTAAAAAATAAAAACCAACAGACACCAGGGTTGTATTTTCTCCACCAAACTAAAATTTCACACTTCCAATCAATCAATAAATTAAAAGATAAATACCTCGTTAAACTTAGCCAAACTTGGCTCACACCGTATAAAAAATTGAGTTGAATTGGTATGTCTTTCACTCCCAAACCCTCAATGCCACCAATTTGATTTTAATGCCCTCATTTTGTCACCAAATCTAACTCGAGAAACCCTCCACAACTGAAAATAAACTACAAAAAAATTATAGCATGCATATCATATAAAAATTGGCCAATGTTAGGGCCTAAAACACGATCAAATCTCTCCAAACCCAGTCACCAAAATTATGAATAATTAGCATGTAATAACTCAAAAAATCAAACTTGTATTCATGCCAAATTTGCAAGAAATAGGTTATAGAATCCACCAATATTAGTGATAATTAATTCTCTATTGTTCAGGGCCAAACAAGGCACCCTAAACCCTTGCACACCTCCTTCAAGTGAATTTCCCAACTCAGAAATTAAGGGCAGAATTTCAGAATCAAAACCCTTGCCTTAACCTTTCTAAAATCCTTCAAACCCTTATGATTTATTGCCAAATAAATCAGAAATAAACTAACAATTGCACCTTTTCAAAATGGAGCCTAACAACCCTCCGAAGATGTCTAAATCCTCCTCAAACTAATTTGTCCTACCTCAAAAAATTATATAAAATAAATCACATTATTTAAACTTACCAATAATCCTCCAATTGACCTTCAAAAGGCTCCCAAGGCAAGTTGCCCAAGCTGGAAAAATAATATAAAATATTATGTCATATTTTATGCTTCATGAACCCTCTAAATTAGCTCTAAAATCTCAAAAGCAACTCTTAATCAGAGTCACCAAATCTGGAAAAATAAAATAGAATATTATACAATATCTTTAGGCTTCAATGAACCCCTCCAATCAACTCGCTCAACCCTCTAGGCAAGTCACCACCCAATGAAATGACCTTCAACACCACATGCAAGCTCTCAAAGCAAGTTGCCACTCTTCAAGACCTGCAAATTCATCAAAAAACAATTTTTTATAAGGTTTTCAATATTCCTCAATATAGGTGGTGTTCAAAAACACCTTTGTAGTTCCACTTGCATATAAACATGTAGTTTAGAAGCTCAACTATAACATTTGAATAGAACTATCCAAGTATTAGAAATGGAGGTTTTCGTCCCCAAACCCGACACTTTTTGAAGGTTTTCATCCTCAAGATGTGGTAATCAACCTTGACATACTTGATCATATATTCTAATTCAATATTTAACATACCTCCCCAAAAGACTCCTCAATTACTTTTATAATCATCCCCCAAGGGTGGCACCCAAGTTGGAGGGATGTACCTTTTAAAACATAAGCAACATATCTTTTTAAACTCCCTTTTGAGGGTTTAGGATCTCATGACCCTTTAAAGTCCTCAACTTATGTGAACATTAGATCAAAAGTACCTTTTTACAAACTCAGCTAGAAATTAGAATACTTAAGTACTTTTTACTTTTTTGCTCATATATTAGCCCCCCTCAACATTCCCTTCTCTTTCCTTCCCTTAGCCTTGTGGGAACAACCAAACTAAGGGTCCAAAAGCAAGCTATGCCAAAAAGGGGGACATCACAGAACCTCTTCATACTTCAGTTGTTCCAACACATAAGATTATTACTATGATGCATGCAATAGGCAAGTTACAAAGACAAGTGCAAGATTTATCTCTAGAATTTGTTTCATCCAATTCTTGGGATGATTTTAATGTTTTATATGGCCAACCTATAGTGTTTAATATTCTTAATACTCCTCTCCCACGTGACTTTACAATGCCTAAGTTTTCCTTATTCAATGGGGATGGAGATCCTTACATCTTAAGTATTTTTACACTTTTCTCAAAAAATATGGTGCTAAAGATATAATATTGCTTCAGACATTTCCTAGAAGCTTAATGTGTCATGCTTTTGATTGGTTTCACACTCTACCTAGTGGTTCCTTACATACCTTCCTTAAATTGGAATATGATTTCTTATTCTAATTTATCAATAATGGGACCACATTCTACATTTGAGCACATTCCATCTCTTCACCAAGGTAAATTTGAGCTATTCATGATTCCATTCTAAGATTCAAGGCTAACATACATCATTTGATATATCAATCAACAAATCTAGAAAAACAATATATATTTAGTAGAATTCATGTTCCTCTTCTCAAATATAAAATGTTCTATCATGCTTACAAATATTTCAAATATCTTTGATATGAGGTCATGTCACTTGAGGATGATCTTTTACGGTTGTATGCATTTATATATAAGACTCATTCTTCACATTGTTCATGCATTCATCATAGTACAAGTCTCAACACAAGTTGTATGCCTAGTAAGAACAAGCATACACCATTGGCTAGAAAAAGAGTAACACTTTCAACAAGTCCTATGCCTTCCCTTAGAGGATCTCAACAATTCAAAAACTTAAAGATAGTCAGAGTGCAATATTGAAAATGTTTCTTGACAGGGACATGATTTTATTACCTTATATTATGTATTATGACTAGAATTATAAACCACAAACTTTTCATTCAAAATTATTTTATGAGTGTTATCAAATAAATGGTCATACATCCAATATGTGTCATGATATGAAACATTCAATACTAGATCTTATTGATAGTAGTTACCTTACATTTGATATATATATATATATATATATATATATATATATATATATATATATATATTAAAAAACCCCATGTCACAGTTACACCTTCCACCCTAGAGTAACCTATGCAAAATGATGTTTCATATTCTAAAATATAAAACCAAACTCCTAGGATTGAGACACCTAAGCACTACACCTTTCTTCACCCAACCTAAAGCATATGGGCTTGGATAATTAGAAGTCTCTATATTCAATTTGCCTACTAACTCATTTCTTAAAATATTTTCTTATGAACAAGTATCAATAAAAGCATCCACTTTTATTTTTTTCATATCAATTTTAATATGGAAAAGCTTAGAAAATTTACTCTCTTGAAGATGACTAGTACCCAAATATACCTATCTACATACAACATAAAGTCTCATCCACATTATACAACTAATGTCTTCACATTTGAGAGAGGGAGTAACCTTGTTGTTGTTGTTGTTGTTTTGGAATGAAATGAATTATAGAAGTAGCTTGCATCAATTTTCCTTTGAATATCAACATCACAATGCCCACAATGCCTTTTAGTATCCTTCTTAGAAATGGAAGTAATATTGTGCTTACCTTTTCCTTTTCCATTACCCTTATTCTTAGAACCAACTTTTTTATTTGGATTGTTTTGATAGGTAGATGAAGCCTTCTTATTTTCCATCTCTACGTAGTGAGCTTGAGAACAAGCCTCATATACATCTATAGGATTGGCCAAGAGGACAAGTCTCCTCTAATGGCTATAGAGTCCACCAACATACTTCATCAAGATTCGATGGTACGCTATATAATTTCTGTTGGGTGAATATTTTGTCGGCCAGCTAACTGGTGACCAAAATAGTTCCTATCACCACAGCATAGGGAGATCAGTCGGCTAGATGTGCAGGTTTATTGCATCAACAGGGGACAAATCTCTCCTCTCATCAAGGGGAGGTTCCCTATAGATATGCAGGGGATGTAAGAGGCTATATACTATATATATATGCAGAAAGTAAGACATAGGGGGTAGGATAAACCATCCATCTCTCTTCTTTCAGAGATGATGCTGACAAATAGAAGAGAAATACTGGGTGATGGGGAAGGTGCTTCTCTTCTTTCAAAAGCAACTTTAAGCCAAGAGCCAGATTTCTTCCTAAATAGTAGAAATCTTGATGAAGCAACAGAAGGCACTTCTCTTCTTTCAGAAGTGCTTGTTCTTGCAAGCAACAGGAATCTTTCTGGTAATAGGTAACCAAAGGTGCAGAGTAACCAACAGCCTGAAATGTAGCGCAAAGTCTCCACCTCGACTGGCCAAAGAGTATATCACCAAGGATAATGGGGGCACAAAGTCTCCCCAGAATCCTCAACACAAAAAGGAAAGGAAAACACATACTGAAATCAATTGTGAAAGCACAAAGTCTTCTCACGGTTGGTTTCACGACACTTCTTTGTTACCTTTACTAATTCTACGCACCAAATTAAATGAATAAGGATACCTTCAAATGACACAAGTCAGAATAGCACAAAGTCTAGAAAAACCTGCTTTCTCATTCAAATAACAAGAAAAATGAAATTACAACCTGAGCTCAAAGTCTCAGGCTTCTTTCAAAATGGGCAGAGTTTCATTCTTGTAAAAATGAGAAGTCTCCCAGTTCAAAATGAGATATTACAATATATAGAGTCCCAAGAAAGACTTGGGCGTTCATTTTTCAAAGAACGGCCCATGCTGTGCATTTAACGCCTTGAATGCATTTTTAGGTTTGTCAAAAGATTGCGTTAAAAATAGGGTAGCTGTCTTAAATACAGCATGCCATTTCATCCCATATGTCTTCTCTCGAGTCTGGATCATCTGGTCTGTCCCCTCTGATGTCTGCGCAGCTATCCATTCGTCTTTACTTCATGGAAAAAAATAGGTCGTGTCCTTGGTTTGGTGCGCTCAGAAGTCTACTCGATCTATTGTTTCACCTACTTGGAAATAACTCTTTCAAAGATATTTTTGATCCTTCGGTCTTGCTCCTCTCTTCACTGCTTAAGCGCTTCTTCGCTCTTTATATCCCTTCTTGCCTATGTCTTTGGGGGGTCATTTTTGCATCTTCAACAAGTGGCAAGTTTCGTTGTTATGAAACTCATTAAAAACTCACGAAAAATGGAGTCCATGACACGTTTTGCCTGAGCAACTCAAAAGGGGAACACGGACGCAAACACTTGTCACGTTCACTGCACTTTGTCTTTTTCCATCGGGCGCTTTTCCGTAGGCTTTTCTCTTCAGTCGGGCTTTTCCATCTTTGTCTCTTCCTGTTGCAATTTGAGCTATCGGGCTATCTTTTTAGCCAGTCGCTTGGTTCTTCCTTTGAGTTCTACGCTTTATTTGAATTTCAACAAATATTCCCTTACCTTAAATTTGACGTCTGCGGGAACGTCATTGGTTGGCTGTTGCTCGAACCATGTTGAACTTTGAACCCGTTGAACCACTGAAAGTTCATTGGTTCATTCTGTCTCTTTGTTTTATCGCTTCTTGGTTCAATCACTTTCATGCTCCTTGGTTGAACCATCTGTTGAACCACCTGTTTGCTATTTTTCCTTTGACTGAGGCCGCTTTTGAGCTTTTGAACCAATGTTGAACCAGTGAATCCCCTTTATGAAAAAAGCTTTAAAATGAGGAATTTGAAAGCTCAGAACAAATTTTGAGAAGGGAAGAGACAAATTTTGGTCTGTAGGTTATCCCAAAAATGAGTGGCATTTTTTGGGGACAACAACTGGCTCCAATTGGGAAACTACCTTCAGTTGCAAAAATCAATTGAAGGGAGTAGAATCCAGAATCTTTAGTGCCTTAGAAGCATGCCATTGGGCTACGGAGTCATGCTACCCAAAAGGAAAGGTTCAAAAAAATGAAAACAAAAAACACAAAATAGAACTAAAGACTATACAAATATACATATGTACAGATGATCTTATCTGATGCCTCAAGATTTGAAGCGCTTCAGATGCTGCCCACTGCGAGACAGTGAAAATGGTGTGCCATCCTGATAAACCAGCAAGAAACCATTTTGTCCCCATAAATGGTGACGAGCAAATGGAACTTTCCACCAGGGAACCAATTTTTTGCGTCTTCCTCTTGGCCTTTTCTTCTTCTTGCTCCAAGGCAGGACGTGGTCTTCAAACTGAAAATCATAACTCCTTGCTCTCCCTGCAAAGAGTTCCTCTACCTGATTTTGGAGTGCAGAAGTATGGTCCAGTACCATAATTTGTTGTCCTGATAACTTAGCCCAACACATGTCTTGATTGTCCCCCTCAGATATCTCAGATTCTTCTTTATTTGGAGGGGAGGGTTCTTTTGCACTTATGCCGCACTCCACCAATTCTTCTGCTATTTCATCCCTGCCTGAAGATTCAAACAAAATTTGGGCTGCAGGGGCCACCGTTTGGGTCTTGACACATTTGACATGATCAATTATGTCAAATGGTTGGGTTGGACTAGGCACAGGGGATGGGAGTTCTTCTTTTTGGTTTATGGGAGGGGTGAGAGGACTGGCTTGCAAAATTGAAGTAGAAGGTGTAAAAATGTTTGGGATACTTTCTCAGCAATCACTGAGTCCTTCGACTGGATAGGCAGAGTGGTCCCGCTCTTAGCAATCAAAATTGCAGGCTAAGGTCGCTCCTCTGTTTCTCCTTTATCAGCTTGTTGAGCTGACTGATTCTGGAACTGGGTGATCACAGCATATGATCCCTTAGATGCTCCACCTTTACTTCTGTGTTCATCTTGGTAATCCAGGAAACTGATGCGGGAGTCGCCAGCTGACTCTTCTTGCTCTTCTGTGAAGAGACCAGCATCATTTTCTTGATTAAACTCAGGTTGGAAAGAGAAATCATGCTCTGTTTCCAAATACCCAACTGCTGAGTTGGCTGGAGGTGCTTCAATGGCAAGGTTCCTCTGAGGGGGAGGAAGATGATTTGGCTGCCCTTGATGTTCCTGATCAGGGAATGTCCTCATTGGTACATCTCTTTATGAAGGAGCAGATGATATTCCTTGTGCCATTTGTCTTCTGAGGGCCAACACTTCATTTGCTAGCTTCTGCACCATTGGATTAGTGGTGGCTGCAGGTGAATATTTAGAAGATGAAGAGGTTTTACCTTTATTTGGATCTTTCCTTATCTTTCCAGCTAAGATAAGGTCATCTTCCACCTCAGTGGCCAAGTCTTGAGCAGCCTCAAGGTCTATGTGTCTAGCTCGTCTCAACAGAAAACTCACTTCAGGCAGCTGTGAGTTGATGAAGAAACACATGAGATTCTGAGGTGTCGGCTGGGCGATCATGGGAATCCTGTGCCTCAGCTTGTTGAACCTGGCAATGAAGTCCCTCATAGGCTCATGGGGCTCCTTCATTTGTGTGAGCTGGGCCAGAAGGGCATGTGCGTCCTCTGCTGGTTTGAACCTTGCTCCGAACTTGGCTTTGATTGTGTCCCATCCAGTCACTGATCTGGCCTGCAGATGGTAAAACCAATCTGCAGCAGCACCTTGTAGCGTCTCCACAAATAGCCTGACTACTACGTCTTCAAATTCCACTCCTATCACACCACAAGCTATGGTGAAGGCTGCAATGTGTTCATCAGGGTGGACTCTTCCATCACCAAAGAATTTGGGGAAATTCTTTCTCGAGCTGTGTGGAAGCTCGTGTAAAGGTGGAGTAAGGTTGAGTGGACCAAATGAGTTACCCCAGGGGCCCCGAGCTGCCATGATTGGATTATGAAAAGTGGGGATAACAAATTTGGGTGAAGTATTTATAAGCAGGGCTCTATTAACAGCAAGAAAAGAAGCTCTGCCTTGTGTTGGTGACCCGATAAGGTCAGGAGGAAGACTCCTAGATCGTTGGAGGAAAGGTGGTGGAGGAAACAGATCAAAATGGCTCTGTTGCGCCAATTTAAACACAGGGTCAAAAACACCCTTAGATCTCTAGCTTCTTGTGTAGCGTGGAGTTGCTAGATTTAAAACAAAGGAAAGAAAAAGGACTGGTCATGCTTCAGCCTGGAGCTTGAGGCTTCAAACTGCTTGTCTTTCCCAGCGGATCTGGTTTGCAGACCAGATAATGTAATGGATATGGAGGATGGAGGGAGATAATAAGGCTATAATGATAGTGGGTAAGGCCCAGATGGGACTTGCCAGACTTTATAATGGATAAGGGTAGGGACTGCTTGTTCAAATCCCCAGCGGAGTCACCAAAAACTGTTGGGTTAATATTTTGTCGGCCAGCTAACTGGTGACTAAAATAGTTCCTATCACCACAGCATAGGGAGATCAGTCGGCCAGATGTGCAGGTTTATTGCATCAGCAGGGGACAAATCTCTCCTCTCATCAAGGGGAGGTTCCCTATAGATGTGTAGGAGATGCAGGAGGCTATATACTATATATATATGCAGAAAGTAAGACACAGAGGGTAAGATAAACCATCCATCTCTCTTCTTTCAGAGATGATGCTGACAAATAAAAGAGAAATATTGGGTGATGGGGAAGGTGCTTCTCTTCTTTCAGAAGCAACTTTTAGCCAAGAGCCAGATTTCTTCCTAAATAGTAGAAATCCTGATGAAGCAACAGAAGGCACTTCTCTTCTTTCAGAAGTGCTTGTTCTTGCAGGCAACAGGAATCTTTCTGGTAACAGGTAACCAAAGGTGCAGAGTAACCAACAGCCTAAAATGTAGCACAAAGTCTCCACCTCGACTGGCCAAAGAGTATATCACAAAGGATAATGGGGGCACAAAGTCTCCCCAGAATCCTCAACACAAAAAGGAAAGGAAAACACATACTGAAATCAATTGTGAAAGCACAAAGTCTTCTCACAGTTGGTTTCAGGACACTTCTTTGTTACCTTTACTAATTCTGCGCACCAAATTAAATAAATAAGGACACCTTCATATGACACAAGTCAAAACAGCACAAAGTCTGGAAAAACCTGCTTTCTCATTCAAATAACAAGGAAAATGAAATTACAACCTGAGCTCAAAGTCTCAGTCTTCTTCTTTCAAAATGGGCAGAGTTTCATTCTTGTAAAAATGAGAAGTCTCCCGGTTCAAAATGAGAGATTACAATATATAGAGTCCCAAGAAAGACTTGGGCATTTGTTTTTCAAAGAACAGCCCATGCTGTGCATTTAACGCCTTGAATGCATTTTCAGGTTTGTCAAAGGGCTGCATTAAAAATAGGGCAGCTGTCTTAACTACGGCGTGCCATTTCATCCCATATGTCTTCTCTCGAGTCTGGATCATCTGGTCTGTCCCCTTTGATGTTTGCGCAGCTATCCATTCGTCTTTACTTCATTGAAGAAAATAGGCCGTGTCCTTGGTTTGGTGCGCTCAGAAGTCTACTCGATCTGTTGTTTCACCTACTTGGAAATAACTCTTTTGAAGATATTTCTGATCCTTCGGTCTCGCTCCTCTCTTCACTGCTTAAGAGCTTCTTCGCTCTTTATAGCCCTTCTTGCCTATGTCTTTGGGGGGTCCTTTCTGCGTCTTCGACAAGTGGCAAGTTCCGTTGTTATGAAACTCATTAGAAACTCACGGAAAATGGAGTCCACGACACGTTTTGCCCAAGCAACTCAAAAGGGGAACACGAATGCAAACACTTGTCACGTTCGCTGCACTTTGGCTTTTTCCATCGAGCGCTTTTTCGTGGGCTTTTCTCTTCAATCGGGCTTCTCCAGCTTTGTCTCTTCCTACTGCAATTTGAGCTATCAGGCTATCTTTCCAGCCAATCGCTTGGTTCTTCCTTTGAGTTCTGCGCTTTATTTGAATTTCAACGAATATTCCCTTACCTTAAATTTGACGTCTGCGGGGACGTCATTGGTTGACTGTTGCTCAAACCATGTTGAACTTTGAACCCGTTGAACCACTGAAAGTTCATCGATTCATTGGTTCATTCTGTCTCTTTGTTTTATCGCTTCTTGGTTCAATCACTTTCACGCTCCTTGGTTGAACCATCCATTGAACCACCTATTTGCTGCTTTTCCTTTGACTGAGGTCGCTTTTGAGCTTTTGAACCAATGTTGAACCAGTGAATCCCCTTTACGAAAAAAGCTTTAAAATGAGGAATTTGAAAGCTCAGAACAAATTTTGAGAAGGGAAGAGAGAAATTTTGGCCTGTAGGTTGTCCCAAAAATGAGTGGCATTTTTTGGGGACAACACTTTCCCATTTTAACAACCTTATTACAGAGCTCACTTGTGTAGTCCTGCATGTTTTGGCCTTTCTTTTGCCTAAGATATTGCCCATACTTGGACCTCTTTTCCTCATAACAAATAGGATAAAAGTGCTTCATAATTAGCATCTTAACATCATCCCACTTAGTAATAGGAAGAAGCTTAACAACCAAGGTATGAACATTAACTTCAAACCAGGTTAAAACATGATTGGTTAATTTTAACCTTGTAATTGATATTTTTTAGTTCCCATTAATCTAATGCAAACTAAAATATACCTTTAGTTGGGCTAGCCAATGGTCTAGTCTCTTTGCATTCACATCTTATTTGTATGGTTGAATATCTATCTTTGCCCCAGCCTTGAATGGAGGTGGAGTTTGGTTGGCATGGGGATGTTCTTCTACCTTATCATGCTTGAAAGCATCCTCCTTATTTGCTTTAAACCCCTTCGTAGAAACACCAAGATTCTCTATGAGAATCCCCACGATGGACTCTAACCGTCCAACTTGCTCATAGGATAGAGATGTTATCCACTCCTCCTTAAAGCTTACAAAATTTATTTGCTTCTATATGGGCATCTTCTTCATCATAATGGGCCATACTTATGATCTCTTGTTTCCACTTCCTAGTGGAACGTCTTCTCCAAATAAAACTAGGATACCTTGACCACAAGCACTACTTGCTCTAGTGACGAGCATATACTACAATGTAGACACAAACACAAAAAACCACACAAAATGACTAAAATTGATACTAAACTAGCTATGATACCAATTTGATCCATAAACTAAGTGGATATCCCACACTAAGCTTCACCAACATAGATCCTATAATCCTAACTCAACAAATGGTTGATAGATGATTGTTCTAGGTTGATTTCAATGTTAAAATAGAGATAGGCAAGTGTTGGAAATGAAATGTGTAGAATAATAAACATAAAATGAATAAAAATATCACACAAAGCACAAAATAAACACACGAAGTATTTTGGAGAAATCCAGTGTGGGAAAAGCTCTAGTGGGTGAGGAAATTACACTCCCCTTCCACTATGTAATTCAAATAATGTACAAATTACTATTAGACATGGCCATCATGAATAAAATTTTCAATCCTACACTATCCAAAGCTTAGACACATCTACTTTGCACCTCTAAGACACTTCACAATGAACCAACATCACTAAAACAACCATTCATAGCTAGGAAACAATGAGACAACAAGAACACCAACTCAAAACTTAAAAATTATAATGTGAATATAGCTTCAAAGACTTTGAATGCCTTTTTGATAATTTTTTTGATGTCTTATTTCTTCAACATAGGTTATATTTATTCCCTCTCATCTTAGAACCCACTAAATATCTCAAATAAATTATCGTAAGTGAGTGGAAACATTTACAATTATTCCCATTCTAGTGTTTTGTATGGTGGTGAAAATGCCACAGTATGAAAATAGATGGATACAAAACCATTAGGGAGGTTTCAAAACTCTTGCAGTCATCACCTGCAAACAACAGTGGTTACTCAACCATTGGGGTGGTTATGTAACCACCACTTGCACAAACCATTGGTTTTGTCATCTATGACAAACCCCTCAAATTCAAGACCTAAAAGTAGTTGACTTCACCATTATGAGGATGTATAGATCATCATCATACTAATTATGCAACTGCAACTTATCTCAATTGATGCTTTAATATGAAGTGTCTTACAAGCATGAATTACATAAATTGGGAATAGTGGAAACATATAGCAGTCATAACTAGTACATTAGATCCTTATTTTGGATTACTAGGTGGCAACAATGGGATATGAAGATCTCAACCAAGAGCTCCCTCTTTTATATGAGTGTTTTGAGGAGGGAAACATGTAGAAACATCAAATTCAACATTTTTTGGATGGGAATGAACGCTGATATTATAAAATTTGTAGTTGAGTGTGGCATATTCCAACAAAATAAGGGGCAAAGTGTTATTTTTCCATGCCTTCTACAACCAAATTTGACTCCACAGCAAAAGTGGGAAATTGTGTTAATGGACTTTATCATGAGTCTTCCTAGCTCCAAAGGTAAATATGAAATTTTTTTGGTGGTAGATAGATTGACAAAGTATTCTTATTTCATTCTAACAAGAAATGCAGGGAACAATGGTCCTAAGGTTGGAAAATTGTATTTTCAACAAGTGTTTAAGCTACATGGGATCCCTAAACAAATCATTTGCGATCAAGAACAAAATTTTCAAAGTCATTTTTGGTAGAGGTTGTTTCATAATGCAAGTGTTGCATTTAATGTGATCACTACATGCCACCCCAAAACAAATCAGAAAATAGAGGTGGTGAACAAGTGCTTGGAAGGGTATCTAAGAATGTATGCAAGGGACAACCATTACAAGTGGGTACAATGGCTACATATGGTTGAATATTGGTACAACACCACGTACCACACAACTAATAAGTTTCACCTTTCAAGGCTTTGTATGGTTGTGAGATACCATCACCATCTAATTGTGTAATTTAGAGGGGTTAGGTCCCAACAATAGAGGAAGTTGTGAAAGAAATACAAAACATTTTGTAAATCTTGAGAGATAATTGGCAGCAAACACCAACGGATTGAAGCAACAAGCGGAACAACACAAGACAAAGAGGAGTTTAAGATCGAAGAAATGGTGTTTTTATAGCGACAACTATATAAACATAATACATTAAAGGATACAATCAAGCAGAAGTTGCAACCAAATTATTATGGACCATATCGGGCGTGTGCAAAGGTGGGGGAAGTTGCATACACATTGTACATACCAAATAAGGGAAGGTTGCATGATGTGTTTCATGTGTCATGTTTGAAGAAGAAGATAAGAGGTGCAATTAGTACCTCAGACAAAACTATCAATGACTGACAAAGAAGGGAAGCTTGTGCTCTAGCTAGAGATCATTGTCAGGGAGGAATTTAGGAAGCTTCGAAATAGGGTAGTGTGTATGTTGAAGGTGAAGTGGAAGGGGCTACGCATGGAGGAACAACTTTCGAAATCAAGGAGTTTGTGACTAAGCATTCGGGCCTAATTTTTTTTTTAACCCTCATTCTCATTCATGTAATATGTCAAGTCATAGTATTTGGTAGGATGGTCAAATATTTCATGTAGTAGGTATAGGTCTTGAGTTCCATGCTCATAATGAAAAAAAATGCACTTTTAGAGTTTGACTAGCTTTAAGGTCATATCTCTTTAGGAGGGAGGGCATATCGTGTACCTTAACACAACATATATTTATGTGTGTGCACTCACTTAGTTAGCATTATTTATATTATTTTATATTTTGGGTTCTGAGAGTTATTGAAGGGTTAGGTCATGATTTAGCCTTGGAATAATTAGGGTTTATAGTGGTTGAATATGAATGGAGGAGAAAACATAAAGAATGCATCTTTTTACAATGTCAACTTAATGCAAGAGATAGTCGCCATTGTGTGAGATATATCTATTAAGTTATATTTTCAGGTGCAATCCACCCTTGGGGAAATAATTTCTCCCATTATTTTTTTCATTTATCAACATTTCACTCTAAATTTTGCAGTTTTATTTTTTGTTGTTATTTGGAATGTACCAAGGTCCTTTCTTGTGCCCACTCTAGGATCCTTGTCGATAGTGGTACAATGGATCTCACCTATCTCACTCACCACTACCTATGTTTCACATGTGTGTGTGCATTCATGGGTTCATTAATATCATTATATATGTTAATCATGTGTACGGGAAGTCGTAAAACATGAAAATTACATCAAGCACACAAAATCATACACATCATTTATTCAAAATGAAATACACACGCACACATATCATCAATATCGATGCAATGTATGTATTTTAGGTACATCACATGGCTTTAGATGAGCTTGTAGGCCTAAAAACTACCACAAACATGGATAGATGCAAAATCCAAGGTAGCCTAGGACCTACTAGTTATCTATGTTGCTTCCTTTGAGAGTCAGTCACCTTGTGCTAGGAGCTATTGACTACTATCTCACATTCTCTAGACAATGATCATCTTTGATTTATGACTCTAATGAGTCCAAACACTCGTGGAGTGCTCTATTTTCAGCCTTCCTCACCACCCATGCAACTGCACTAGCCCATGTCCCTATATGGCCAATATCATCTATAGTGAGGTGTTTTCTAGTGATGCCCTCATGGATATCTCCTAATAGCACATGTGGGGTCATGTTCATACAGATGCCTTAGAAATTGGGGCATCCTACTCAATTAGTCCTAATGTTATGTATTCCCAAAATAGCTCTATCGAGATCTCTTTCACCTGAGGACCTATCCACAATAAGATCTCACCTACACACACTGAGTGAGGTATGTTAGCTCAACATATAAAATATACCACTATGCTAATAAAGGTACATTATTACTAGCTCAGAATTGTTTACATGTTCCTTATGGTGGGATCATTAGAGATGGTCACCCTACAATAACTTGTGGTTGGGGACCTAGATCCTTCTTATGAGTAGTGGGAATCTCAACTGCACTTCTCATCTCCTCCCTAGACCTCGATGGCCCTACTTAGCCTGCATTGATCCCCCCACCCCCTGGGCTTCCCTTTCATTGCATTGGCACCCACCTCATCTCTATCTCAATTTTGTTGACCATAGGTGTTGGTAGCCCCCATATGATCCATGTAGTTATGTAGCTCGCAGCAATGGCTCTACCTCACCATCCTCGTCCTAGGCTACAATGATTTAAGAGTTATGTATGTATGTCACATGTACTGCATCTTCAAACTAATTTATTTGGGTTAGGCCTCAACCTCTCCATATTTATGCCCAAACAACAATTGTTGGTAATGTTGGGTATGTATCTGCATCAACCACTTCTCTCTAGTAGCACGGGGAACCTCTCATATACCCACACTAGCAAGAGTGTGGTGCTAAAAATCCCTCTTGAACCATATCGTTGTACTCACCCCACATGTAGGCCTCTCTCCATGTTCTATGCTTTGTACCATTCCAATTTAGTATAAGTTTTGTTTTACTCTATCCATAGTAGATCCCACCTAGGATCACCACTGTTATAACTGCTATGACTTGTGGAACACCTATGGAGTGACATGCAATTGCCACCCTATGAGTTTGGTCCTTTTGTTTGGTCTACCGATAAACTAAAAATCTCCTCCCACACCATATGTTGCTTGCATTCTGACTACCCATCCTATTGGCACCATTTTGTAGAGCCAATAGGCATCTTATAATGAAAGTGTGGCCTCTAGGTTGGGCTCTATCTGGAAGACCTGGTGATTAAGTTCCCACGATAGTACCAATGTGTTTTAAAAATATCTATTTTAATGCATTGGGGATATGTGTGCTAGCCTCCACATCATGTCTCCTCTGTAAGCCAATCTGGGCATCTCTCTTAATTTGACACTTGTGTGAAATATCAATGCTTGCTATGTTGGCTAACCCTTGGGTAGTTATATCTATTGTGGATCATCTCTCTGATACCTGACTCCTCGTGTCTGCATCAAAATCATACAAACTTTGTGTTAGTCTCTATAAATGATTAAAAACTAATAAAATTTGAAAAAAAAAATCAAATTGTGCATTTCTAAATTTCTTTGGTCAAGGCACAGGTTTTTAGGGAAGCATGTTTCCTTAAAAAACCTACAATGCTACCATTGTTTCAAGAAATAATCCCTAAGGCTTCCATTTTATCATGCCTCTTGCCATAGTATCACGAATGGTCATAATCAAAATGACCATCCCATTGCCACAAACAATTTGATGACTCTTTTGATGCATTTTGTTGGAAATTCATCAAAGCAAGCCAAAAATTCCCATGGTTGGACCAATTTTTATGCAAAATTCAAAATTTGATGAAATTTTCAGTTCTTGTTGCTTACCTAGACCATCATGGTGTAATTTTGCTCATTGTGGGGTCTTTAGTTGTAACTTTCACACAATGTGGGGATATTGAGTCTTCACTTTCATAAGTCTCATAATGAAAATGAGTCCCAAATAAGATTTTGGGTTCTATTTATGCATTCACTTGCCCTTCCATTTTTGGTGGGCCCACACTCATTTTGACTCCATTATTCATCTAAAAGTATTAAAAACTCTTGTCTATGG
Organism: Torreya grandis; assembly: GCA_037957365.1. Taxonomy (NCBI): domain Eukaryota; kingdom Viridiplantae; phylum Streptophyta; class Pinopsida; order Cupressales; family Taxaceae; genus Torreya; species Torreya grandis. The sequence continues at coordinate 7,221,153 of JARHVA010000076.1, forward strand.
GTTTCAAACCATTTGGGACATAATGTTGGAGTTAATTTCACCTTTTGAGGCACATGGGTCCCCTTTTTGGCCATTGTCACCCTCTAGGGCTCAAGTTACACTCTATTTTGGCATTCTTTTTTGAATTGTGTAACTCTCCCATAGGTGTGCTCATCCATTTCAAAATTCACCTCAGTTGATAGTTGGTCTACCAACCTTGGTCTACCCATTTTGGGTTGTCATCAGACTTGGTGAACCTTTTTTTTCATGCTTGCCACTTCAATTTTGCCTCTCCCTTGGCTTCCCCGCTCCTTTATTTGATTCAATTTTTGTCCTATCCAGACTCTCTTCTTTGTAGAACTCTTTTGAGTTCTTTAGATTTTTTGAACCCTGTGCCCCCTTCGACATACCTTTTTGGGGGAGTGTTTTTCCCCTCTTTCTTGTGTCAGTAGTCTCTTTGTTTTGATATAGTTAATCCTTTATGATCTTCTTCTAACACCCCATTTGCCTCTACTCTCATAGGTCATTCTGTGATGGTTTGCAGTCCTTGGGATATTGGTCTCGTCTTTCTTGGCCAATGTCAATTCCTTATGTTTTCCTCTGCCCCTTATGACATTTTGTCGAGGCCCCATTTCCAACATTGGTCCTCTTTTTTATTGTGAATTTGCACCGTTCTTGGTCTCTCATGGCACTGCTTTTCTATTATCTCTACTGTTGATATAGTCTTTCATCATCCACCTCTCACATCCTTGGCCTTCATCATGTTTCATTAATATTTGGTGATTCATTTCAATGGTGGTAATTGAGGCAACTTGAAACCCACATATATCACTTGAACTATTGATGACCTTTGGGATCATGAGATCGTTACCTCTAGTTTCTTCCTAATTAGTGAGACTAAAAACATGCCTGCGTATCATACAATTATTGGAGCCTTGACTAATGTTTGTGGGTTAGATGTGCCTTTTGTGTAGTTTTTATTTGACTCACTCTTGGTCATTTCCCAACTCATTAGGGTTTTGAATGCCCTTAACATGGAGTCGTTCCCCCTCTTCGAGGAGGCCTGTGACTTGATTTATCGCTTTGAGGACTTTCAAATTTCCCACATCCCTCGATCAAATAACACCAGCGTTGACACTTTGGTCAATGTGATCTTGGACCACCTTGGACCATGAGCCTTCTTTGTCTCCTTGTAGGTACTAGAGAAGGAGCATGGTGTTGCACTTTATTGATCGTAACCATTGACAGTTCATCTGCCATTGTTTGTGATAGGGAAGTACATGTATGGTTTTTATTCCCTTTACATTTTATATGGCTTCTAGGTACTTCACAACCTTGTGTTATCATGAACATCAAATGATCGTGCCTCAGAGGCATATTTAATTCTTGTTTCCTGGTTCTTAAATGTCAATGATTATAGTTCATCTCCCTATTCCACCTACTGCTCCACTAGATGACAATTACACCCAAGAAGGATACTAGAGAGAGAAAATCATATGTTATCCCCATTCCACCCTTCTGTGCACCATTGTGGATTTCTAGGAAAACCCATGGCTTACCACTCATTTTCTCAAGAAACCTGCGACCTTGTTGCACTTCCCTGTTTATGACCATTTGGCAACCATTGGGATTTTCAATAGTTTTATATAGATCATTTTTCCATATCATGCCTTGCATTTGTATTCATATGCATCCATTTGGCCTTCATTGCCACTTATCATTCATTTATCCATCGATTTTCCATATGATTCATTAATGCTTGATCTCTTATTATGTTTTTGCTCTTGCCATTATTGGAATTGTGCGCTAATTGTGGCACTCATTACTATTGATTTATTCAAAAAAAAATTGTGACACTAGTGGTGTTGCTCATTTGATCTACAAACATCATTATTTTTATGTTACTCTCCCTCTCTGTGTCTGGGTCGTTATGAACACTAAAGCAAAAATGGATACTTTAAGGAACCGTGTGTCATCTATTTCAGATTTCAGATTCTTCACCATTTCCACTTTCGCCAAACATACTTGGAATCATATTGGTATAATTTCAAAATCATTTAGGAGTTTTCTATAAGGACTCTTTGATTGAAAGGTGACATTTTACTTAAATTTATATATAGTTAGGTCAGTTGATTTATATGCTTAGGGATAAATTTCATATACAAATCGTAAGCTTTCATTATAGAACAACATGTTTTCTTTCTCTAAATTGCATTTCATTTTTGAAACAATAAGATTTCCTTTGTGAATTATATTTTATTCCTAAAACAACAAGCATTTGTTTCTGAATCACACTTTCATTTCAACATTTCTCTTTTAGAGATTATTTCTATAATATTGAATGTAGCCTAATATTTCATTGTATTGCTCAGTGGATTAGTCTCTTTATTGTTTTCTAGCATAGTTGTTGCATTTTCAACATTTATCTCACACAACCCAACAAACTAGATAGTGGCTTTAGGCTTGTAGTGAATCCCATAAATATAAATTTGTTTGCTTTCCATCCTTTTTCCAAACCCATGTTGCATATCTAGTTTCTTCCAAGATGATTATATAGAACAATCGTAAGTTTTGTAGGAATGTATTGATGATGTTCCTTGCAAGCTTAGCCCCTTTACTCCATGCCTTTGCAATGCACCACTTTCTCTTCAAGAGTTGTATGTGGTAGTGCAGAACATGGCTAATGATAAAACACTGGGAGTTGATGAGTTCCCTTGTGAGTTATACAAAGCCATATAGCATTTTGTTAGATCAGAATTGCTTTAGGTTTATCACGAAGATCTTAAGTAGAACACTTTAAGGAAACTTATTAATAAAAACACATTAAACTTATCCCTATAGCTGGAGATCCCAAGCTCATTACAAGTTGTAGGCCCAATACCTTGTTAAATGTATCACACAAGATTCTTGCTAAAGCTTTGGCACTTCACCTGGGACACATCCTTCTTGCAATTATCAGACAAAACAAATGGATTTCATTAAAAGTCACTACATCTTTTACAATATCATTGTTGTGTGAGAAGAAATTGAATGTGTTCATGCCCAATATCAATGAACTTTCTTTCTTAATATATTTTTAAAAAAATCTTATGAGCATATTGAATAGCCTTTCATTCTTTCTATACTATAATCTTTAGGATTGGAAGGTTATTTTTCTCTTTGTTGTACAAACCCTATTTTGTAATGAAATGGTTTGTTGAACCATTAGTGGTCATAAGTTTGAAAACTTTGCCCTTTTTAGTTCAATCAAACAAGGTTTTTCGTTAGCTTCCACACTATATGTTTTAGTTGCAAAAGATTTTGGTTATTTTCTTGCACGTGGATTCAAGCAAGGTCTCATTTGAGGAATCATGCTTCTAGATAGGAAGAATCAACATATTGATGGTCATTTTGTTAACAACTCTTCTCTTACTCTCGCTAAGAATGAAGCTTCCTTTTATGAAGCTTTGGCATGCATTGATGCCTTGTGCAAAGCCTACAAATCGAGTTTACAAAGGTCTAAAACTCAATGTTACCACCAAAATATGATGCAAATGCCAAATTGGTTGAATAATTTTCAATGAAAGTGGATTGACAAGGTGTAGATGTTCAAATTATTGGGCATCCATTTTGATTTTAAAAACTCTCTTTCTGAACTTTGGCAATATATTCTGAAGTGTAGAAAATAAAATTGTTTTCATTATCACCAAACCCTTGTCCTTAGAAAGGAAATTCTAGATTTGCACCAAGATTCTCATGGCTATGCATGTGTACTACTCTTTTTATTGGGTGCCATTTAAAACATTGAGACTTTCAAGCATTTGTTTTAGACCTTCCCATAAGCCTGAGCTTGGTAGTGGATCTATAGCCTTTTCATGACTTTTCGTCCATAGCCCGTCATATGCAAGATGGATTTGTTTAAAGAATGCTTAGTGCCCAACATTCATTGCTTTTACTTGGATTTTTTCAGCGATTTTATTGTTTTTCAACTTTGGAACAATAGGAATTATTTTATCTTTAGTGGTGATAGTATTTCACAACATTTTTTCCCTAACGATAAAGTTTATGTGCTCACCTTTGTTTTCTTTTAGATTCAAGTGCAGGTCAAGAAAGTGGCCTTAGAATTTAAACACTTGTAGAAGTTGCTTTAACACTAGGGGAGTGTTCCTTGCACCATGAGTAGCATTGCTTCTAATATCCCACCTTAGGGCTCTCCTCCACCAACACCAAGGTGGTGGTGGAGTTGGTCACATACTTGTTTCTCCACCCTTCCTCAGCAGAGACATTGGGGTCTGTCAACGTATGAAAATTCTTCCACTCAACCATCTCGATGAACCTTCCTTGCTTCTAATGGTGTGGATACCAGGTTGTTCATTTCCTCGCCTCCTTAGTGGGGAGTGCTTGTGCATCCAGCTATGCAAGATAATACTCAAGGTGGATGAGTAACATCAAATCCATCTTTGGGGGAACCCTATGTGGGGTGCCACAACTTGTACTTAATTTTGATTGTGTTTAGTTATCTGTTTTAATATTCCCATGTTCCAGCCACAATTTTTTGCTAGTAGTCATTCATTTTGGGTTGTGACTACTAACTGATCAACCTTTTATTGTAAACCAGTAATTTTATCTCTATAATTTTTTTACTAATAAATTTAGTGATGTGTTTCCAAATAAAAATGAAAATGAAAAAGTGAAACACAATAATAAAGACACTCAAGGTGGGAAAAAATGGATAAAAAAACAGTGAGTGAAGTAGGAACGATTGAAGCAAAAGCAAATGAAGCTAAAGCATGGGGTGAAGGAGGAGGTGCAAGGAGAGTAGCAACAATTAGCGATGGAGCAGGTGACTTCCAAGTGGAGGTACATAAACATTAATAGGTCTAAAGTTCAGGATGAACTTGTTTAGGGGATTGAAGAAAAGTTCAATATTCAAGTAGAAGCGAATATTCTAAAATCCTTCTCGCGAGGGCAATTATGCCTAATTCTTGTCACTGATAGTCTCACAGAATTGGTGCCCCTGATTGAATTATCTTCACTAACCCTAACACTGACTTCCCCCCTCTAGAAAATGTGGCGAATCTAAGGGAAGTTGTCCTTGGGCTCTAGGATTTCATTGTAAGATGGACTAATGATACAATTTCTAGACAAAAAGCCAATAGTGCAAATTTGTGATCGAAGGATCGCTGAGTAAAATGAGTTATTGTTATAACCTGATTTCTCACTAAGCAAATTTATTTGATTGTCTATGGATTTTTTATAGTTGATAACTTGATTTGATTATTACTAAGTTGTAAGTCATATGTTGTTATGGAGCAATGGTATGTTGTTTTGATTTCATGGATGCATCGCTATGAGATAGTTATATGGTATATTCCTTACATTGTGATCATGTTGATTCATTATTTTAGTAGTATTTTATGATATATATGTCACGATGTTATAGACTAACATGTTTGACGTAGGAGAGATTCATCCCTTAGAACATGACAGAGGGAGAACCTCATTGGAGAGGGTGACGTAGATGGAGGTATTGGGGAACAACAGATGAATGGCTAGAACCTTGCATATGCCACATTAGTTAGTACATGTTATATGCATAGTTTAATGGTTAGCGTTAGTACATTTTTTATGTTGTTTACATTTAGATAGTTGTTTATGCATGATTAGTTGTATGTTAGCTTAGTTTGTTGCTTATGTGGAATTCACCTCGTGTGATTATGTTGTGGAGATTTAACGTGGATCTAGTGTAGGATGCTACTATGTGGTTATGTTATGGTATTATGAGATAACATTGTTTGACTTACTAGTTTGGATTAAAAAAATCATTGACCTTATATTAGTCGTATTGTTGTTAAATCGTGGTGTCAGTCACCTGTATTAAATTAGTAGCAAAATTATATTGTTAGCTTGAGACCATTAAATGACATAGAATAAAACGAATTAGAAAATAAAATAAACAATTGAAATTGATTTTAAAAAGAGAGAGAAAATACATAAATACCAAAAGTGAGTTAGAAAGTTTATATTTAGGAAAAAGAAAACCAAAAATAAATAAATCATAATTTAGGAAAACGAGAAAGTCTTAAAATAAGGAGAGCTTTAAAGAAAGCTAGGCGAGCTTTAAAAGGGGAATAAATTATTCATGGAAAAGGGAATGAACGCTGCTTTAAAGAAAAGCGCCATAGTTTTGTAAGGAAAAAAATAATAAAAAATAAAAATAAAAGGAGGGGTGCATTGGGAAGATGAGGAACACAGAGCAAAGAAAAAGGAGAAGGAAATCATTAACAGGGTGAGCAACTAGGACGCCATTAGGAGCTCGCTGAAGGAAACCATTTGCAGGTTAGACCATGTAAGTGATTGTTGTGCTTTAAATTGCTCATATTTTTCCCAGACATGGAAACTCCTTGTTGAATTACAAGACTGATTTTGCCCTTTTAAAGTTGTGTAGAATTTTGATATAATTGTTTTTGCTTATGGTGTTTGTGTTATACTCATTGGTTGTATGTTGTATCTTCTAAACTACATTATGTTACTGTGATTCTATAATATATAGTATCATAGAAAATGGCTTAATATTGAATACTGAACATATTCTATTGCAGTAATGAATTCTATAGTATCCTGTATGCAGCGATTTTATTATTCAACGATGTTAACTCCAGATATATTAATGGTAATATATAACAACGGACTGTATAAAGCCATTAAGTGTATAGCGATTTATTATGCCTTTATAAATGTATAAAGCCATAAGTATATATAAAGCCATAGGTGTATAGCAATTCATTATGGCTTATAAAAATAGCGATTTATTCATGGCGATGGATTAAGCAATATGTGTATAACAATTTATTATTCAATAATGGTAACTACTGATGTAATAAAATACATGCAGCGATTTATAGTGTATAACCCTGCCTAACGAACTGGTATAAAGGATCTGGTATATACTCGATACCCATCTCTGTTATAATAGCGACCTGGTAACCTGTAACATGATTAGTATTTGCTAATAGCGATCCGATATGCAATCACCATATTCCCACAAGAACGTATTTATAGGATCTAACTCAAAAATCTAAGTATTGCTCGACAGAGGACTGCGTAAAATACAATCTGTAAATTTAAATATTTAGTGGGGATTTCGCACTATGTGACTAAGATAGAGAAAGAGAAATAAAACACAACTACACATATTCTTAAGTATGGCTTAGGATGTTACTGCTCTTCTATATATAACACGACCTGCATGTAGCATACTCTTAAGAATGATATAGTTGAAATAAGATGCACTATTTCATAAGCATGTGGATGTTACTCTTCAGCGTAGTAACATCTATTCACATATGAGTAGATAGTAAAGGGATGGCCCTAATTCACAACATCTGAATGTTGCCCTAACATACAACATCCACATCAATTCACTATTATTCTGTCACCCATAATTGTGAGTCTTATTTCGTATTATGTGGTATGCATATAATATAGTTGAAATTTAAACATTTAGTGGGTATACGAAAACATGTTTAAATATTATATTTTAGCTCTTGGCCGTAGTATCATAGGTCACGTATTCATTATATGTGATCATTTGTTCATTACTCATGTTCAAATCGGGATGTAGAGCTAGCAATAATGTATTCTTTATCATACATTTGATATAAAAAAATAATGGAATACATATTCGGATATAATTCAATATAGTCATCATCTTCATATTTGACTTTCATCTTTGATCTTCATCTATCTAATGGTTACATATTTGATCTTCATTTGGACTAGTCTTGCTTCTCAATCTATCATGTTTCACCATCAAATGAGACATGCAGACAACTGATTTCGCATACATTTATCCTTATGATATATAATGCCCTGTGGCGATGTGTGTTTCAATGATGCCTCAACAATGTGTAAACATCTATAGTAAAACAAAATTATCTAATTCTTCTCTTGTAGTTAATTTCATGTATGGGAGGAGAGCTCCAAAAAAATATCATTCTGGTAATGGCGTGATTAATAATATATTTGAAAAATGCAAATCATTTTGGGTGATAAGAAAATTGGTAATGGATCATATAGTTCTCATCCTAGTTATTTAACATTGTGAACTATGCTCTGTTCTTTAGCCCAACCTAGATGTTTTGAAAAAAAAAAGATATTTACTGGTCTATCCTAAGTATGCAATAGAGTAATTTCTCTAGTTTATTTTTTGGGTCGAGCGATTACACTGTAATGGAATCAATAAACCCCTTCTACATGCTAGAGACAAACACATTGTATGAGGATGTCAAGTGCAAGATTAATGATATCAGATTGAAAAATGGCAAAATAATGACGAGACAACATCGTTGAGATATCGCCCTCTGAGGTTAACAAACCAAGTGTAGCTTGACACCCTTAGTAGGTTCCATAGTTAGGGATAACAAAACTATGAAAGTGTATTACATTGTTGGATCCCTTATCTTATAAAAGATCGTCAATATATTTTGGGAACAAGAAAGTTATACTGATTGTTGAAATGATATGAAGTTTTTGATTAAGAAATATAAATGATCATTGATATAGTATTTATATATCGTTTGTATGCTTATATACGGTACATATTATGTTGTACAATTATTTGTATATAAGAAATATATTTATACATGGACTTAAGAAGCCATATGAAAATATTATATATAGAGAGGTGTATTGGGTCATTGGCCTATACTCATAGCTAAATGGATGGTTAAAGTAAGTCATAAGTTTTTCGAGGGACAAGAAACTATAACCATATGAAAACAATATCCTAAAAATGGAACGAGTTGTTTAAATGAAAGATTATGTTATAACTGGTTTGTGAGTTATCTAATTCTCTACAAATATTATGACTGACTACTTGAAAGTAAGTAGTACTTACATAAAAATAGTGGATTGTGTTATTACTACTTTATTATATATTTGAATCTACTTATGGAAATTAAAATATGGAGTCTAAATATAGATTATACCCAGTTGGTATAAATTGTATTTGTTTGTTTATTATTTATGTGATAAATGATATTGTGGAGATTCATTCATATGTTTGGTGGGTAAATGTATGCATTTATTTATACCTGTGCTTAGTATGTTTTGTGATTGTTAGTAGGAAGTAATTTGTATGAATCTGTTGATCATATTTATGTTAACCATATCTCACATTATTGGTACTAAGTAAGTAATGAGATGGACTTCACTAACTTACTAGCATCCCCAATGTCAGATGAAGGTAATCCGATCAAGTGGTGTGTTTGAAATTAACTGATCCTAGAGATCAATGACTATTGTTGGCCAAAGTAATGTTACTTAGACATTGTCATTACATGTGTCTGATTTACTATTTGTGCGATATCATGTTAGAACGGATTTCGTTATGGTACATTGCATGTTCTTAGAAATCATACAGCACACGAATACTAGCTTGGCACCGTCACTATATATTTATCCGTAAAGGGAGGGTCATTCCCTGATGGGAGATTGTGCAGGGAATCGATGGTTTGTGGTTGGTGTGGAAAAACGTTCGAATGATGCTTTCCCTCCTCATAACAATACTTCTTTAGAGATGACACTTGAGATTGCCATAGATACTGGAGTTTGGGGAATTCATGCTTTGTGGAACCTTGTATCTTGAACATTGTATTATATTTATTATTATTGAAACATTATCCTTGATGAAATGTAATTTGTTTATTGTACATTGACAAGAATGGCTATATGGTTGTACCAGCTATGATTGGATATTTGTAATTATTTTCTATATTCAATGATGATGTGTTTTATATGATGATAATGATTAGTAACAGGGAGTTGATACATGCTTATTTTACTGTCAAGATACTTAGTGTGTTCTAGTTGGATCACTAATTAGATTCTCATGGTGAAATATAATGGGAGAATACATTGATTAAATTTAAAAAATAAATTATTGTCTTATTCCAAGTCAAACCCTGGGGTTGTTATAGTTATTCCATGAAAGAGCCCTAATCTGTAGGTTCATTGGAGCCTAGCCAAGTCGAGAAGCCCTAAAACAATAGATGGGACTAAATTGGAATTTATGCCCTAAATTGGATTTCAAATTACTTACTCAAGGGTATTTCCAGGTAACTTTCCAATCTTCTCAAGACAAGGACCCTTTTTTTTTTTTTTTCCGGAGGGGGGAAGAGGGGTGAGGGTGTGGGGATTGGGTTGGTTTTTTAGGGACACAAGATTATACTCTTGTTTCTAGACTCCAAAGTTTAACCCTTCCAAACAACTTCTGCAAAAAAGATTGGTTTGGGTCAAAATGTATAAGCTTCCCCCAGAGCATTGCACTAAAGATATCCTTAAGCAATGTGCAGAGCAAATTGCGCAGTTTGTGTGTCTCTCAGAACCCATTGCTCAAGATAACTATGTTCCTATGCTCGTGGGTGTGTCTCCATTGATCTATGTAAACCAATTCCATGTGCCTTAAGGCTCTCCTCCTCTAGGAGCTGGTGGAAGCAAGACATGGATTACAAATGTTTACCCTTTAGATGTTTCCATTGTAGGAAAATTGATCATAATAAGAACTATCTAGATTTGAAGAACTTCAAGGATCCGTCATTCAACCTGTCTATCACTAAGAAGGGTTTTAAGTTTGGGGTTTGGAATCCACACTCGAAAATGAGCAAAAGTCAGAGGTCTCTTGTTGGAAACTTTGATGGAAAGACAAGAATGGTTCACTTAGAGACACCACTCTCAATTCTTTCAACCAGGGAAATTTGTGCTCCAAACTAGGGAGAGGAAGGAGGAGATTGAGGAAAGAGTTATCTCAAATAAATTGAAATCCATTATATCTTTTAAGGAAATCCCCCCTCCTTCATTAGGAAAACCTTTGATAAAAAAAAGAAACTGCACAAAAAGTTAAAATGGTAAATTACAAAAACAAGGAGAATAACGAACCCTCGATTATTCTTCAAGAAAAGGTGATGGAACCATTTGTTGGGCCTTTTGAGGAAGTAGGGCAAAGAACTTCAGATTCTCCTCTAAAGGAGATATCTAATTGCATTTCTAGGGTGGTTGAAAACAATCCTCAATTATCTAGAGATGTGTCTTCGGAAGTCGAAGAAACCCAATTTCTAGTCAAACACTTGCAAAGACTTCTCAGTTCAGCAGTTACCAAGCTCCAACCTTATATAGGTCCTCCAAGCACACATGGAAGGAAATCTAAAAAAGACAAGATTCAAACAAAAACTCACGCTGACTTAGAGTAGGGAAGCCAAAAAAGCTCATTGAAATGTAGTTGGGTGGCAGGGGTTCTCTTGTCACCGAGATATTATGAAAATCTTAAGTTGAAATGTCAAAGGAACTCACGCCTTTGAAAAATGCCACTTGGTTAAGTGGTTAAATGAGGATATGAGACTAGCCATTCTCATGTTACAAGAGACAAAAATTGAAATCAGTCAAATACCTATTGTGGTTAGTCCCTTCTAGAAAGGTGTCGATTAGATTGTTGAAGTTGCCTATGGAACTGCTGGAGGCCTAGCTCTTCTTTGGAATCCAATGGTATGTGATTGTAATATGATCTTCTCTGATTCTCAGGGTATAATTGTAATTGCTAGCAAAATCCAATTTATGTTATCTAATATTTATGGTCCAATTGAGAGTGAAGCCAAAAAATCATTATGGGATAAATTGTTATCCCTGAATAGAGGCCCTAATGTAGTTGAATGGATTCTCGAATGTGACTTTGATGCAATTCTTAGAATTTCAGGGAAAAGGGGGGGTTCTGACTAGATTTCTCAATCAATGAGTGATTTCAATTCTTTTTGGTAAGAGGCATAGTGTTCAGAGTTTGAAACATATGGTCATGGGTTCACCTAGAACAATAGAAGACAATGAGATTAGTTAATTTTGGAAAAGGTAGATCGATTTCTAGTTAACTTTGAAATGTTGGCAAAAAAAATCCTTCATCTCTGAAGTTATCCTTTTTGCGAGTTCTGGTCAGTGACTAATTTTGCTTTAAAAAAATCTAGACTGCAATCCTAGATGTATTCCCTTTAAATTTGAATTCATGTGATTAAAAGAACCTTCTCTTCAAACGCTGGTGGAAAATGTTGGTCTAAAAAGAGAAATGGTTCTAGGAGTTATATTGTCTCCCAAAAGATAAAAGAAGTTAAAGTTGCGATCAGATCTTGGAATAAAAAAAACTTCGGAAATATTTTTGAAGGAAAGCCAAAGTCAAAGATGAACTGAGTGTGTTACAAAAAAAAATGGAAAGAGGGGATTGGACAAATGATCTAGCTGATATAGAAAAATGACTCCTTTTGGAGAAGCAAAAGATTCTCCGCCAAGAGGAAATCTTTTGGAAACAAAAATCTAGAGAAGCTTGGTTAAAAGAGGGAGACAGAAATAACAAGTTTTTTCATCTACTACTATCACTCACAGGCACATAAACATGACAGATAATATCACAACCCCTAAAGGTATTGAGCTGGAATGATAAAAGATATTAAGCAAGAAGTTGTTAACTACTACAAGATATTGCTTTCAAAATAAGAGGGAAACAGAGAAGAGGCTCAACATTGGTTCCACCAATTCTCTTATTTCTGAAAGTATGAATCAAGGTTTGATGGCCTCAGTTACTCTTGAAGAGGTTAGAGGTGCAGTCTTCAACGTGGGGGGCGATAAAGCTCCTAGCCCAGATGGGTTCCATGCTAGGTTTCTTCAACATTTTTGGGATATTGTTGGATCAGATGTTTGGGAAGTGGCTGAGGAATACAGATGTGGGAAAAATATGTTTAAATAATGGAATAATAATTTCTTGACTCTCATCTCAAAAAAATAAGATTGCCCTTATTTTCATGTTTTCCAACCCATCTCTCTTTATAACTCTTTGTAAAAATTTGTTGCAAATGTTATGGCAAATAGATTAAAAGTTTGCTTAGAGAATATTATCTCGGAGGAAAAAGGTGTTTTTGTGCTTGGTAGACAAATTTTATATGGTATTGTGGTAGCTCATGAAACCTTCCATTCCCTCCATCAATCTAAAAGGCTTAGTATGTGCATCAAATTAGATATGATGAAAGAATATGATAGAGTTAATTGGGACTCCCTTGATCAAATGCTAGAAAATTTTGGCTTTTCCCAAGAGTGGAGGGTCTGGTCAAAAGTTGTATCTCATCAGCATCTTTTTCAATTTTGGTCAATAATGAAGTTGTTGGCTTTTTCTAGTCTTCCAAAGATCTCCACCAAGGTGACCCTCTCGCACCATATCTTTTTATAATTATGGCAAAAGCTTTGGGTAGAGCTATGAAAGGAGCTATCAAACAAGGCAAACTCAAGGGACTTGCAATCAACACTAATCAAATAGTGTCTCTCACCTTCAGTTTGTTGATGATACCTTCATGTTAGGAGATCCAATAGAGAGGGAGGCAAGGGAATTGAAAAAAGATCCTAAATTTGTATGAAGATGCCGCTAGACAAAAGGTTAACCCTGAAAAATCTCAAATATTTTTCCTAAATGTGAATCATGGTACGAAAGAAAGGATAAAAGACATTTTAGGTTTTGAAGAAAGTAATCTTCCAAGAAAGTTACTAGGGATGCCTCTCTTTGTTGGAAGGTGTTGTTCGGCCTATTGGCACCCTATGGTTGAAAGAGTGCAAAAAAAGCTTGCCTCTTGGAAAGGTATATGGCTATCGGCTGCAAGGAGGACCCAACTCATCGAATCAACCCTACAAGCATGCCTATTTATCTTATGTCAATTTTCAAGATTCCTATATGGATGGAATTACTAAGATTAAGAGAAATTTCTTATGGAATGGCTCAGAGGAGAAGAAAAAAAACAATTTAGTCTCATGGGATAGGATCGGCACCCCTAAGGCTTGGGAGGGTATGGGTTTTAGAAAGTTGGAGAAATTGAATAAGGCTTTAGGATCCAAGCTTCTGTGGAGAATGTATACATGTAAAGAGAAATTATGGAGCAAAGTCTTGCAACACAAATATTTGGACTCTCAACAGAGTCTTAGGCTTCACACTTAGTTACAGCGCCCGCAAGGCTCGGCCATCTGGGACTTTGTGAAATCTTGCAGTAAAATCATCCTACCTTGAATCAGATGGAAAATTGGTAATGGAGTTAATATTTCATTATGGAGAGATGCATGGATAAGATCTCAAGCTCTTTCAGATTTTGATAGTTTAACTCCTCTAATGCTTTTTGTTGAAGACACTTGGGGTTCTACAGTCGCAGAACACTAGGAAGAGACTCAGTTGGGTTGGGTTTGGAAGAACCTAGAAAGCAAAAAATTTGATGGAAGGATTGGATAATTGACTAATCCCGAGGTAGCTCTCATAAGATGCTAATTTGAGAAGGGTGTCCTTCAGGGGATGTATCTATAGACTCGACCTATCAAATTGTCCTCAAAATGGAAGGAAAAACCCTCAGAAAATTTCCAGCGAGCTTTGTCCGGAACCCCAAAGGTCTCCCTAAAACTAATTTCTTCCTTTGGATGGCTATTCAAAATCATATTTTAACTTTTGATCAGCTTAGAAGGAGAGATTGGATCGGTCCCTCTATGTGCACTCTGTCAAAAGGATGAAGAGTCTTGTGAGCATATCCTCTTGCATTGCTCCTTTGCTTGGCAAATTTGGGGAGTTTTTCTTAATGGTTTCGGCATTCAATGTGCCTTTCCAAAATCAATTAAGGATCTTATCTACCAATGGAAATGTAAGTTCTCCTCTCCTTGTTTGAATCTGATTTGGGACTTGGGCCCTTCAATGATTCTTTGGAATATAACGCTGGAACGCAACAGAGTAATTTTCTCAAATATCTCGCATTCAGATTGGTGGCTTTGGTAAAAGATTAAAAAATCTCTGATAGAGATTGTCTTGGCTTGGGGATTCAATGGTACCTCAAGATCTAGTTAGGAAGATGAGCTGATCTTGAATTGATTTGGTTCTTGTTCTCCTAATAAGGGGTTTGAAAAAGTTGGTTTTTTGAAAATATGTACAAATATATTTTGGAAGTATTTGGATAAAAGAAAAATCAAATTCAACTTTGACGGGGGCTTCAAAGGGTAACCCTGGCCCAGCTGGATGTGGTGGTGTGTTCAAAGATTACGCGAGTCAACCTCTTCTATTTTTTTCTCAGGATAATGGATCGGATACCAATAAAGTCACTGAGGCAAGAGCACTTATGAAAGGTATTCAGATTGCCCTCTCCCAAGGTTGGAAAAGTCTATTCTTGGAAGGTGATTCCCAACTAGTCATTAATGCAATTGGCAATGGTGTCGTTAAGGCTTGGAAGCTCCCATTCATTGTTAATGAGATTTTTCAATTAAAAGCGATGTTTGATCAAGTTTTGTGATCCTGCATACTTGGCAAGATGGGAATGTTGTTGCTGATTGGGCAACGAATAAAAGAGTCAATTTGAGAATTTTATAACTGAAGTTTTCTGTTATGGGAGCCCCCCTTCCCTAAGGACTTCAAAACCTTAATTGTTAATGATGCCTATCTAGGGGCAGAGAAGCCGTAACCTTGTGCCTTGATCCTTTCCATTCAAATTCATAATGAGATGTTAATTATTTCCTGTTGTACTTTTGGCCTGTGTCCTCTCACAAGAGCGGATGCCTTGCCTATTTGATTTCCTTTGTGGTATGTCGCCTCCAACGCGGATGAATTGATGAATCCTTAAGTTTGCCAACAGCATGTTGCTCCTCATACTCGGCGAATTCGTAGAAATGTTGCAGCTGGCGGCCATGGAGAAGGGGAAGGGCATTAAGATCGAGGAGCCTGCTCACTCAAGATCCCGAGCAAGTAAAGCGACAGCAAATTCACATTGGACGACAAGAGAAGTGGTGGTTAACAATTTTGCTAGCTACATTGACAGAGAAATCAAGAATCCTTTGATGCGAAATTGGCTTAAAAAATTGTGGTTTGCTGCTTCTAAAATGGACAATGTGGAAAGCATGGATTTTGCAAAATTTCTCGAGGCATTTATGTTGGATCCAAAATAATTGATTGGGTGTCAAAATGTCTCTGATGTGGCGCATGTTGTTAGTGGGGCTAATCGTCTTTCCAATGCTGTTGGCACTTACATGCTTCATGAAGAGCTTATGGGCCTCGAAATCCTGGTGCACTCTGTTGGGTTAGAGTCAGTTGATCATAGTCATCTAATTTTAGATGGGTTGATGAAAATTCATAAGGGCCAAGCTTTCTTATCCGCTCATTTGGGTACCCAGCTAACTAAGGAATGTGTTTTACATCCCCCACTTTGCTGCCTTGAGGAGGAAGATGGAATCCTTGGTCAGGATGTTGTTGTTGGTCATGGTGCTGCTGGTCATGGTGCTGCTGGTTTTTGTGTTGATAATGTTACTGCTGCTGGAGTCGCCAAAGGAGCGAATTCTGAGGATGTGATTACGATCGAGTAATGGAGGTTGCCATGACCTAGTATTTACTCTACTTTTTTATATAATTCTATATGCCTATATGTTGGAATTATGATTGGCCTACATAGTCTGCCATATCATTCTCCCTTTCTCTACAGTAATCTATTGCTTTTAGCTAGGATGTACAAACTCTCTGTTAACAGCTATATAGAATAAAGACCTCTTTTTGATAAATGAAGCTGCGTTGTAGATATGCTTTTCGCATGTTGGGTTGCAACTCTCCCTCTGCTGATAGAGTTTTTGTGAGGTCCCTTTTGGACTCTCTTTGCTTTATAGATCCCTGTCAATAGGTTAGCACCTTGCTAATTTTATTGACAGGTCTGAATCTTTGATCTTTTTTCTCTTTCAACCCGTTGAGGAGGTTTTCCCCGGGTGGTTTCTCATCTTTTTTTGCTCTAGGACAGGTTACTAGTTATTGTAGCAAAAAAAAAAAATATGCTAGAGGCAACACTGGCATGAAAACCAAAGAATATGCAATTTAATCAGTAGAAAATACAAAGTATGAGTGCCCCTTGCAGGTTGACATTCTTTTGAGAAGGAAAGAATTTATTTTAACAAAATAAATTCTTTCATTTCCTCAAGATTCTTATCTCTCTGCATTTTTATTCAAGTCTATAAAATTGTCATGATAAATTGATAACTCTGTTGTAACTTGCGTATCTGAAATTTTGATCTCAGGGAGGATATATTCAAGGAGAGTTGATGCGCATAGTGACACAATTCCTGTTTAGCTCATGAATGCCAATGAATTTGTATAGATGTGTGGCTTGCACAAAAGCTTGATCATTTAACATGAAAACTCCTAAGTTCATGCTTACAAAAAGTGAAGTTGATCTCAATCTCCATATTATTCATTATTGTAATCGGCAACATGTTAACAAAGATAGGGGACATGTTATCAATGTATCAAATCTGTGTGTCTTTGTGGTATGAATAACTTGTTTATGGACATGAAGGCCACACTACACAATAGCAACTTTCGTACAGAGCATTTTATAGGTGGACCACAAACAAGGAGAAAATGGTCCCATTAAAAAATATGATAAATTACATTTTTTAACACACTTTTTTTGAAGACCGGAGCCAATATAGAAATCTAGTGTAGCTTTGAAAATAATTGAAACGCTGCCACCATAAAAATAACTAATAAATTTAGGATTTATCAATCCTTACGATAAAAAATAATTATAAATTGTATATTTGTTTGGGTCCCATACAAGCATCACAGTTTCACGTTTTGATCGGATGGATTGGAAAAAACGCTAAAATATGGTGAGTCTAAAACCACCATATTTGGTATACTTGCACGCTACTCCCTTTGTTACATACCAACCGCCTACTTGGGGTTTTGTTGGTCCCACACGTTTTAATTATGGTGTAGTAATCTATGGCAATTGTCTATAACTAGGTATTTTAGATTTCCATCATAAAATGAGAAAGAGAATTAGGTCCCAGTTTAGTTTTTTGGTGGGAGTGTGTTAATGGTTTATTGTGGTTATTTTATTGCAATAAATTGTGTATGTAGATTGCCTTAAAGGGAAATGACTGATTCTACGATTTAGGTTTGGGTCATATATAGTTACCCTTCTTTGGCAACAAGCTCACTCTTTGTACATGCAAGGATTTGATGATAAAATTTCTTTTCTTTCCTCCACAAAAGGATTGTAGATTTTCCATGATTAATTTGAGCCAATCCTTTTTTAGTTTTCTAACATTTTTTTAATTGGAAGATAAACTAACATTTTTTTAATTGAAATATAAATCAACCTTTCTCGGCTTAGTGCCAAGAACTGAGGGGTGTCCATTCCTCCAAATTCACCTCGAACTCAAGCAATTGTGACATGCCATCTTCATCACCAATCAGACCACAACCATTTTGATACTTCAAGCAATTTTACCATATGCAAAATTTAGAATTAGGGATGATATTAAAATTCACTTATGGCTAGCTGAGCAATGTGGAATCTTATTTAGACTTTCTCAACTGCAAATAGCTACATTTTGGGTGTCTTAGAAAACATTTTTATTTTGGCTGTTATGGAAAGGAAGTGACTGTGTATTGATATACAAGAATAAAAAATTCTAATGTGCGTCTAACTTCCCCTTGCCCACTTTTGTTAAGTGATGCATGTCAACAAAGAGATCATATACATCATAATGCAGAAATCGTCCTATAGCTCTCAATTCCAATGACGTTCTAAGCTTGTACACGCTTTTTGTGTATAAATCCAACAGTGTATACTTCGTTTCCCATACAGCATAATTCTAAGCCTGACAAGTAGATCAAGGTATCCTCTACAAGAATTATATATATCAATGGCTGTGCCATAAGTTGTCCTAGCTATAAAACAATAAATTAGTTTAGAGTTGCAATTACATTACTTGAGCTGCTCAATCTTAAGAGTTGCAGTAAATATTCATCTTTTGAGCTGCTCCAAGTTGATTGTTGATGATGACCAGGAAATGTTTTGCCCTATGGTTTTTTCCTTATAAACACAACAGATGTAATAACAGAGGCCAGAAGAGTCCCAACAACATACCAAAAAGATGCAGCCAGAAAAACATGCATTTCAAAACTGTTGATCATCTTAAGTGCAAGAGGCCCAGCCAGATGTGTCTCCAGTCCACCTGCCTCACCACTTCCACTTCCACTTCCAAAGCTAACAACCAGTCCTGCTGCAGCAGAGGTTGCCAATGGTATCCCTGACATTATCCTTTTCTTCCAATCTTCTTCCATTCTGTTCTCTCTGGGTTCCATAATTATCTCCTCTCCCTCATCCCCAGATGATATATTGTATCTTTCCCTGGGTAACACTGAAAATATTCTCTTGGATTCCAAATTATTTGTTGTGGATTGACCAACACTGCTTTTTTCAGGGGTAACAGGCACCCAATAGTCCCCATCAGCGACTGCCTGTTGATGTTCCGAAGTGGATGGCGACCTTCCTGCCCGACGTCGTGCAGCAGCTTCACTGAGCTCTTGGCCAATGTTCATTCTTTGGTACTTATATGGCCCACTGGCATTTCTATTCTTGTCTGAATCAGTAGGGACTGTGGACTGCTTCCTAGGTTCCCAGTACAGGGGAACAATGGCTCCCTTTGATGCCCGTTGATAGTTGGTATATTCTCTGGCTTGGTCTCCAACCACACGGTGCCACCACCATCCTGCGCTAGTCCTTATCTGCTCTGCTGCTGCCATTCTTGCCTCCCTTTGTGCAGGGGATTCCTACAGGTACAAAAATTCAAGTGAGTTTCACAAACATACTTTATAAGGAACATAACCGCAAACTTTCCGTGGCTTCTTTAAATTTTCTCATTTGGTCAGAAATAATTACAACTCTTTTAGATTTTGCTAGTTCGCTCTCACTTGCACCCCAACAAGAACAGAGTTTAAAGAATTAAAGCTTCCACAATCAATAATGTTGAAAGGATGAGATTTTCGGAAAAATTGCAACCAAAAGATTTTAAAATTGATGTTTCGGATCATACTACTTACTAGTAATCTTATCAATTATCTGATGATGGACCTCATGGTATGGTCCGAAACATCGATTTTAAAATCTTTGGGTCACAATTTTTCCAGAAATCTCATCCTTTCAAGAACAAAGTAGTGTCCAAACTTCAATTCAGTATGATTTCTTTTTTGTCAAGGGGCTTAAATGATAATCCTACAGATCCAAAAGCTGTGTGCTACTCTACTTAACACGTGGCATATCAATTCATCTGCAATTTTCTCCTCCTAGTCTGAAAATTATATCTATAAAGATATTTATGTTTACATTTTATTCTGATTTTATCATTTTGATGACGAGCTTGAACAAGGCTGAAAGATAGACATTCATACCAGGGCATTGTTTTAATTCTAGGTTTTAGGGATTCCTGGAATTAGTACTTGAAAGGTATATGGAGGAAATTGTAAAGAAAACATAAAATCTTCGCAATCACAGTATAAGTTAACTTGTTAATTAGCTCTTTAACTAGAGTAGCATCCCAGCAAGAACGAAAATGTTGTTCAAACTTCAATTCTCTATAACTCATCCTAAGAGATTTGTGAAGATATATCCCATGGATCATATAAGCTGTGGACCACTAAACTTAAAACCTAACCCATCAATCAATCTGTAGCACCTCCTCCTAGTCTGAAAATTATATCTTACAAAGACGTGTTATGAAAGGCATTCTGATTTTCTCGTCCTAAAGATATACTCGAATAAGGCAAAAGCCTTTGTAATATTCTCATATCTAGGAATTGCTGGGCATTGTCCCTTGGCAGGGGTAGGGGTTAATGCTCGTGCAATCAAATGTCATACACCTACTGAAGAAACTCTTGTGCATACACCTGCTGAAGAATTTCTCAGCTCTAGTGTCCTAAGGAGTACGGATTAGCATTTGGGCCATGAAACTTGCCAGCTCAAAATAAAAAATCAGAAATATTTCTCATGAACAATAAATATTTAAATTAGGTTCAATCTTCTCAGATAAATTTCAATTAGAATACATACAGACCAACCTGGAATTTGGAAGCTCTCTCCTGCTTCTTTCTAAGTTTCTCCAAAAATCTTTCAGAATCCACAAACACATCAGTGACTCTTGCCCCAACACTGTTGTTAGCATTCATTCTGACTGCAACACGAGGCTGCTTGGACATCAGGAATTCCAAGGCCGGCAATTTCGCCCTGTCCACCCACCTGCCAAAAAAACCCCATAAACAAACCCTCTTGAGAAGATATGAAACAAAATCCTCAAAAAGAGATATGCCTAATATTGCTATTGAAAGAAGCTCTGAATAACAACATACGAAATGCAATCAACTGGACATGCTTGAATTGCGTCGCTGACAGTCTCTTCTGAATCAGCCCACTGTCCAACAGCCCGGGCACGGCCATAGACAGTCTCAATTGCAAACGTCTTGGGTGCCACCAGCGCACATTTCAGGCACCCCACACATTTCACCTCGTCCACAAACACGGCCCGATCCTCCCCTACCGGGCCCAACCACTTTGAATACAGAGGCTGCCCTGTATACCCTTCCACCTCCACCCTTTCTGCCCGAACCTGTAATTCACAACATAACATTCGAACTAAAATTAATCATAAATTTTAGTTTTAAGAATGGTAACAAACAATATCATCAACCTAGAACATTCTCATCCTGATGATGGATCGTGGAGTGTAATCCAAAATGTTGATCAAAAAAAAATTTCAAAAGTTGTCTTCTCTAATCATATGGACTGTGAAAACATTATATCCCTTATAGATTCAAAGATTCAACTTCCAATCATAAGAAGAAAATCAATATTCTTACATTAAGGAGCAATTCACACTAACAATATAGACAAACTGCTAGATGAACCCATTTAAAAATACCTTGAAGACAGACAATTTGTAAACGAAGTAATCTCACTCTTGAATTACATAGCCAGAGCAGTAGATAGACCCACCCAAAAACACCCACGCAGCAGAAAATGTGCAAAGGGTGTAATGAGACCCACATGAAGCAAAACTTACAATAGACACATAAAAGTCTGTTAAGGGTAATTCATGGTCCCATGAAAGGGGCTACCACTCCTTTTACTCTGTGCAGCCCCAAGAAAGAAACCCCAGCCAAGAGAAAATGAGCAGCATACTCCCTGCAGGGAACTTTCAGCGGGTAATGGAGAGGGAGATTAGAACCTAAAAGCCTTGTCCAAGAAAATTGGAGCGGCATGTTGCCTGCAGGGAACTTTCTCGAGGTGTTGGATAAGGAGCTGGAACTCTAGGGCACCTGCTTGACACTCTATTGTCAAGTGACAGTTTCTTAGTGGTTAATGCCTTGTCGAAATAATTTTTTTGAATGCAGTTTTCTGTAAAAGTTCCACTTATCAAAGGTGAATTCGGGAGCATTAACAAAGATCATGAGTCAATGAAGGCACATATGTTAACTGGATTTTTAGGAAGAGACCTCCCATGTAACCATCTTATAAGATTTATGTAACTTTTCCATTCCTTGAAGTCATATAAAATGCATCTCTTCCAAAAAAATCCAATACCGAGAGGGGGACTTGTTCAAATTCTAGCTTGGGCTAGAATAAAAAGGTTCTTACCAATGCATGTAACCATCTCAGCAGCACTCACCCCTATGAGACCATTAGACAAGGGGATGATTTTGTGAAGCTGGCTACAGGTCTAGTTTTATAACCCATGAAACCCAAGAATTAGAGAAAATATATGAAAAATTTTGGAATCTCCATAAAAAGTATTGTCCTATTTGTATGAATCAGCTGGTTCAATGTAGGCTCAATAATTTAGATAATGTAAATATGGAAATATTTCCAGGTTATGCAAAGTAGACTGCATATTTTGAAGGGTGAATTCTAAGGGGCCTAAAGTTATGCAGGATATGATGCAAAGCACCACAAGATAACAACCACAGGTGATGTTAATGAAGGGAGTCATGGTGAGTTTATCCCACTGGTTCAGACTTTTTACTCTCTAGCCTCTTATCCCATTGGCAAAGCTTTTGGTACCGGCAGTGCCTTAAAAATCACCCATTTCTCCAATTGTTTTTTGATACATGTTAATGTAGGATTGGCAGGCCCACACCCAATCTGGACCACATGCAGGGGTTCCAGTCCCCGACCTCCTCTATGTCATTCAACCAATTATATGCCCCTTGCTGTGGGTAGCCTGTTTGCTGGTGGGATTTGATCCTGGGTCACTCTGCTACGATTGCATCCATTTCACCGTTACACCACAACCCAGGGGACTCTTAGGGTAGCCTGTTCGCTGGCGGGATTTGAACCTGGGTCGCTCCACTACGAATGCATCCGCTTCACCGTGACACCACAACCTATTTATCCAATTGTTATACATGTGAAATTATTACTAACAAACAATTTTAGACATAAAACTAATAATGTTAAATTGTTAATCATTGAAAAAAAGATAAAGCTTTGCCATTGAACGGGAAAAAAATAGAGCTCTTTTAAGTGGCAAATCAAAGTATCCAGGCAAAAAGGAGGATGGCTCTGTATTTTCAGGTAAGTATTCATTTTTTTCCTGTTTTCCCATTCAAATAAGAAAAAAAATCTGACGCTCTACATTTTCAGGTGAGTATTCATTTTCTTCCGTGTAACTGCATCCTAAAAATCTGTAGCGGAGGTCAAATTTTCATCTATCAGAGAACCACTTTTCTATAAAAAGGAGAATTTGACAGAATGGATACTCCTCAATCCGCACTAAACCAGAATGAGGCTAGGTTTGAGTCCTAGGTGAATTTGACAGAATGGATACCCCTAAATTCTTGACATTAAACTAGGATGAGGCTAGATTCGAGTCCCTTGAGTCTTACGCGAATTTGGTCAAATGAATATCCTGCCATCCTTACACCAAACCTAAAAATTCAATTACTCATGCACCTGAATCGCGATGTTTCCCATCCCCCAATTAAGGATAATAAAATCATTTCTGTAAGTTCTTTCCAAAAATAACTACAATGAATGTGTTCAGTAGAAAATCATTATATCCTTTTTAAATGTTCTCAAGAAAAAACTTGTTAGCCAACAGCAAAGAAACAAATAACTATTATTAAACGAAATTTGATTAAGGGGAGACAAACAATTATCATTATAAAAAAAATTAGTTGAAAGGATATAAACAATTACTATTAGAAAAAAGTTTGTTGAGGGAAACAAACAATTACCATTAAAAAAAATTGCTGAAGAGAAACAAACAATGCCAATTGAAAAACAATTTGTTGAAAGAAACAAAATAATTACTTTAATAAAAGAAAGGACAATTTTTAAAATTCAAGGCGTGCAATTTATTCAATAACAATTTAAGCAAATTAATGCTCCGTTAAAAACACCGGTGGAAAGGAATTACACCCCAAACAACAACTCAAACAAATAAAAACCTATAAAGATACATTAGCTTCTAACCCCATGATGTCTCCATCTGATCAAGGTTAACATCAATATGATCCTTTACGGAAGCTCTATTCAAAGGTTCCAATCAACTATTGGTTGAGCTGTCACGAACCAAAGAAGCCTTCCCTATCAATTGGCCAATCACTTCCTCACTCTTTTGAGGATTTACTTTGTTTATTTTCCGCTAACCTGTCTCTCTTTGCACCCTTCTTGGACTGACTTCAGCATTACTTGTGTTGGACTCCTTCAAAGGATCTAAAGCAGCCATTACCTTAGGACCTTAATTAATTGCTTTGATATCCTTCAAAGGATCTGGGGAAACCATTACATCAGGTATTTCATCTTTTTAGGTGCTCAAAGCAGCAAATGGGTTAAGGCCAAACCCGGCTTGAGCTTGGACTTTCTCCTTACCTTTAGAGATAGATTTAGGGTCTCTCTTCCCCTTCCTGCCAACTATCTCGAAGTTCTTTTTCTCACAATTTTTTTCGGCCATCACTTGCAGGGAACAGTCCCGGGACGGATGACCGTGGGAGTGACATCAAACACGCCGAAAAGAAAGGCTGCCATAACATGCCATCGTCGGGTGAAGAAGGAAATAGTGAGTGAAAAGTATTCAATAATAATAATAAAGGAGGTGGTCAGGGACTAAAACCCTGCTTGTGTTCCGGATAGGTATGGCCCTGTCAATCCTACAATTAATATGTATCAAAAATTATAGTAAAGGAAAGAGTGACTGAAAAGTATTCAATAAGTCCTTAGAGGCTCGGTGGATTGATAAGTTGGGACACTTGTTGCAAGGTGGACTGATAAATTAGGACACTTATTGCAGGAGGACCAAGGTTCCAACCCAGCTTATACTCGTCTCCTCATTAAATTAATAGTAATATGAATAATTGGGTGGCTTAAACCGCCCACTATTTTATGTAATTATTAAAATGTAATAGAAAAAAATATTCAATAATAATAATAGAGGTGAAGAGACTTGGAAGAAAAATAGTCTAATATCATTCAATAAAATTTTATTTTAAACAATTTTTCATTCAAATTTTATTTTAAAACAATTTTTCCTTCAAATTTTATTTTAAAACAATTTTTCCTTCCTGTCAAAAGTTTTAACGAGGTGAAATTTACCTGGTCGTATGCATAGCGGGCATTGGGGTCAGAAAGCACGGAATAAGCCTCGTTTAGCAGAATTGCCATATGATGACCATCGTCGCCGGCTATATCCGGATGACATTTCTTCTGCAACCAGCGGTACGCCGTTCGAATCTGCTGCTGCCCCGCCGTGCTGTCGATGCCCAGAAGCTCGTATAAATCATACCCCAATTCCTTCGCCCCTGCGCCGCCAGGCAGAGAGGCGCATCTGCAACTGTATCTGCCCTTGCTCCTTGCAACAAGTGTTTTCACTTGATATTTTCCCTGACGCCCAGAAAATCGAGCATGAGGAAGACGAAGTAGTGTCAACTGATTTTTTACTGGCAGACCATTTAGACCATATGATACGGCCGCCATGGCCGCCGATTTTTTTCTTTTTGTCCAACTAAATTAGGAATCTTCCAATAAGTGTGCAATTTTGTGGAATAGGAAGGATTGCATTTGCATTTGTATGGGAATTGGAATGCACAGGCGTGGGCGCGTATGATTTGGGCGTGAATTGCACGTAAAACCCGACGGAGAATGCGTGTGAGAAGGCGCAATCGTGTGCCTAAAAAACACCATTTTTGAAAAAAAAAAAAAAACTCGAAGCCCAATTTTTTGGGGGCTGAAAATATCTTTGAATTGACGGCATGGAAGAAAAATCTCTCCTCAAGTTTCAATCACTACGGTGGCACGCAAACATAAAAATCAGTCCTCATAATTGATACGGACGGTGGGGTAGCAGGGACGACGCAACGAAATGTTCGGTGAGAAACCCTGCCAAATATAACTCGCAGTTGCCCCAAAAGTGCAGGTTAGGTTGGATGGGATGTCTCATTTTTTTGCATAAGGTATTTTTTTGAGTTTTATTTTTTCTATTTTTTTAACGTTTACGTTTTTACTATCTTTCATTTTTGTAAAGGTATCAAATGTAAAGGATGTCTCATTTTTTGTAAGGGAGATATTTATGTGATATATTGAGTTTATTCTTGATACATTAGTGAAGGTCAACTCTTGACGATTAATGTTATCTTATTGAGAGTGATTTTTTGTATTTTATTTATAATTGGAGCCCATATTATTTTGATAGGTATTTGGTGACGATTATTTCATGTAATAGGAAGAATTGTAAGATATATAAGATTGTAAATATCTTATGGGGAATCAGAATATTTTTTGAAAACAACCACATATATGAGTAAGGAACGTGGCTTTGAATCTAAATTATAGACAATGTGAACAATTTCTCTGATGGCTCCATTAACTAATCCTACTTTCACCCATAGATTGGATGTCTAATATAATCTTTTATCCTTTATATAGAATTATGATTGGCTCAAGCTAAGTGTCGTTGTGGTTAGGTGTCTCAATTTATCTACTTTGTTCAACTTTACATATTGCAATTGGAATGTATAATGGTTTTAATATTTATTTGTTATGCATTGTTGTCAATTTGTTAGTTGCATACAAATGTGTTGAGATTTTGAAATATTCTTGTTCTTTGGGAGGCATGAAGGATGTTGTTCTTTGCATGAGCATATTCAAGTCTTCCTTTGTTGGGTTTGCATTTTTTATGTTTTTTTTAATAACTGGAGATTGAGGTATAGCCTAGCGACTCATACCTGATGTTGGTTAATAAATTTATGAATAGTAGTTGGTTTTGCATGCATCCTTATTGATGGAAATTTTTGTGTAATGCTAAAATTGTGTCAAATGTTCACCACAGTATGTGAACTAAAAAAATTCTGATCAAAATGCAATATCTACGCAATCGAACACACTCCTCATTTGTTCTTTTGTGCATAGCTCGCACTTCTCACGCAATCCTGCACACTTCTTTGTAATAAGCTTGTTCATACTGTTGACCATTTTTGGCCCTGCAGGCTAAAAGTCGGTCTCCTGCTTTCCATGTTGTTCTTAGCTGTCAGTCTTGGATGTATCCACCTTACTGCAAATGCTCAATTTCCCTTTGAAATAAGTCATGATCTTATAAAGAGTTGAGAGATCTAGGACCTGTAGGTTTTCAATTCAATATGGAGCTTATTTCACTTTGAGCAATTGCCTCGGACAAGCCTTTTAGCAAGGGAATGGGTTAGTTCAAAGAATGATAGTCTTTTACAAAGCTCTAAAGACAAAGTGCCCTTTCAGAGGGTAGTCAGGTTGCAAACTGGACCATTCCAGCAGGTTGCGGAGGGCAATTATGGACCCAAAGTGCCTTGCGGAGGGCAGATTTTTCCTTCGAAAAAATGACAAGGCAGAAGACCGAGAGGTAAGTTTTCCTTCGAAAGAGATCCATGCAAAAGACAAACGATTTCCTTTAGACTTTTGTCCCGAGGGAAATCCAAAGGAAAAGAGCAAAGGATTTCTTCTGACTTTTATCTGAAGAAAATCCATGTGGAACCAAAGGTGAATTCCTTCGGACATTTTATCTAAAGAAATTCACAAAGGAAGGTCGAGACTTTGAAGAGAAGATTTCCTTCGAAGGAATTGACAAGACAAGGGAGCCCGAAGGGCAAGTGCCCATGCGGGGGACTCCCAACAACCCAAAAGGGGATTTTTTCCATTTTTTGAAGGGACACCTTCCCTTCAGGAAGGTTCAGTTGCAGCAGCCCAAAGAAATTATCAAAGGGGTGACGGGCCTAAGAATGTCAATTTCAGCATGGCGAACTAGCCATTGGAGGTTCAAACGTCGAGTGACGGGTGTGCGAACATCAAATTCAAGGCAGTGAAATAGCTGTTAGTTTTAAAATAGGCGACAAAACCATAGACGTCAACTTTAACGGGATGCATTAGCCGCTGAGAAAGAAGCCCAAGGAGCCAGCAAAAGATGAGAAGAATAGCCCAAGAGAGCTCAAATTGCTAGAAAGTGATAAAAATAGCAAGGAAAAGGGGAACGAAACAAAGAATCCATAATACGACCATGCACACATACGACAACATTTGGAATGTTTCAAAAGATGCACCCAGCCAAGCACAGACACAAATTAAGTAGTCCAGGTGGCAGAAGAAGGTGTCGACAGGAGAAGTTATTGTTGCGAATGAAATAGTCTCCACCAAGTGGTTATCAAAGAGCACAAACATTCAATGACACGGCCTATTTTTCTTCGTTTGAGCATGGATGAGTGGACAGTCGCGTAAGTTTCATAAAGAGGGGCGGCTTTGTCATTCAAATGATCAAGCAACCCATGCTTTTACAATGACATTTAATATGATTTAAATGCCAAAGTTAAGACTTGGACTGCCACAACATGGCTCCTTTAGCGGACTTCCTCTTTCCAATGTGTTCAACGCAACATGGGCCACTTGTTCTGAAAGGTGCCATAGTCTTCTTTTTCATGTTATATATTGTGACCTCTCGAGTTGAGAAGGATGTCTCTCATTTTGTAAGGTGAAGCCCTGCCAAAATTCACCTTTGATCAACAAGAATGTGTTTTACCTCTATTTGACTGGTTATGCTTTTGAGTGTGTTTGTGTATCAATTTTGTGTTCAGTCATTTTAGCTTGATGCTTTCATAAATTGACACCAACACACCTAGTGCAGACAAAGCACCATTTCTGTAGGTTAACAGGAAGTGTTGCATCTGGAGCGCAAAGATAGAAAAGGGTTATCAAACAGTGTGTTTTCTACATTGCATGTGGTAAGTTCATTTTCCATGTGTCTTCATTAAGCCCATTGTTAAAGCTCCCTACAGTCTGATATTTTCATCAAATAAAGTGTATGTATGCCCTCTTCTGGTCTGAAGTGTGAATAACTAAGTAGATCAAAATCATTTGGTGCATCACCAATTAGATTTGTTTATGTTTTGGTTGTATCCTTCTCCTTTTTCACCCCCCCCCCATTGTTAGCAGTAGTGGTAAAAGACTTCAGAGATGCATCAAAGGGAGCTAGTCCTTATCTAGAGATTCTCCCCTCAGTTTTGCCAAACCCATATCAAAAGGAGAGTCTCCATTGTATCACGTGGAAGAGAGAAACCCAACCTTCTTCCAAGGGTGCAATCCACAGTGTCAACAGTTTTTGGCACACCCAATGGGACTCATTTTAATACTCAAGAAAATTCTAAGATTGGTGTTGGACCTATTACAGCAAGAATGAACCACTAATCAGCATTTGGTGACTCTATTTTCAAGAATATCAGTCTTTAGTCTGAGATCAGTCTGACACCCCATGCCTAAAGTCACCACAAGATCTTCTGCCAAGGGTGTCCCTTTTGAATTCATTGAAATACCATTAAACTTAGCAAGGTGACTGAGATTTGCAAGGACCCATCCCTATACAACAAGTCATTTTCTCATACCTGCTATAAAATATACTTACGTAAGAAGATCCCAGTAGAACCCGATTGTCACCATGGCTTTACCTTTCGTAGCCTTTCATGGACAAAGCCCGTTAAATCTTCTGCATGATGACCCAATCCCAAGGATGGCTCTTAAGAGTGTTCCTCCTTTTAATGGGGATGGGTCTATTACTGCCATTGAGCACATCAAAAATATTACCAACCTCTGTAATATTCACAACATTACTGAAGTGAACATTGCTATCAGGTTGTTGGCATTGTCTTTTAAGGGTAAGGTTTTGAATTGGTATGGGACGTTTCCTATGAATTTAGTCAGCACATGGAATGAATTAGGCACTCTCTTAACAAAAAAATTCAGGGAAAAGAGTGATCACCTCTCTCTTACTGAGCAACTAACTACCATGAAGAGATATCCATATGAATTCATGTAAGATTTCAATACCCGATTTCAAAAGACATGAGAAAGAATCTCTATTTTGGTAAGGCCGACCCCAAGCTATGCCTTCCTCTATTATTTAAAAGCTTTGAACAGTGACATTGATGTCATGATACAATCCATAGGAGGACAAGTGCTGCTAGCTGCCTATGAAATAGCCATAGCAGTTGAAAATTACCTAGTGCAAGCGGGAAAGATAGCCCCTAGGCCTCATATGTTGCTCTTCCTTGAATTGCCACCTCCAGTCTAAACTGTTGCACCCACCTTAGCTCTTTTGTCTGGCATAGAAAAGCTTATTGTTACTTTGCCCAATGATCTTCATGAAGTTAAGAGCTTGTTGCAAAACGTGACCAATGAATTAATGGCTCTCAAAAGGTAACAAGCTCAAAACTATCAGTCGAATCAGGGATATCAACAGTTCAGACAAGTAAGTAGACCCCCTTTTTAGAATTATAATCAAGGACAGGGTCAGTTTGCACAAACCAGACCATATCAAAGGTATAATCCAGGCGCTCATTCATCGTCCAAGGCTCTTGTGCCCACTCAAAATAATTTGGTACAAGAACAACCAAATTGCTCACCCCTGGGATATGGTCAAGATCAAGGTGCTTATATAAATGAGACGCCGAGTCAATATATGAATGCACAAGACAATCAGGCTGCCTAATTTCCATGCTTTGAGATGTCAGTACAACCTAACATGGGTAGCAGTCAGGCTTAGCCTGATTCCACTCTCATGAATGACATGGAAGGTGAATTTTGTGTAGTCAACCACGTGGGCAGTATGAACAACCAAGGTGTTAGGTTGTGGAGCTAAAAGCTTCACTGATGCAAACAGAGGAGGTTGTTGAGTTGCAGAGAAACCGACGTCGACAGGCCAACCGACGTCGGTCATATTCAGTGTGCAGAGCAATCAACGTCGGTTAGGGGCGGCTGACATCAGTCAGACAGGAACCAACGTTGGCAACCTGTGTGTGCATGCGTTTGCATGCGCTTCCAGAACTGGTCTAATTTTAGACGGACAGTCAGTTTGCATGTAAAAGACTAATTTTAGTCTTGAGTCTGCGTTTCTAATTATTGTAATTAGGAAGTCTAATTATTGTTTGTATGGGATCTATTTAAGAGACCCATGGGGTTGTATTGTAATTTGTAGAATCATAAGGACTTGCAAAGGCAAGGACAAGGGTTCTTCCAGGTGTGTAAGATCTAGGGTCTGCAGGTGTGCAAGACTAGGTTGATTTACAGGTTGTGCAAGATCAGGAAGAAGATCTACATGGTAAGTAAGGTCAGTTGATCTATAGGTGTGTGTGTGTGTGCAAGGTCAAAAGAGATCTGTGGGGTAGCAAGGTCAAAGGAGATCTGCAACACAAGGAGCAAGATCAGGGAGATCTACTTGGAGTACGTGGTGTACTCAGTGGTACTGAAAGTGGGCAACAATGATTGAGTTGATTGTCACTTACTGGTTGGTGTACTGGCAGTATTGTTACTAACTGGTTGAAACAACAACTCTGTGTTTGAGTTGATTTTGTTTGTAATTGAGAGAAAGAACTCTTGAGGGAAAGAGATCTGTACATCTGAGAGGTGTGGAAGAAAGTGTGATTTCTTCATTGTATTTCCTTCTGGAAGAGTATTAATACAAGGTTGTATTGTCTCTCATATTCTGTGTTGTTTCTGAATTTTAGTTACATTTTACTTCTGGTTAAATTTCGTGTTTAGATGCTTATACAAAAGTAATCAAGTGTACTCTCAAGGAGTAGGGATCCTGACACAAGGCAATTATGTTGCAGCCAACACAAGGTCTAAAAAGAGAGCTATGGAGGAAGCTCAAGGAGCTGTCCAAACGTCCACATCATCTTCCTCATCACATATGAACCAAAAATTTCCAAATTATAGGCTGGTGGTTGTGCCCTTAGCCCCTTGGCCTGCGCCTCAGGCTGCAAGTGCCTCTAAAGAAAACTTAATGGGTAGCAATCCTCATATCAATGTGGTGGACTAGATGAAGAAGCTGCACATGAATATCTCTTTGTGGGATTCATTGGCAATATTGAGACAAAAACACATACTCCAGAAGGAGTTGCATGAGCTATATGAACTAGTTGTCCCAACAAAAGTGGATAACATTTTGATCATGAATGAGCACCCCTTCCACAACAGGCCAAGTAAAGAAAGAAGAAAAGGTTCCCCCTTTCTATCTATCTTTAGTCATAAGAATTTTTTTGGTGCATAATTGCATTATTGATAGTGGGGCAAGCACCTTAGTAATGCCAAAATGTATAGTGAATAAGTTGGGACTCAAATATGAGAAATGACCAAGGGAGTCATATAGCTCGATGGATCACCAGCTAAGACAGTAGGAGTGGTGAGAAGCTTGAACTTGACGCTCCACGCATGTCCAATTTTCTCAGTTCCCAATGACGTGGCAGTGGCGAATGTTCCTCCCTGCTTTGCCATTTGCTTGTCTAGGGATTTCACATCCAAAATAGGCAGGTACCTAGCAGCAAACTGGTCTTACATAGTTTTTTAAACCAAATATGGGACTAAGGTCAAATCGAGTCAAATCCAATCCATAGAGATCATTTGGAGCCATACTCACTCAAAGCGGTGAATGTCAGCTACGCCATTATTGATGAAAAAGAATTCCAAGTGGATCAATCTCTGCCCTCTTCTCTTGAAAGAGTTGCTGACCTGCTCTTAGACGAATGGGGAAGCGACAACTTTGAACATGACCCATACAAATTCATAGAAGAGGTAGGTCTTAGAATCTATTACATGCACGAAGAGGGTACTCTTCTACCCAATTTGATGAAAGCAAACCAAGAAAGCTCAGGTTTATGGCAACTCTTCTTTGATGGCTCAAAAAGCAAACTGGGAGCTAGTGGTGGAGTAGTGCTAATTTCTCCCTCAAAGGAGAAATACTTCTTGACTTTCAGGTTCTATTTTTCTTACACTTACAATGTTGCAGAGTATGAATCTCTCATCCATGGTTTGGAGTGGGCAAGAAAAAAAGGAATTAAAGAGCTGCAAATTTTTAGGGACAACGAGTTGATCATAAATCAGGTGAGAGGCCGAAATCTGACCAAGAATTCCTTGCTAAAGTCTTATAAGCATAGAGTATGAGACTTAGTGGAGAGTTTCCTTGCTTTCAATGTTATTTTCATAACAAGAGATCAGAATAAACAAGCAGAGAAACTAGCAGCAGTTGGTGCTCAGTTTGACATCCCTAAGGAGATAGGCCGAGACAACAATCTGTGCCATTTAAAAGTGGTAATCAGACCCTTTGTGCCTGATAACATCACCAACTAGCATGTGTTTGATAGCGATCAATAGATAACATTCTTATTGCAAGAGGAGGCTGAGTTTGCCTCTAAAAATCAAACCAAGCTACAACAGCAGTATGGCAGCTAGATTATTCAGCTAAAGAACAACAAACTTCCCAAAGGCTTGGCCACTCTCGAAAGTATTTTCAATGAGGATGACTAATTTAAAAATGATAAATCAAGCATCACAACAAGGAAATAAAATTATGAAAAGGTTGAGATATTCAAGAACAAGCTGCTTGCACTTGGGAAGGTACATACAGATCATGATAGGTAGGCTTTCAACTTGTTGTGCCAAGAATTTGTCGATGTCTTCGCTTGAGAGTATAGCGACTTGAAGGGTTTTGACCCAAGTTTGGCCCAACATACCATTGATATGGAGGAAGGTGCCAAGCCCATTAAACAAAAATAAAGACCTGTCAACTCAAAGATTGAGCCTCTCATGCAGAAGGAACTCACCAAGCTGATTGAGTCCAGGATCATATTTTTGATCAAACACTCTTCTTGGCTGGCCAATCTAGTTCTTGTCAGAAAAAATAATGAGAAGATCATATTATGTGTAGATTTCAGAGACCTCAATAGAGTGTCATTGAAAGACCACTATCCTCTCCCAAGTATGGAGCAGATCATATAAATGGTGACAGGCAGCAAATGTTTCTCCCTCCTAGATGGGTATTCAAGGTACAATCAGATTTTAGTGCAAGACTGTGATCAATACAAGACAGCCTTCACTACCAAGTGGGGAATGTCTGCTTATCGAAAAATGCCATTTGGACTGTCCAATGTTGGAGCCACTTTTCAACGAGCCATGGAAATGGCTTTCCAAGGCCTGATAAATAATGTTGTATTGATCTATCTTGATGATGTGACATTATTTTCTAAGGAATTAGGCCAACATTTGAAACACCTTAGGCAAATATTTGAGAGGTGTAGAGAGTTTGGTATCTCTCTCAACCCAAAGAAATGTGTTTTCACTATCCATGAAGGTAAACTATTTGGCCATGTTGTTTTGAAAGGGGGCTTGACCATTGATCCAGAAAGAGTTCGTGCCATCCTAGCGTTGTCCTTGCCTAAGCATAAGAAAGGTCTGCAAATTTTTTTTAGCAAAATAAATTTCATTAGAAGATTTATCCCAAATTTTGCCAAGATAGTCAATCCATTGACCTCCATGCTGAAGAAAGATGAGAAATTCATGTGGAGAGCACAAAAGAAGGATAGTTTTGAAGGGATCAAGCAGGTTATCGCCCAGGATTCTACCTTGATCAGTCCCAACTTCACCAAGGATTTCAACCTCTACACCTTTAGAAATGAAGAGGTAATCTCTGCTATGCTTACCCAAGCAAATAGCGAGCACCTTGAACATCCGCTTGCATTTTTTAGCCAAGGTCTATAAGGTTTTGAGATCAAGTATACATATGTGGAGAAGCAAGTCCTTGCAGTCATACAAATCCTAAAGAAATTTAGACATATGTTGTTCAATAACAAGGTTCATCTCATGGTGCCACATCCTAGCATCAAAGATTTCTTGATCAATCGTGATCTAAATGAAAAGAGAGCAGGATGGATCACCAAAATAATAGAATATGACGTGGACATCAAAACCACTAAGCTGGTAAGGGGAAAAGGCCTGTGTGAACACCTTATTAAAAACCTTAAATAGTAGAAAGAGGACATTTTGCTAATCCATGATGAAGCTACAGTGGAAGAACCAACAATTATGAAGGATTGGGCATCAAACATGAAATGTTTCCTTCTCATCGGTGAGTGCTCGCAGGGCCTTGATAGGACCAAGAGGATATATTTTAGACTCCAATCTCTCCCTTATGTCCTGATTGATGGGGTGTTATTCAGAAGGGATTTCTCAAGAGTACTCTTGAGGTGCATAGACCCAAGTCAGGTTGACAGGGTGATGTCCGAGTTTCATGACGGGTCAGCTGGTGGTCACTTTGCTCCTAAGCCTACAACTACAAGGATTGTGAGAGCTGGTTATTTTTAGCCCACTTTATTCAGAGACACTCACACTTGGGTATGAAAGTGCCAGAAGTGTGCGCTCTTTGATGGGAAACAATGGCTGGCTATAATGCCTCTATAGCCTATTCAAGTGGAACAACCATTCATGTAATGGGGCCTGGACTTCATAGGGATAATCAACCTTCCCTCCAGTGCTGGCCACAAATGGGTCTTGATTGCTACAGACTACTTTACGAGATGGGTAGAATCTTTTGCTTTGAAGGAGGCCAAAGAAAGTGCAGTCTTAGATTTTTATGAAGGTCTGGTGACAAGGTTTGGAGTCCCAACTACCATCATCTCAGACAACGCAATGAATTTTTTGGGAACTCAAATGAGTGAATGGGCATTAGGATATGGCATCTATCTTAGCACTTCTTCCAACTACTACCCAGAAGGGAATGGGTTGGCTAAGTCCACCAACAAGAATCTGATCAGAATTATCAGAAGGACAATGGAAGAGAATCAGAGAACTTGGCATGCCAAGTTGAAAATAGCCCTGTGGGTAGACAAGGTTACTCTAAAGAGGGCAGTTGGCAATTTGCCATACACGCTTGTGTATGGAAGGAAAGCTAGACTTCCTATTTCACTTGAATTGCCAGCTTTGGATCTTGCTTACCAGCTGTAATTGGAAGAAGGCAACAGCATGGAGGTCAGGCTATGTGAATTGATGGAACTTCAGGAGATAAGGGACCAAGCCATGGTTTCTATGATCAGCCGTCAGCAACAAACAAAGAAGCACTTTGATAAGAAATCTCTGTCAAAATGCTTATTTAAAGGTGACATCATCTTAAAATGGGATGAGGACTAAGCTAAGCCTTGAAAGCACACAAAGTTTGACACTTTATGGAGTGGTCCGTATGTCATCACTCAGTGCAAGCAACACAATGCATTCTAACTCTCCAAGTTGGATGGTGAAGAACTTCATATCCCAATTAATGGGATATACCTTAAGCACTATCACTAAGCCTTCTCTCATTATGTACATATTTTCTTTGTTTTTCCCTATTTTTCCTAAGTGTTTTTGCACATGTTCATAGTTTTTTAACCTTGTGTGTGTTTTATTTACCATTTGGGGTAAAAGCTTCATGATTGATTCTTGGATATCTCAAGGCTATCATCAACCTTTCGAGCTATGTTTTGACTCCATGCCCAATGGACTTGCAAGTCACTAGTTTCTTAAACATGGCATGCATGCTTCCCCTGGGAATCACCAAATTTGTTAGCCATTTTTGGCCCTGTAGGCCAAAAGTCGGTCTCCTTCTTTCCCTGTTAGTCTTGGATGTATCCACCTTACTACAAATGCTCAATTTCCCTTTGAAATAAGTCATGTTCTTATAAAGAGTTGAGAGATCTAAGACTTGTAGGTTTTCGGTTCAATATGGAGTTTATTTCACTTTGAGCAATCACCTCGGACAAGACTTTTGGCAAGGGAATGGGCCAGTTCAAAGAATGATAGTATTTTACAAAGCTCTAAAGACAAAGTGCCCTTTTGGAGGGTAGTCAAGTTGTAAACTGGACCGTTCCAGCAAGCTACATAGGGCAATTATGGACCCAAAGTGCCCTTGTGGAGGGCAGAGTTTTCCTTCAGAAAAATGACAAGGTAGAAGGTCGAGAGGTAAGTTTTCCTTCGAAAGAGATCCATGCAAAAGATAAATGATTTCCTTCAAACTTTTATCTTGAGGGAAATCCAAAGGAAAGGAGCAAAGGATTTCTTCAAACTTTTGTTCAAAGAAAATCCATGTGGAACCAAAGGTGAATTCCTTCGGACAAAATGCTCGTTGGGAATTTCTTTGAACATTTTGTCTGAAGAAATTCACAAATGAAGGCAGAGACTTTGAAGAGAAGATTTCCTTCAGGCAAAATGTCCGAAGGAATTCCTTCAGACATTTTATCCGAAGGAATTGACAAGATAAGGGAGCCTGAAGGGAAAGTGCCCTTACGGGGGACTCCCAGAAACCCAAAAGGGGACCTTTTTCCATTTTTTGAAGGGACACATTCCCTTCAGGAAGGTTAAGTTGCAACAGGGCGAAGAAATTATCAAAGGGGTGATGGGCCCAAGAACGTCAATTTCAGCATGGTAAACTAGATGTTGGAGGTTCAAATGTCTGGTGACAAGGGCACGAACGTCAAATTCAAGGCAGTGAAATAGCCATTGGTTTTCAAATAGGCGATAGGCCCGTAGACGTCAACTTTAACGGGATGCATTAGCCATTGAGAAAGGAGCCCAAGGAGCCAGCAAAAGACGAGAAGAATAGCCTGATAGAGCTCAAACTGCTAGAAAGTGACAAAAATAACAAGGAAGAGGGGAACAAAATAGAGAATCCATAACACGGCCACACACACATATGACAACATTTGGAATGTTCCAAAGGATGCACCCAACCAAGCACAGACACAAATTAAGTAGTCTAGGTGGCAAAAGGTGTCGACAAGAGAAGTTATTGTTGTGGATGAAATAGTCTCCACTAAGTGGTTATGAAAGAGCATAAGCATTCAATGGTGTGGCCTATTTTTCTTTGGTTGAGCATGGATGTGCGGATAATCGCATAAGTTTCATAAGGAGGGGCAGCCTTGTCATTCAAACGATCAAGTAACCCATGCTTTTATAATGACATTTAATATGATTTAAATGCCAAAGTCAAGACTTGAACTGCCACAGCATGGCTCCTTTAGCGAACATCCTCTTTCCAATGTGTTCAATGCAACATGGGACATTTATTCTGAAAGGCGCCATAGTCTTATTTTTCATCCTATTTATTGTAACCTCTCAAGTTGAGAAGGATATCTCTCATTTTGTAAGGTGAAGCCCTGCCAAAATTCACCTTTGATCAATAAGAATGTGTTTTACCTCTATCTGACTGGTTATGCTTTTGAGTGTGTCTGTGTATCAATTCTGTGTTAAGTCAATTTAGCTTGATTCTTTCACAAATTGACACCAACACACCTAGTGTAGACAAAGCACTATTTTTGTAGGTTAATAGAAAGTGTTGCATCTGGAGCATAGAGACAGAAAAGGGTTATCAGACAGTGTGTTTTTTATAGCGCTTGTGATAAGTTCATTTTCTATGTGTCTTCATTAAGCCCATTGTTAAATCTCCTTATAGTCTAGTCTTTTCATTAGATAAAGTGTATGTCTGCCCTCTTCTGGTCTAAAGTGTGAATAACTGTGTAGATCAAAATCATTTGGTGCATCACCACTTAGATTAGTTTCTATTTTGGTTGTATCCTTCTCCTTTTTCACCTCCCCCCATTGTTAGCAGTAGTGGTAAAAGACTTCAAAGATGCATCAAAGGGAGCTAGCCCTTATCTAGAGATTCTCCCCTCAGTTTTGCCAAACCCACAGCAAGAGGGGAGTCTCCATTATGCCGCGTGGAAGAGAGAAGCCCAGCCTTCTTTCAAGGGTGCAATCCACATCATCAACACATACTCCCATGTACAAGTCCTGCACTTGTTCATAAAATTTTGTGCAATGATCACCTTAGATTGCAGTCTGCAGATCTCATTATGCACTCCTAAGCTTGTAGTCATGTGTACCTCACTGGGATCTAATTTTAGACCTTCAGTATGCAGTGTGCATTCCAATTGAATCATGGAAGAATTTTATCGATTCATTGAAGGAGAAATACTACCCTCTCCAACACTTTGAAGATGAATACATCAAGTTCTATCAATTGCATCAGTGCAAGGATTAGTTAGTGAAAGACTACACAAGCACATTCTATGACTACTCTGGGTGCTTGCATGAGAACTTGAGCGAACAACATAAGGTGATGAAGTACAACAATAGACTCTCACCTTATATCCATGCAAAGATGGAGCTCTCAACTTTTAACACTCTAGGGCAAGCATATCACAAAGCCACCATGATCGAAGCCAAGGTAAAGATGAAGCAGTATTTCACTTCTTCATCCAATGCAATGTGCAAGGGCTATTCATTACACAACTCCACATCGTATCCTTTTGCATAAAATCACAACACTTATTTCAAGATGAGCAGCCTTAGAAGACTACTCAATACTCAAAGGTTTTTGCACCTTCTACTTCAGACAAAGGCAAGAAGATGTTAGGTGATAAGTGGTG
This sequence comes from Torreya grandis, assembly GCA_037957365.1. Lineage (NCBI taxonomy): Eukaryota > Viridiplantae > Streptophyta > Pinopsida > Cupressales > Taxaceae > Torreya > Torreya grandis. The sequence goes on from JARHVA010000076.1 coordinate 7,260,715, forward strand.
CCATTGCCATCCCTCATCCACTCACAATGATTTTAAATGTTGTGTGCAAAAATCATTGCTTGCACAATCTACATCAGGACCCACATCGATGGATAACACTGATCTAGATGCCTCTTGTCTAAGTATCAACACCACTACAATCGACATCTCTAAGGAGTGTGAACGTCTCTTCCACGCCAAGTTATGGGTGAAGGGTCAGCCTCTTCATGTCATCATAGATATTGGTAGTCATAAGAATATCATTGTGCATTCCATAGCTCAATGTCTTGATCTTACCACTACTACACCTTAAGCCATATTCTATGGGGTGGCTATAATAGGGGAAAGATATATAGGTCCGATGATAATGCACTTTTCAGTGCAAAGTCAAGTCTATGGAGGACAATGTCACTTGTGACATCTCACTTCTCGAGGTCTGTGACATCTTCCTAGTAAGATTGTACTTATATGATCGTGAAGCTACATATCAATCTAATTCACAACATTGACTATTCATGCATAAGATCACTTTTACAATCTATTTGAGTTAGCACCCATGACCAAAGTCACCTTGGTCTCTACCAAGCAATGATACAAACTTATCTCGCACGTGTAAGATTTTGTGTTGCTCATGGTTAGCCTTGACACACTTGCACAAATGATAAAGTGCATTTTGGCAACACACACCACTCACACAACATCATAGCAATAGTAGCTCAACAAGTTACTAGAGCAACACAATGAAATCTTTGCAAAGCTTGAAGGCCTTCCAATGTACTACATAGTAAAACACCACATCAATTTGGTTCCTAGATTCCCTCTTTTGAATAGCCCCTTGTATCACATATTGGTTTGGGAGAATGATGAAATCTAGTGTCAGATACAATAGCTCCTTGATCAGGGAAACATTAGAGATATCTCTTCTCCTTGTGGGAGTTTGATAGTCCTCACATCTAAGAAGGATGGGTCTTAGTGACTTTCCATATACTATCATGCACTCGAAAAAATAATGGTGAAGAAGTGGTACCCACTGCTACACATTGACTACCTTCTAGACCAGCTCATGCGCTTGATGGATGATCTTCTAAGGCCTTTTCTCAACTCCATCGTTGTATACTTGGATGCCATTTTCATCTTCAACAAGACTTGGGAGGAGCATATAGATCACATCTCATGCATCTTAGACACCATGCATCAACACAAGTTGCAAGCCAACTTAGCAATGTGTACATTTGATGTTGTGCAGATCCAGTACATGGGCTACATCAATGATTAAATAGGCATCCATGTAGATCCAGAGAAGATCAAAGTGATCCAAGATTGGCCTACTATGTGCAATCTCATAGAATTAAGGAGTTATCTTGTACTTGTTAACTTATACCATAGGTTCATCCTTGGTTTCTCGCATATCTCTTGGGCTTTCAGCTATATAACATGTGTAAAAGGCAATTTCAATTGGAATCATAAGTAACAACATGATTTTGAGGCACTCAGGCAATGCCTCAATGCAAATTATGTTCTCATAATGCATGTCATTGTGCATTCCTTTGAAGTTCACATCGATGCATCTGACTATGCACTTGGTGCATTGCTCATGCAGCATGGACATCGGGTCACATACCATTCAAAGGCATTCAGTGACATGGTGCAAAGGTAGTCTAGCTATGAGAAAGAATTGTATGTTATTTTTCAATCAATCAAGTAATGGTTTCATTACACTCTGGGGAAAGAGATAGTTGTTCATTTGGATCACAATCCACTTTAGTCTTGCAAAATAAAACAAGCTAGAAAATATGTGACACATGAAATGGATGACTTGCCTACATCGGTTCCATCTCATGATCAAGCACAAGAAATATAAGGATAATAAGGGAACACATTGCCTTAACCGACCATCAGTTCACATGCTTATCATAGAGTTGGACATGTGCGGCCACAACTTTATAGACTGGGTATCCCTCTACTCAGTGGATCAGGGCTTTGCAGAGACTTGCACCAAACTCATGTAAGGCAAACAATTTCAAGAGTTCTACTTGTTTGACTAGCTTCTCTACAAGTTTGGACATCTTTGTGTTCTTGGTGGCGCACCTTACCAATGAATCATATGGGAGGTGCACTATGCCAAAACCTCAAGACCCTTAGGCATGATAAAGACTCTAGCAATATTATAGTCACACTTATTCTAGTCTCACATGCACATAGATGTGGAATGCCACATCAAGTCTTGCATTCCTTATTGCATCACCAAACCCACGAATAGGAAGCTACAACTTTACACACCTCTATCAGTTCCATCTAGACCATAGGAATCTATCAACATGGATTTCATGACTGGGTAGTCTACGAAGAGATGTCAGCATGATGTTGTGTTAATTTTAATGAATAGGTTTTCCAAGATGTCTATCATGGTCACATACAAGAAAGATATTGATGTAGTTGACACTATGCAAGCATTCGTCAACCATGTATGGGTTCATTTTGGGCTTCTAACATCCATTGTCTCTGACTGAGATTCATGTTTTGTAAGTCACTTTTGACAAACATTGTGGGACTTGATGGGTACGTAGCTAGATCAATTGACAAATTTTATTCCAAAAACATATGGAAAACATGAAGTGGTCAATTGTATAATTATTCATCTTCTGTGAATGTATAACCACGCACGTGGTTGCACTTGGGATGATAATCTCTTGTACATTCAACATGCCTACAATAGAGCCCTTCATAGCTCTATGGGTTATAGTCCATTCCAGACAAGTCTTGGGTTTCAACCTTCAACACATCTAGACATCTCCTACCACACACTAACTAACACTGAGATGCACACATAGGAATAGGAAACAGACAAAGCTGAGAAGTTTTTGTAACATATGCAATGTATTCATCAACAGGTTCAATAGATTCTCTCTCGCACCCAAGTAAAGTACAAGGAGTGCCATGACACACATCACACACCTCATGCATTTTGAGTTGGTGATAAATTTTGGTTGCACCTTCAGAAGGAATGCTTCAAAGGTCCACACTAGAATATCAAGTATCTAGGATATGGCCCTTTCACCATTTTGTGTGTAGCTAGTGAGAATGCCTTCATTGTTGATCTACCTCCATACATGGGCATGCACCTAGTCTTTAATATGTAAATTCTCAAGTTGTACACTCTACCACTTCTTGAGCCAACAATGACACAACATCCTATTGATTTGGATACTAAACACTTGTGACCTACAGAGAAGGAATAGATCATTGAAGTGACAGACACATGCACCTACCATGACACACATTGAATTTTTTGAGTGGTCAAGGTTGGACAATATGTTGATTGATCTAAGTGGTACACTTCTCAACAACTTCGAGTGTAGTTTCCTCAATTGCACAAGGATGCAATGAAGACCATTACTCTTCAAGAAAGGGTGAATAAGCTTTGTACAGCCTCTATGTAGCCGAACACACTCCTTGTTTGTTCTTTTATGCATAGCTCATACCTCTTACATAATCTTATGCACTACTTTGAGAGAAACTTTCTCATACTCACATGCACAAGTCCCACACTTGATCATAGAATATCATGCAATTATCACCTCATATTGCAACTTATGCATCTCACTATGCACTCCTCAACTCATAGTCCTGTGCACCTCACTGACATCTACTCATAGACTATCCTATTTTGTCAGGCCCCACTTTAACAAAACTACATGATGGGCTACCTCGATCGCATGCCTTGACTAGTGGCCCTAGATCAGCCTAAAATCTAGGTTTGATTGCCATTATCTATCAACCAGGATTCTTGAGATCAAGACCATTAGTAAATATTTGAGAGTCACGTGACCAAATCAACAATCACTACCCAGTTGGAAACTTCATCGTCAGCATGCAAGGAGGGTGAGATGTGTCAAATCAAGCTTCATTGTATTCTACAATAATCATTTATAACTTCCCTTGTAATCATATAATATATGCATCTAACCTTAAAAAGTTAGGTTGATACAATACATAGGCATAACATAGATAACATGTTTCATGTATCTATTATGTAACACTTGCACTATAACACATTGTACCAATTATCCTTATTCTTTATTATTGAATAGAAATTGCATTTCTAAAAATAAGACTTTCGCTCCATTGAATGCATTTTGATTATTTTGTTTGAATATATCTATGTGCATTCACTTTGCACAACCATAACTCGATTGTGCAGATCAACTTCCCTAGATATATTGAAATGTCATTTATAGGTCCCCAACAAGTATAATTGAGAAGATATCAAAATATTTATTATTTTTCTGAGGGAATGCCTCACACAGTTAGCTATTTATATTGTTGAGCATCTTTGGGCATATGAAGCTCATTTCATCAATGAGCACATATTCAATGTGTCTCAGTTCTTGTTGGAAAATTATTAGTGTTTGTCCCTCAAGTGTCTTCATTTCTTGGATAACAATGTGGAACTATAAATGTATTGTCGATGCATTTATGTTAAATGTTGAGAAACCAGTTGGAGTGAGGAGAAGTAGGGGATACATGTTTCTGCCTATAAGTCTATTTAGGCTACGTTTGGTATTGTTAATCAAGTAGGATTTACCTATACCTGTTATTCCTTGTATAATCATCCTGAGTGGTGGATCTTGTGTCTTTTTAGGGCTTGTTGTATAACAATGTTGAAGGTTGTTTGTTATTTACTTGACAACTCATTTGGCAATGGCTCACTTGTGCACATAGCATTTGTATTTTGGATAACTATGAATTGAGAATATATAGATTGTTGTTTTGTTGTGTAGAGGTTGAGTAATACCTTAGAATGATTCCAATTATGGTTGGTGTCGAGGTCATGAATCTAAGAATGTCAATGTCATCTATTTGAGTGTTGCTTAATGGGTGCATGTGAGACAAGAGTTCCCACTCATGCATTTCCACTTCCATCTATACATTTGTTTGTATGTCATTATCATCAGTGCTTCATTCGACATTATTATTTTCTTTTATAGATATTCACTCAATATTCCATGGCTTGTATGAATCCTTGATTTGTTTCCAATGCGTAACAATGTATTTTCTAGTTAAACCAATGTCCATTATAATATTGTGGAATAGTTTGTAAAGTAAGAGCTTTGCCCAACAGAAAGCTTCATATGATGGTGAATTAATAGGAGGTTTAGAAGAGAGATGAGGAAATATGTGAACAATTACTTGAATTGTCATATTTCTCCATTGATTAGTTTTCCTTTTATTGTTGAAAGACCATGTTTGTGCAACTTCAATGAGTGGCATTGTGTCTAGAAAAGAAGGATGATTCAGATATGCATTAATGAAAGATGGTAGTTTTCCTTCCTCAAATGTGCTTTAAAAAACATGTATGAATATTTATTTTCCAACAGATAGGGTAAAAAATGTTTCGATACAAATTATTAAAGGGAACTGTTGTAGCATGTGGCATGTCACTTGTGCACCTATGTCACGGTTGACAATAGCTTATGTGAGGAATTTAATGTATGCAATCATTGTTGGAATTTCAATTACAATTGTAGCTAATATTTTGGGTAACATATGATGGTAGCTTTCAAATTTGTTTTTAGCCTTTACTACTACTTTGTTATATATTTGAACACAACATGGTGACAGACAACTGGTTGGCAATCTACATTTTAATGCCATATTAAAATCATGTTTGCATTTTGGATGTTCACTCTTTCATCATTACATGTTGAAAGGTAAGTTTTATGGGCTTGTTGTCAATTAACATGTTTGAGGTCACATATAATAGCCACAAGGCGTTATATCTACATTATGGAGTGGTGCCCCTTTTCCTTAGACACATAGACTTAATGCATTTAGTGTGATGTTGAACTCGATTTACAAGGTTTTCATAATATTTTTGAGAATTGGCATTAAATATTTTATTTGTGGTGAGAAAGCATGAATCATCAAGGTTGGAACAATGTATTTTATTGTTGATTTTATTTGTGTTGTGTGGGTTCCATGTTGTTACATGTTGATCGAAGAATACCCTTGCAGAATCAACTTGAAGTGGGTCTTCCTAGTCCAAAAAGTCCATGTTATGTGCATTTTCTAACCATATAAATCCATGGAAGTGTGTTTATCCTCTATGTTTCCATTTGTACCCACTTACAAAAAATAAATTAGATAATTATGATTTGGCAGGGTTTTCTTATGTATTAAATTGAGTTTAATAAATTATAGTTTCAATATGACTACATATACCAGTTTTCCTTGATGTGGAGATGTTTGTCAAGGATTTATTCATGGAAGATTGCAAATATTTTATCTATGTATGGAGATGAAAGCGTGCTTTTGAAAACATTTTATGAAAATATAATATAGCAAAAGCAATTATGTTCTTTACAAAATGCATATATGCAAACACATGCAAATTACAATTAGTTGGCATTTATAAGTACATAAATGTATTAAATTACATCAAATGCATCAATTAAAGATGCATCTTATGGTGTAGATTCATCTTTAGTTGCATTTCGTAAGGTAAAATGAATATGTTCTTGATCATTGTACATCTCTAATTTTGTTGGTAGTGTGAAATGATACTTGTAGAAGAACACTTTTTTGACTATTTCCCAAACCTCATTAGGAGATGTCAATATCTTCTTAGATATTATATTGTGATGCCCATAATTGCAGTAGTAACATCATAAAATGGTGTGGTCCATATTTTACCTGTGACTTATTCTAATATAAAATTCAAGCATATTTATATTCATAATCTTCTACATCAATGTTACATTTAAATAAAAGCCAAGATACATCATTTTTTTAATCAAATTTTTATTACATTGTATATAGTTAATTAAAATAATGCAAGTAAGATAACAAAAAATTGTCATTTCAATGTGTATGAAGGTTGCATATAATGTAATTAAAATCCATTTCCTAAGAACTCTTGAATTATGGATGCCAGTAATGATATTAGCATATTCGCACCAACTTTTTCATACCATCTCCTCATTTAACATGCCTTAGGTATATTTGGAGTGATGAAGAACTGTCTATTTGAGTCGGTCTTTATTATTTTTCCATTATATGCCTGAAGTCTACCTTTTATGATGGAAATAACTAAAACCAATAGTGCCTTAGATGCATACAAAATAGCGAAAAGTTTCCCCTGTTCATCACATAAATTTCTCCAAAGGGCTACTTTAATATTATATTTGAAGTTATCTTATAGTATTAGTGTCATTTTCATATTTGAAGTTCCATCTGGCCTTGTGAAATTGTAGGCAATAGTAATAGATATAACATTGTCAATAGTGTTGACCATCGTGTTTGCAATTGCATCTTTGATATCCTTAATTATTTTTAAGTTCAATTGGTATAGTAGGATAGTAGGATTTGTTTCAAAAGAATGTTTAACAGAGGAGATCATGTTGAGTATGATCTCTCATGAACTTTTTGAGTGGTTTTATTTTTTGTTTGCATATTTCAAATTTATGTTTGAAATTGGGTATATTTTAACATTGTGAATTTGATTGAAGAATAGATTGGTCGAAAGAAGTCAGAGTGTTGTCATCTCCTTCATTATCGACGATGTTGAAGTTAAAAACCTACCTTGAACTACTAGTATTTGTGTAATTACGTAGAATACCCTTTTTTAAAAACTCTACCCTCTGTATTCAAGTTATTTTTGTAAGGATTTAAATTTCTAAAACTTGAGTGTGTGGCATTATTTGCATGCCTTCTACTTCACACATTGATCTCGATGCATCGTTGATAACAATTTATTTTCTAATGTTGTCCATTTTTTAAAATATAAAGTTGGTGTATAGGTGAGGAGGCATGATGTGTTTTTTTGGGTGTGGATTACTTCCTATAAAACCAAAAATAAAAACAATAATGATTATGAGTTTTTATTAAGTGTAAGCAAGGCAAAACAATGCATGAAACCTAAATGTGAAGTTGTATTTTGGCATGTAGTATTTATATGTTAGTAAATGTTAAAATGCATTGTTTATGAAATGTAAAAATTCAAATTTGGTGGACATCCACAAGTAAAAATATTGTAGTATGACTTACAATCAATGATACACTAATTTGTGAACATCGTAAAATTGTAGACTATAAAGACAAAACAAAAAAGTTGAAAAATCAAATATCAGTATATACACAAATAGATTTTAATATAAATCTATAAAATATTTAAAGTTAAATAAACAACTATGACTTGTATGCAACAAATATTTGGTTTTTAAAAACATGATGTTGGCATAGAGAACACTATACAATGAGAGTCCTTGGATTGATTATTTTAAAAACCTTGTGCATGCAAGTTCTAACATTGATTTGGGGATGAGTTGGAAGAGCATTACAAGGATTAAAATATCTTTGAAAATGGCAACTCATGATAATAATAAAGAACCTTGTAGAACTTTCCAAATTTCAATATTTATTATAATATTATATCTGATTTTCTTCTCTATACTATATACAATGTAGATCTATTCAAACTAAATCTCAAAAAAAAGATGTTTCAAATATAATATATCTAACATTGACACACTTACATGATGATATACATCATTGTTTAGATATAAACTTTAAAAAAATCAAACTGATTTGAATTTTTTAACATTGTGAAGTTTTTTGGCTTTGTTTGATAAATCTGATTTGGACTTGAGATTGGGAACATGGATTCCATTTTGGATTAATATATGGCTAGATCATATTTTAAGACATGTTCAACAATGTAATATATGAGACTAAAGCCTCTAGAGTATGTTTTGTTGCTTTTAAATCATGTGATGAAAATTGTACGAAGGTCTGCAATAGAAAAGCGCTCCATCAAGTTTTGTTTTGTATTAGGAACAACAGGTTTTGGCATTCTATGATGGATGATGTTAATGACAAACTATTTTATATTGAATTTTTTTTCACAATGTATTTTTTCAACAGTCAAAGACCATGTTGGAGTCTCATTTGGTATAATTGCACTTTTTTAGCTCTTAGTTGTCATATTGTTAAAATATATCTAGGAAAAACCACATAATATGAAATAAAAATCTAAGTATGATGAAATTCAAAAATGATGCATGAATTTAATTATAATTGATTAAAAGATATAAGCTAAATTAAGATTGAAATAACCTGATGAATTTAAAATTAATTCATAAAAACATATAAGCTAATTTAAGAATTAAATTATTACAAACATTGGTATCCATTAGTAATTTCTAAAACATATGCATTATAGTACGAGATATTAATAAAATTGGTTATACCTTAATTTTTTGGTGTTAATTTGATTGTCGTATAGTTAAATTAGTTTTGAATTGGTTGTAACTCATTTTTTTGGTATTCATTTGATTGTTGTACAATTAAATTAGTTTCCTCTAAATTTAATTCTATATGAAGCATAACTTTGTAAATCTAGTGGATATCCATGAGTAAGAATATTGTATTATTACTTATAGACCATTCATACACTCAACAAGATAAGCATCACTAAATTTACGTTGGGGAAGTATCATGAATATTTAAACGTTCACACAAATAAACAACCTTGTTGTGGAAACATAGTCTACTCTTCCTTGATAAATGTACAAAATACTACTTTTGTAGTATTGGTTATTAACCATCACTCTTATCTTATGATTTCAAAATCTTTGTTTAAATGATAATAAAATAATTATTTTATTTTATTTATAATTTATTTTATATTATAATACACTATACTATATTTATATATAGTATTATTGTGTTACTATATTATATTATGTACAAATAGAAGTTATTTTATTCATAGTGAGGGATATCGATTGTATTGAGATATATGACATGTCATTGATCTATGCACATATTAAAATACATTGTATATGAAATGTAACAACTTCAATATAGTGAAAAATATAAAGTAAGAATATTGTAGTATTAATAATATACTATTAATTTCAAAACTTGTTGTAACAAAATACAATAATTTATGGACTTCACAAAATTGTAGGATATAAAGATAAAACTTATGGAAATCTATAAGTTGTGGGTCACTTGGTCCTTCACTATATTGGTTGTATGTTTTTTTATGAAGGAACTTGTACATTCTCTTGAGCTCCACATGTGTTGCATGGACCTTATTTATAAGGTCGAACAACATGTAAACTTCTTCATTTTTAACATTATGGTTCTGTAAAATATTCATTGATGTCAAGTTAAAAATGTTTATACATGTGGTAGTTACATTACTCATAGGAAATTGTGTATAAGATCCAAAATGAATGTGTGCATCTATTGTGGCAAGAATTTTGATCTTGTTATTATTGTTTCTTGTAATTCCAAATGGAATTGGAATTATGTAACTTTCTACATTAGAAAGAGGGGGGTGTAGCAAAGAATCAGTTGTATTGATTATAATGTTTTCAAGTCATAGAAAGATCATTGCTATTTTTTGTAGTAGTTTAAATGGCACAAAAATATTTATCTCGTTGATGGGGCTAACAATTGAACCATTGGATGTTGTATCTGATATATCAATCAATTCATAGTGATTCTTCATTGGATCCATTTTGTAAAGACAAAAACAAAAAAGTTTAAAAATCAAATATTATTATATTCACAAATTATGTCACATATATTTTGTATAAATATGAACAAATATGACTTGACTTAAGATGCATTGGATAAATAATAAAATTTTATAAGTACTCAACCAAGGACATTGGCTTCATGTTTTGGTGGGAACTTACATTGGGTATGTCAAAAATTATAGAATAAAAACCAATAATTCAATAAATTAAGTTGGGTGTTTCTTATCTATAAATATTAGGATGTTAGCCTATATAGTATTATACATTAGGGGTTCCCTTGTTAACTCACTTTAAAAATATTTTGTAGACATGATCTAACTTCCAACTAGGGACATGTTAGGAGAGTGTCATATGATTTACAATCCTCCCAACTTCTAGTATCAATCAAGACACTTATAAATCATTCTATTGAGTTAGATAAATGTCTTAATATGTTCCCCAATGATATGAATGTTCATAGCTATACTTTTTTCTATGATATGACATATAACATGATATATACGTGGTTAACCTTAATTTGGATGTGGATCCTACTTGGGTAGATAGAGTTAAGGATATAGAAATGATAAGGCATAAGGGAGAATATTAGATCTACAGTAGGATAATTAATGTGCTAAAATTAGATGTATCATATATTAAATTTATTATACTAAAATAATATTTTAATGGAAAGTACAACTATGCTAGATATAAAAAATGATATAAAAGTGAGTAATTAGCTATCTCTGATGTTAATGCAGATCTAGAGTTGGCACAGGCAAAAAGTAGGTAAGAAGTAGATTTTGAAACAATTATCAGATTCTAGATCTGGTGCCTCTGGCTCTCTGGATAGTTGCATCAATCTGAGACAATTACATCAATGTTATTGTTTAGGTTTGATGTTAGTGTCCTATATGGAATATCATTTGAAACAGGATGTAACTACCTGAATGCTTATGGGTTTGGCTTCACCTTCGCTCTGATGCATTCAAATATGGGTCATGGACTATCACTCTTGGTGAAATGGCAAAACCCCAAGTTTTTATCTTTAATGTGACCTTGGAAAAAAATGGGTTAGCAGGCACATGATGTCAAGCTAACCCACAATGACCCCATTTTCAAAAGGCACTACCTACATAGCCAATACTCTAAAAGAGGGCCTCATACTCATGTAGTTCTCCCCTACATGTTTGCTTGTGTGTGAATCATGCAATGTGTGTAAATCAAGTACAACAATGACCTAGCTTGTAACTTGGTAAATATGACCTTATTATTTCTCTTTTAGTACTTCAAACTTATAGATGTGTTGTACCTATGACTAGTGCAGAAATAGGGAAGCTTTGATCAATTGAGTGCTTGATAAAGTGTTTTCTAATAAGTGCCTTGGTCTCTTTGTTTTTTTCTAGGCGAGGAATGAATGAGGGTTGACCAATTCTAACGATAAATTACTCACATTAAAGCACTTAAACCAACCATCGTAATACATTTCATTTGTAAATTGTATGACTTTAGGGCACTAGACACTTGCATTGGGGTAGGATAGTAACATCAACATTAATATTTGTCATGGACGTTAGTGTTTAAGGAGTAGGTGAGTAGGCACAAGCTTAGAACTTGTATAGTTGTAAGATAAATATGTTATAAGCATTATGGGCAAGATGGGATGATGTGTCCTCAATATAAGGCAGGTTAGACTAAGAGGTAAGCCAAGGGGGACAAGATAGAGTAGATGTGAGGCTTATGGAAGCAAGGCATGTGTATAACTAAGAGGAATAAGTAAGGTCTAAATTTACCAAGTGTACAAGACTGAGGTGCTACATAATCACAAAATATTGTCTACATTTACCCCCACCTATTAATCTAGTAATGAAATTGCTAGATTAAAGGAAAGAAATAATTACTTGGGTGTGTATGCACACCTTATCTTTGCTTGAGTTGAATTTAAGTGCTTTGATGGAGTTGACTTTGAGTGCTTTGTTGGTGACTGACCTCAACCAAGAGCACGTTATAGTGTCAAGTAAGTGCATATAATTTGGGTTTAAAGTACATTGAAATAGATTGAAACTGAAAGGTAAGGTTTAAAATTACATTTGTGTATCGATGTAATCACCTTACTTATAGGTAAGTTATTTTTGAAAAAGATGTATCATTGTAAAGATTTGAAAACAAGATTAGGATAAATATATATAAATCTTTAAAGTGCATATATCTAAGCAATGAGAGAGAGAGAGGGGTTGGAAGGCATATGCCCCCAACTTTAGAGCAAAAGTGAGTTGTCACTTGGTAGTTGAGATTAGTTCAACTGTGAAACCCAATGATAGTTATAACCTAGTGAGTTTGGATGATCAAGTCCAAACTAAAAACTTGTAAATATCGAGTGAATTAATCACCTCAACCATACCAAAAGGTGAACCAAATACTATAGTAGATTGGCTCGCTAAAGTCCATAAAAATTCATTGAATATCAATATGTGCAATAGTTTTGGAATCTGAAATTGATTTGGATTTTATAATATTAGTCACATGTTGCATAGCATATACACCTTAGATATGTCTCATGCTAAAACTATGTATAATAGTGGTACCATGTATAAAATTTTGCCACAAATGTGTACCAAAATCATATAATTGTGTGCTTTGGCCAATTCAGATAACTATGTAAGTCTAGTACGGATGCTTTCAAAGCATGCCTCCTTTATATATGGAGAAATTTGAAATTGATATAAGTACCAATGTGGAGGACATGTTTTCAAAACCTGCCCCCATTGTAAATTGGAGATGTTGAATATTGATTAGGTGTGGAGAACATGATTCCAAGTACCATATTGAATGAATGTGAAGAACATGATAAGTACCATATTGAATGAATGTGAAGAACATACTTCCAAAGCATGCCTCCACTAAATTTGTGAATTGATATAAGTACCATATTGAATGAATGCGAAGAACATTCTTCCAAAGCATGCCTCCACTGAATTTGTGAATTGATATAAGTACCATATTGAATGAATGTGAAGAACATGCTTCCAAAGCATGCTCCCACTAAATCTGAATAATATGAATGTGTGGAAACCATATCTATATGACATGCCTCCACTGAATTTGTAAACTATTATAAGGATCGAATACTAAATAAATATGGAGAACATGCTTTCAAAGCATGCCCCCACTCTAATCTAAAAATTATGAATGTGTTAAAAGCATGTCCCCACTGTAATCTATAAATTGTGAATGTGTGGAATCCATGTCCATATGACATGCCCCACTTAATCTGCAGATTGGTATAAGTATTGAATACTAAATAAATGTGGAGTACATGCTTCCAAAGCAATGACCCACTAAATCTACAAACTGGTATAAGTATTGAATACTAAATAATTGTGAATCACATGCTTCCAAAGCATACCCCCACGGTGATATGGAAACTATGAACGTATGGGAACTATGTCCATATTACATGCTCCCACTAAATTTGAGAATTATGCAAAGTGTAGAGAACATGCTTCCCAAGCATGCCCCCACTAATATGTCCCCCCCTTTGAGGTGAGGGAAAAATAGTATTTGGAAGTTAGCTCACCTCAAAAGGGTAAAATGACTATAAAAATATATGAATGTAACCATGTAGCATATAGAAGGAAACATATATAGGTAAATGTATCATTGAAGCACATAGAACCAATGTGGTCACATGTAGGCCTAAGATGCATGATAAAGATCATGACAATGTCTAGATAATAATAGTACAATCTCAACAAGAAAATAAGCACACACACAAAAGTAATCAAGCAAGAAAAAAGTAATAGTCCACAGAGACTGCTAATAAGGGGCATGTTCAAATGCCACAAAATTGAATGGACATGACTTATTAAAATGTCGAAAAAATAAGGAATGACATATTCAAATGTTCAAGAAGGAAAACATATGCACAAGGGTCGCATACAACAAAGCATATTCAAATGATTGAAAAAGCAAGACAAACAAGATAAAACACTCAAGGAAGTGTATAAAGGAAAAGCATAAGCAACTAGCATAAACATGTCATAGTGGCCCATGGCTCAAATGTGTTAGAAAAAAATGTCAAGTACATAACATATGAAGTACCTTGTGTAATGTATAATCATGGATAATAGACATGATAGTTTAGATTTATCATCGAATCATATAACATGTGTGTGTTAAGATCATAGAAGATGGATGTCCCAATGTCTTGGTGACATGAGTAGAGTGAAAACATAACACCCATAAGTGTACCATGTATCTATGTATGTAAGTATATGTGTTTATGTAGGATTAAATGATATGTTATTCCTCAACATGGAACTAACACATAGATGCCAATGATCCGATAAAACATGTAGGTGCCAAAAATGTTTTTGGTTTTTTACATGTTTTTTGTTTTTTTGGTATTTTGGAATTTTGGATGATTTAAGAATTCCAATCGAGGAAGTCCTCATCATTGAAAGGTGTGGGACCATTTGTCATTTTTTTCAAGTGATGTTTATAATGATGGATTACCTCTTCTTCAATATACTTGTCCAGTGGCTTCCCTAAAGCTAATGGTGTTTACAGATAATCGTATCCATCATATGGTATTAAAATCTATGTGTCCATATCAAGAAAGGTTTGGTTCTTTTCTTAGAATGAAAAAAAAACTATTCTTTATTTTATTTTTCAAACTTCCACAAATTTTGTGTAATCTCTTAGAAATTAATTAATATTGAGAATATTATGCGTAAGAAACTGTTAATTTGTGATTTTTTTATTTGGAAGATCGATCCAAATCTATTTATAAAATAGTCATAGGATTTGTATAAATGTCCAATTGTGAATATACAAATAGATTCAATTTATTTAAAAAATAAAGAAAGATAAGACCTTACCCTTCTTTGAGTTCAAAGTAGGGTAAGGTCTTATCTTTCTTTTTGAGTTTCGACTTTCATGTGTACTATATTGAAGCATTTGTTAAGATCCCCTATGATAAGCAAACAAGTTCTTACTATTGGTAAGAAAGGAAATTTAAATGTAGGAGCTGATCTTATTTTACCTGAATGCTTTGAGTTATCTCCTCTAGATCGTATCTATCCTGAAATTAAGGAAAAATAGGCGATCTTTATTTTCAAAAATATCGACCCAATAAAAAAAACCAACTTGGCTTGCCATTCGACTAGACAATCTTGTCCAAGCTTGAATTTCAAATGAGGGTCATGATATAGTATCCATATGGTTGTGGTCACCACACATGTACCATAAGCAATAGGTAACCGAATGTATTTGTGAGATTCTGGCATCAATGAAGAGTATGAGTTCATCTGTAGTATGTCCCAATTATTTGAGGAATGTAGTTCCAAAAGTTGTATCCCACTTATTTGTATCAAATTGGAGATGGTGAAAATATACCCCATCAATATTAGTAGTAATAGTAAAATCTTCATGATTTGGTCATTTTGAAAGATAGCTCCCATTTGAAAGATAAGAAGGATTTTGCCTTTTGGTAGGTTGTGAAGCTTCTGGGGAAGACTCCAAATTGTTCACATGGTATATTTGAATTTGAAATTTGTAAGGTTGGCTCAATATTTTTAATCAAGAGGGGTGAATTAAGTAACAAGCATTTACATGCTCATCTTGTATGGTTGTGTTCCCCTCATCTGGATTCAATGTTGTTTCTTCTGTGAGTGGATTGATCCTATATGTACCAGGACTTGTGGATTCAAACAAGTTATGCGAAAGGTGGTCAAGTGGATCAAATTTTAGTGCGTAAAATTTATCATATATCATATCATGTGCAGTATCATTATCAATATCATAGTAATAAAAAACATGCCCATCATTATGCTCAATATTGACCTATAAAGAAAGCTCGAATGAAGGAGGTTCTTGTAGTTTTAATGGTTCCTTTGGTAATGGTTTTTTCTCTTGATGTGCATCTATGTGCACCTCAATATGTGGTAGCTTATTTGCATCTAGAGATGGAGGAGCCATTGTTATTTCATAAGTGTGCATGTGTTCAATAAGAATGCATTATTTAGGTGGTATCACTATAGGAATGCCTTTGATTTTAAATTGTATCATTTTGTAAAATTTAAAAGGTTCATCATTGGAGAGCATTGTTAATAAAGTCCTATCATGTATGAATTATACACATCTGTGAAGTGTATATGGGATAACTTCTATTGAATGTATCCAACGTTTACCCATAATTACATTATAATGCAATTATTGAGACATTACTTGAAAAGTAGCTAAAACATTTTTTAATCGTAATGTCACATCCAATGTAATTTGACCAATTGGAGGACTACGTAAATTATCTTGGATATGACAATCGATTTTTGATTCAGATTGGTGTTAATGCCCATGGTGGTTAAAAAATTGATACTACAAATATTTAGGCCTGATCCATTATCAATGAGCACCCTTTTGATTCCCTTATTTTGTATTGTCACTTGTATGAAGAAAGGTAACTCTTAGTCAATAATATCTCTGGATGGTAAGTTTGTTGGATCAAAGGTAATAATTTTGGCATTGTTCTTGAGATCTTTCATGATATCTATGAAATAATTAGGCTCAATATCATTTAAAACTTGAGTTTCACATAATGCCTCATATAGGATGTCCTTGTAAACATTAGATTGTTTTAGGTTCTCAAGTATCGAAATTTTAGCATGTGTATTGCATAATTGGTCAAGAAAGTCACATCCCTTAGTTTTTATCATAATTTTAGGTTTAGGAGGCACCTAATATATATTAACAGGTGGCGGTGTAGGTTTAGCAACCTTACCTCTTCAAGTAGTAACAACATGGATCACAAAATCCAATATAAGTCGTGGGTGAATAATGGGTGTAGGAAGGTAACTGTCACTTGCATAAGGATTGGGTAGAACAAATGGTTAAGAGGATGCATGTTGGTGTCTAGATACTGAATCATACAATTTAAAACATTTCATCAAAGCTTACAACCTAGATTTTTATGGTGGAGAAATGTAAGTGACTATCTTTTTCACTCAATAAACAACTATAAAATTTAATTTCAGTTTGGAATTAGTCTTCATCTTGTGAATGAATTAAAATGGGAAGCATGATAACATAATTTGGCATTAAATTACTAAGCATTTAAATAAAAATAATAATTACACTTCTATTAATGATCAATTCTTACGTCACATAGCAATCATTGGTTGTACACCACATTAAATCATATCTTTATTATCTTCATAAAAATATCTTTGGATAAGCATGATGTGATGCCATGCACCATGCCAAAGGTATAAGAGCCTACAATCATATTAGTGAAATTAATTAATACATATGTGTCATCTCGAGTTTCGAAGACTAGAAATTTATTAGTTAAAAAAACTACGCAAATGAAAGTCATGCACCTAATTGATTAATACTTAAGAAAGTCATGAACCTTTTGATTAGTGCCAAAAAATTAAATATATGTACATTTAATCCAAACAAATTTAAGATTCAAAATGTTTATCTAAAAAAGAAAGAAAAAGAAGAAGAACAATCCCATCTTGTATGGCAACTTGTGGGAGAAAGACATTCTTCGAGGGTTTTGGAATCCTATATCTAGAGTTAAACTTTAGAATTATCTAAAAAACATTTTATTAAGTAAATAAAAAAATCTTACATTAATATACCAATTGTGATAGGATGTGTTAATGCATGTTAATTTAATTCTAAATGATTAATAAACACTTTTCTTAGTTGACTAATAATATCATGCATATGAGTTTTTTATTAGACAAGCAAGAAAAGAGGGGCCTAGGCCCTTTACAAAGTTGCCCCACAGGCAAAAAAAGCCTCCAACAAGGCAGAAACAACACATAAACAAAACACTAATAGCAGATACACAACACTAATAGAAAATAAGTACAAAAAAATAGGCAACCACATAGAGCCAGTAAAACAACTATGGACTATCAGTAGTCCCATATTTGGCAAGGAAATCAATGTTTTCCTTATAGTCACCAAGACTATTCACACCCACATTCCTTAATTTGTTTTCAAAATACTTACCCGTAACAAACACAACAACCACATGATGAAAATACTTGGCAGCAAATTCAACCATTATTTTCCATTTTTTATGCATTTTATTCATTTTGGCCTTGATTTCTACAACTTCCTCCATCGTCTTGACACACAGTAAGCAGCTACCTTTCTTTTCTAGGCCACAGGACTCAATATCATCCTCCTTAGACTCATCTGAGTAGGGCTCATTCATTTCAAAAAAAAGGCTATTTCCCTCCACCTCTTGCTCCGACTTAGAAGGGGTCCCGTCTTCACCAGCCTCAAAAGTGTCTTCAAAAAAATTAGAGTCATCAGAGATGACAATGCATTGAGGGTTCATGGATGGGATTCTAGCAATATGGTTGGACCTATGAACACCCACACTACCCCCAGCCTCACTCTCAACCAGGTTAGGACCCAGGTCTACATCTTTCCCTAACCCCCCAATGCCCATAATATCCTCCTTCATAGATTTAGCCTTTTTGGATTGAATGTTGCCTTCTTCCTTAGCAACCTTCCAACCCCTTTTAACATACCCTTTTGCAATCCTCTGGCTGGGTATCCCAATTTTACCATAGGGTGACTTAGGGGAATAATCCTTAGAAACAGGGGGGTCCCAATAGGGTTTCTATAGTCTTCAATTCTAGATCCCTCTAATAGAGTTTTAGGGGAGGCTTTGGGGGTCTCGACAGATTTTTTGCTCGTACCTTTAACAACAGGATAAGGGTGAGATGGGGAGCCTTCCAACATGCTGACTTTAATTTGATTTAGGGGACACAAGGCCAAATGAAAGTGGTATGATCTCAAAATGAGACCTTAGTGGATGGGAATGAGGGGGAAGTTAAGATTTTTGGCCTAGATTTCCTTACTTGAATTAATGGAATTCTCTAATGAAGACAATAGGAAAACTAATTTCCATCCTATTCCTCAAATGGTTGAGTAAAGTGATAGTGGTAAAATACCTTTAATCTACCTTCCAAAGTGAATAACTTCATTATCATGAGGTAAATTTGCCCCCATGGCTCTAGCAGATTCTCTCTTTCAAATCCCCCATGGAGCTTCAAAGTAGCCTCACCTTCCCGAAAGAAAATCCTCGTGTTTTTTCGGTCTGGCACCCTATTACACTGACTAATTTTTCTCCCTTTGATGGGAAGCCCCATGGCTTGCCCAATCACCTCTTTAGAGACTTCAAAAATGATACCCCCCCAAACAGACTTGTCTGGAATTCTCCTCCTAGGACTCTACAAACTATCAAGATAGATTCTCATCATGGCCAAACATCTTGTCAATGAAAGAAGCCACCTCTCCCTTTTGGATAATATGCCATACCATAGGGTTTTTTTGAAATTCCTTGGTAGAGGTCAGCTTGATCTTGATAATATTTCCACCCATATTCAAACCCAGAGAGATACAAAGCCCATGAGACTGTTTAAGGCAGAGAGCAATGAAATGCCTTACATATAACCAATGAGATTAATAAGTCCTTTCAGGCCTATCAAGGACTGTGAGAGTACTGAGCTCATCATATCAAAATAATTTTGGAAATCTACATAACCTTTTCCATGCTAGAACTCAACGTCAGTACTGACCCACGTCTGCCACCTCATACATATTAGTTATCTAACTTTATGTAAATCACTTTCTTAATTGAAGGTAATAATTATGTTAATAAAAAAATACATTTCAATAACTTAAATTTTAAGTGATTAATAAGCACTTTGTATGTTTATGATCATTTGACTTTGACATATTTTTTGTCTTTTAATTTTATTTACAAAATGCAACATATTTCTTGTTGTAAGAGTGTATGCTAGGATGCTCACAGAATTGAAACTTTAGTTTCTTTAGCATAAATACCCTAACTTATCACTCTACCAAACCTTTAAAAAATAATTGTTCTTATTTAATTTTAAGGTGTTAATGTGTTTCATTAAGTTCATTTTCAACATTACTTTCTTTTGATGATGTGAAAAGTTCAAATTATGTTAATGCGATATGAATTGTAAAAACAAATAAAATAATTATTTAAGTTATTAGTAAAAATTAATTTGAATGCTACATTATTAATCCTTTATGTTTGTGTGTAACTATTTTTTATAATGTATAAAATAATATTTTTATGAGAAAAATA
This sequence comes from Torreya grandis, assembly GCA_037957365.1. Taxonomy (NCBI): domain Eukaryota; kingdom Viridiplantae; phylum Streptophyta; class Pinopsida; order Cupressales; family Taxaceae; genus Torreya; species Torreya grandis. The sequence goes on from JARHVA010000076.1 coordinate 7,281,370, forward strand.
GTGAAATAACTTAAAAGTATTTGGATAATAATATTTTATATTGATGATTACACTTATGTTCATATCTTTTAAATTAATTCGGTTAAATTTATTGTCATATGTTTATAATCGAGTTCATTGGATTTATTTATAAATTTAAAAAATTGGGTGACTATCCTTTAAATAAGGAAAATGTTCACTTAATTAACTTGTTATTTTTTAATTATTATTATTGAACAATATCAAAATAGGTTTATTTGGCTTGCAGTTATTACATTAAAAATATATGAAAAACTTTAATATCAAAATAATAATTATTTACAAAGATGATTTAAACAAAGAAGTAAAATTAAAAAAAAATAGTAGAGATGGTATTGACAAGTATCAAGACCATATAACTATTTTTATCAATAATGTGAAGTAATATATTGATTAATCGATATGATATATGAAAATTCATTAGTACCTCAAAATTGATATCTCTCGACATTTTTCATATAAATATATTTAAAATATTTGTACTACACTTGACACATACACTCCCCAATCTAATTCTGATATTGTTTCTTTTTTTTTCCAAAAACTTGTCTATGTTTACAATCTCAACTCCTATGATTTCAAAGGTGTTTTGTTTTGAACATTTTTTGGAGAAATTGTATCTTTGATTTTTTAAAACTCTTCTTTGATTGCATTTCATTGTGAGATAACATATATACATTCTATAGATGATATTTTGTGATTATGTAGCACCTCAATTTTGTACACTTGGCAAACTCATGACCCTAACTGTTTCTCTTAGTTCTACACATGTTTTACTTCTGCAAGCCTCGCATCTGATCTATCTTGTGCCCCTTGGCCTATTTCTTAGTCTGATGATCCTTATATTGATGACACAGCTATCCCATCTTACCCATACTACTTAAAATGTACTTATCTTACATCTCAATAAGTTCTGAGCCCGTGCGTACTTTCTTTCTCCTTAGACACTAACATCTGGGATAAATACTAATGTCCATGTTATTGTCCTAACCTGATGAAAGTGTTCAATGCCCTAAAGTCATCCAATTTACAAATGAAATGTATCATAATGGTCAACCTAAGTGCTTTAATGTGAGTTATCTCCCGATAGGATTGATATAAATATAATATCAACCCTAATTTATACCTCACCTACGGATACCTAAAAATCAAACCAAAAGAGCACTCAAGTTACCAAAAGCTTTCCTATTCTACCCTATTCTGATATGAGTCAAAAGAACAACCCACTATAAGTCTAAATTACTAAAGGAGAAGTCATAAGGTCATATTTTGTAAGTTACAAGTTAGGTCACTATTATACTTGCTTTTACACATTATATGATTCACACACAAGCAGACACATAGACGAGTACTACATTAGTCTAAGGCCTTCTTCTAGAGTATTAGCTATGTAGGTAGTTTGATATTAGTGTCATTATGAGTTAGTTAGACACCGTGTGCCCACTAACCCATTTTTCTCAAGGTCACATTAAAGATGGAAAGCTAGGGTTTTACCATTTCACTAGGAGCAATAATATATGACCTAGATATTAATGCACCAGAGTGAAGGTGAAGTCAAACCTAGAAGCATCCAAGATATTGCATCATATTTGAGTTCATATCCCATACAAGACAGTAACATCTAACTGAGGCACTAGTCTCGATGTAATTGTCCTAGGCTGATGCAAGTGTCTAGAGAGCCATAGGCACCATATCTAGAATTTGATGACTGATCAAGAATTGTATTCCTACTTGTACTAAATCTAACACTATGTTAATATTATAAATAACTAAGTACTTTATTTCATGTCATTTATATATCTATCATAGTTGTACTTTTCATTAATAACCTATGTTAGTTTTATAAATTCAACATATGGTACATCTAAGTTTAACACATTATTTGGCTTGTTTTAGATATGATATTCACCCTTGTTCCCTATCATTTATATATCCTTAACCCTTTTCCACATTTATAATATCATCTTATCTAAATTAGGGTTAAGCATTTGGTGAACCTGATCCTTAAACATCAAATCTTAGGTCAGCTGGGTCTTCTAATTTCTTTTCATATTATTGATCTTGGATTGATAAATCTTGAAATTATGTTTGCCAAGGACATATATCTAAATTATTTCATGGTCCAAGACCTTATATTTGCCATGGTTTAGTACATTAGTTACTTGGTTAAAGCCATCAGATCCATAAGGGATTTAAAATCAACATTCTGACATACTCCTTATTTTAATGTTTACAATGAGATTTTACTTGTTACTACAAAGTGCTAAAGGGAATGTATGAAGTAATCATTCAACCCATGCCATGTTCTTGGCCTATCCAAGGATCTTATTACTCAAACTTCTCTCTTAGACTTGTTACATTGATCATCCCATGACAAAGATGTCCTTTTGGATGCATTATGTTTGACTATGCTCCGTTGTAATGTGGAACCGCCATATGTGGTTTCTATTTTAAATTATATCAAATGGACTGAGTATAATATATCCTTTGAAAAAGAGTAATTACCACCACAACAACTTATAAATAGTTGGTTGTCACTCTACGACCAAGTATGTGTTTTTAATAAAATGGTAAAATGATTTCTGGTTCAAGATTCAAAATTTGTAACATATCTTTTCTCTCCTCAGTTGTCATTGGGCCTTAAAATTTGGCCCCATCTAAGCATCAAGGGATTTGATAACATTTCATGACAAGTGTTGGGGCAGCTAACATTGAATATTATTTTAGGTCCTCGTACCCTACCTACTATGTGCCAAGTTATGCCAAATGGCTTAAATTATAACATTCTCTTAGGATAGCCTTGGATACATGAGATGTATGCGATTACATTCAATTTACACACATGTTTGAAATTCATTCATTAGGGGTTCATTTACATTTATCCTATGGATACTAATCCCTTCAAACATTGTGTAATGATAAACGAAAATAATAATATTGCACCATAATCTTATAATCCCAATTTTGGTTCTTGTTGTTTATAAAAATATGGATATAAAGGATAGCGGATAAGTAAACATGAACAAGGCATCGCTCAGTCTATTTATCCTCCAACCAATACAATCCATCAAGGTTTGGGTTTTTTTTTAAAAACTGCAAGTCATAAACATATCTAGTGTTGCACAACTTATTTTCAAAAAGCCAAAATAGATTGTCTAAATATTTATACAACTGATCTACCAGTGGTTAAACCCTCATTTATGAGCATGCTTCATCAAAAAATTTGACACTAGATGAATTCTCTAATGATGAATCCTTGCTAGAGTATTTGGGGGCATACGAGAATCTCCCTTCCTTATATCATAAGAACATGTTTCCTCATGCCACTTCTTTTCATGCCTACTTTGGTGAAAGTGACAATACTAATGTCTAACATGATACATCACATACTATTCCTATGGCACCATTTCTAAAAGAGATATCGACTTTTCTAAATGAAGAAACAATCCAATAACTATGGAATAAATAAGGACCCTCAACTAATTATATTGGCTACAATGATGTAGGAGGATGAAGGAAAGCCATATTGACAGGTCCCTCAGGAATTTCTTAAACTCTTTACTTGGGCTTATGCAAATATATTTGGAATCAATCCATTGGTGGCAATGCATAACATATTATTATACCTAGATGTAAAATTAGTTAAAGAAAATATTTGTAAAATGCATCCCAATGTAACATTATTGGTAAAAGTGGAAATTTAGAAGCTTTTAGATGCTAGATTCATACGATTTATTGCACATTATGAATGGGTTTCCAAAATTGTACCTGTAAAAAACCTAATGATGACATGCATTGTTGCACTAATTACCAAGACTTAAACAAGGCTTGTCCAAAATATGATTTTCCTTTACCTAATATCAATATGATTATCGATTATATAGTTGGTTATGAGACATTTTCATTTATGGATGGATTCATAGGATATAACCAAATCAAAATTAACCTCATTGATAAAAAAAAGGATGACATTTACTACTCCTTGGGGTAAATTTTGCTATATAGTCATGCCTTTTGGGCTAAATAACATAGGGGCCACATATCAAAGGGCTAATGCTCATATATTTTATGAATTTATACATGAAATTATTGAGGGTTATATTGATGATTTACTTTCCAAATCTAAATGTCGTCAAGAACATGCTATCGATTTGTGAAAAATATTTGAACGCTTTCATAAGTTTAATGTTCGACTAAATCCAAAAAAGTATGTTTTCAAGGTTTCATCAAGAAAAATCCTTTATACATTATCTCTTAGTAAGGCATCAAGGTTGATCTGAAAAAGTTAAATCCATTATAAAAATGCCACCACCAACCAATATCAAATAGTTACGATGCCTATAGGGTTGAATTTAGGCTATTAGATGCTTCATAACTTAATTGATTGACAAAATAATTCCTTTCACACAATTGCTAAAGAAAGACACCAAATTTATATAGGATGCCATGTGTCAACAAAGCTTTGATCAAATCAAAACACATTTAGAAAATTCATAGTACTTATGCCTCATATTCTAGATAGACCATTACTTCTTTATATTTTAGCCACTCATAAGGTGCTCGGGGCCCTATTAACATAATATGATGACAATCATAAAAAAAGAGCAATCTATTACATTAGTCATTAATTGGTCGATTATGATTACAAATATTCGGCAATGAAAAAGTTATGTTTAGCCTTGGTTTTTGCTACTCAAAAGCTATGACATTACTTACTCAATAATGAGGTTCATGTCATAGTTAAAAGAGATCCTTTAAGGTTCCTTATGAACAAAACACACCTCACCGACCACATAACAAAATGGGTGATGTAAATCATAGAGTTTGATATAAAATTTATAGCCCAAAAGTCAATAAAAGGTCAAGTCATAGCTGATCAATTGGTTGTGGCTCCTTTACCAAACTCTTTTCCACTCAGAGAGGCTTTTCGGGATGATTTTGAGGCATATAATATATCTTCCATTCCATGGATAATGTTTTTTGATGGATCAAAATGTTGAACAAGAGTGGGTGTGGGCATTGTATTTTTTACTCCTAAGGGCAAATACATGCCTTTGTCTTACAAATTAGCTTTTTTTTGCACCAACAATATACTTGAATATGAGGCCTTGATCATCAGATTATACATAACACACAAGATAGTATAAAAGACATCCAAGTTTTTGGTGATTCTCGATTGGTTGTTAATCAAGTTACTAATCATTACCAAACTAAAGAAGATCATCTTCTGCCATATAAAGAAATGATAGATAAACTCACACAAATATTTGACACATTTTCTATCAATAGTATTCCACATAAAGATAATCACCATGCCGATACTATGGTAAGTGAAAAATATTTGATGAATTTTAATGATGATCACATAAACTTTACAATACAGTAGATACGAAATCCTTCCATCTCTTCTGATCAAATGAACACCTTGGTCATTCTTGTTATTACTCATTGTACTATAAACACATAATGGTACATTGATATTTATAATTTTCTTTATCAACCTTTTATACTAGACCATTTTACATAAAATGATAAATGAAAATTATAATGTGACGCATTCTGTTATGTTATTATTGGAAATGATTTATTTAAATGGGGTTTTGATGGGTAGTTACTACGATGCTTAAAAAAAGATGAAGCACACATGACACTCTTAGAAATACATGACAATGAATTTGGGGGTCACTTCAGTGGATGAATCATGTCCCATAAACTATTATGCCAAGGTTATTATTGGCCTACCATGGAACATGAATGCATTAAACATGCCAAATTGTGTTTACAATGCCAAAAATATAACAATTTGAATCACACACTGTTACATGAGTTATAGCCAATTATTTCACCATGGCCATTTTACTTATGGGATTTTGATTTGATTGGTAAAATTAGTTTGATATCCACCAATGGACATGAATTCATAATTAAAATTACAAAGTATTTTATCAAATGGGTGGAGACCATTCCCCTTGAATTTAATAAAGGGGATGACAAATGCAGGTTTTTGATGACCAATATTATTTTCATATTTTTGTCATTCCTTCATCTATTATTTATAATAATGGATCATCCTTTAAAAATAAATTGGTCAAATGATTTTGTAGTAAATACAAAATTAAACATACATTTTATACATCGTATTACCCATAGGGTAACTAAAAAGCATAGGAAACAAATAAAACCTTTGTCAAGATACTTGGTAAGATGGTTGAATGTTATGGTACTGATTTACATTGACATATGGTATATGCTTTGTGGGCATATCACACCAGTGTTTGCACACCCACCAAAACTACACCATATTCCTTGGTATATGGTACAAATGTAGTTTTATTAATTGAGCTTGAAATACCTTCTTTATATGTTTATCTTAAAGTCATTGTCAAAGTTAAGGAATATCATGAAAAGAGATTACATCAATTAGAACAATTAAGTGACAAATGCACACAGGCTATCGAGCACCTCTACATCTACCAAGATCACGTTAAGAGAGAATATAACAAAATGTTTATCCATGTGACTTTGATGTGGGTGACTTGGTACTAAAAGAAAATCAAAAGAACACCAATGCAGAAAAAGACAAAAAAGGAAAGTTCAAGCCAAATTGGTTGGATCCATTTACCATTACAAAAATTCTAGGAAAAGGTGTATACCACCTTGTTGCACTTGAAGGAAAGTTTTTCAAAATCCCAATGAACATAATTTACTTACATAAATATGTTACATAATCAAAATATCCACACAAATACCAAAAAAAAAATCAAAAACATCCAAAATCTAAAAACACTTCAGGTACCTACATTTTTTATTGGCTTCTTGGAATCCATATGTTAGTTCCATGTTAAGGAATAACATATCCTTTACTCCTACATACACATACATAGGCATACATAGATACATGATATAATTAAGGGTGTTAGGATTTCCCTCTACTCACGTCACTCAGACATTGGGGGCACCCATCCTCTACGATCTTGATATACACAGGTTACATGATTTGATGATCACTATACACAATCATGTTTGAGCTTACATGTGTCATACACATACATAGGCATACATAGATACATGATATAATTAAGGGTGTTAGGATTTCCCTCTACTCACATCACTGGGACATTGGGGGCACCCATCCTCTACGATCTTGATATACACAGGTTACATGATTTGATGATCACTGTACACAATCATGTTTGAGCTTACATGTGTACTTACACATGCATATTATCCATGGTTATACATTATACAAGGTACTTGATATGTTATGTACTTGACATTTTTGCTAATACATTTGATCCTTGGCCCACTATGATATTTTTATGCTAGTTGCTTATGATTTTCCTTTACACACTTCCTTGAGTGTTTTGATTTGATATTGTCTTGCTTTTTTAAGCATTTGAATATACTCTATTATATGTGGCCCCCGTGCCTATGTTCACCTTCTTAGACATTTTAATATTTCATTATTTATTATATGGACATTTGAATATATCATTCTTTGCTTTTGTGGACATTTGAATAAGTCATGTCCATTTGATTTTATGGCATTTGAACATGCCCCTTGTTTGTGGTCTCCTTGGATCGTTACCTTTTGACTTGATTTTAAGTGCTCTTGTGTGTGTGATTTTTTACTTATTGAGCTTGTTCATTAATATTTATATGTTTCCATGATCTTTATCATGCATTTTAGACCTACATGTGATCACATTGGTTCTATGCACTTGAATGATACATTTACCTATGCATGTTCCTTTTACATGCTACATGGTTAAATTTGCAAATTTATAGTTGTCTTACCTTTCTGAGATGAGCTAACTACTAGGTAATTTTTTTTTCCCTCGCCTCAAGGGGGGAAATATTAGTGGGAGCATGTTAGGGTGACATAGATTCCACATCTTTATAGTTCTTAAATTCAATGGGGACATGCTGTGGAAGCATGTCCTCTACACTCAAATAATATATGATACACCAATTTACATATTGAATGGGGGTATGTCATGATGACATGGCTTCCACACATTCATAGTTTTCATATTTAGTGGGGGCATACTTTGGAAGCATGTTCTCCACATTCATTCAATATGGTACTTATAATTCATAGATTAAGTGGGGGCATGCTTTGGAGGCATGTTTTGTACAACTACTCAGTATTTAACATATCCAAATTTATAATGGGGGCATGTTTTGGAAACATGTCCTCCACATTTTTTACTTATTTAAGTTTCATATTTTTCCATATATAGTGGGGGCATGCTTTGGAATCATGTCCTTAACACTTACATAGTTTTTTGAATTAGCCAAAACACATAATTATATGATTCTGATACACATTTATGGTAGAATTCTATATATGGCACCAGTGTTACATATAGTTTTAACATGAGATAAATCTAAGGTGCATATGCTATGCAACATGTGCCTAATATTTTAAAATCCAAATCAAATTCAGATTTCAAAACTATTACACGTATTGATACCCAATAGAGTTTTACAGACTTTAGTGAGCCAATTTACTGTAGTAGTTGGCTCACTTTTTAACATGGTTTGGGTGATTAAATCACTCAATATTTCCAATTTTTTGGTTTGGACTTGATAAGATGAACTCACCATGTTATGAGTATCATTGGGTTGCACGATTGAACTAATCTCGACTTCTAGGTGGCAACTCATTTTTGTTCTAAAGTTGGGGGCATGCTCCTTCCAACCTCTCTCTCTCTCTCTCTCTCTCTCTCTCTCTCTCTCTCTCACACACACACACACACACACACACACACACACACCCCTTGGATATATGCACTTTAAATATTTATCTATATTTATCCTAATCTTAGTTTTAGAGCCTTATAATGATACATCTTTACAAAAACAACTTGTCAATAAGCAAGGTGGTTACAATAACACACATGTCTAGTCATAAACCTTGATATTTCAATTTCAATATATTTAAGCACTTTTGACCCAGATTATATGCAATAATTATACACTGTAACATGATCTTGGTTGTAGGTTATTCATCGGTAAAGTACTCAAATATAGCTCCAACAAAGCACTCAAATTCAACTCAAACAAAGATAAGGTGTGTATACACACCCAAGTACTTATTCCTTTCCTTTAAACTAGCAATTTAATTACTATATTAAGGGAGGAAAATTTAGATGATATTTTATGATTATGAATCACCTCAATATTATACACTAGGCAAATTCATGACCCTAGTTGTTCCTCTTAATTCTACACATGTTTTGCTTCTGTAAGCCTCACATCTACTCTATCTTGTGACCCTTAGCCTATCTCTTAGTCTAACCAACCTTACATTGATGACACAAATACATCATCCTTCCTAGAATACTTAAAATGTACTTATATTACATCTTTACAAGTTTTGAGCCTGTGGCTTCTCTCCTTCTCCCTAGACACTAATGTCCAGGGCATACAATCATGTCGATGTTACTGTCATGGCTCGATGTAAGTGTCTAGTGCCCTAAAGTCATCTAATTTTTAAATGAAATGTATCACAAGGGTTGGCCAAATTTATTTAATGTGAGTTATCTCCTTATAATATTGGTATAAACATAATATCAACCCTCATTCATACCTCACCTATGAACACCTAATAATCATACCAAAAGAGCACTCAAGTTACCAAAAGACTTCCTATTTCCTCTATTCTGATATCAATCAAGGAACACCCCATATACAAGTCTAAAGTACTAAAGGAGTAGTCATAAGGTCATATTTTCTAAGTTACAAGCTAGGTCACTATTATACTTGATTTTACACATTGTATGATTCATACACAAGCCAACACGTAGGGGAGAACTACACGAGTATGATTCCCTCTTCTAAAGTATTGGTATTATAGGTAGTTCCCTTTGACAATGGGGTCATTTTGGGTCAACTTGACACCATGTGCTCACTAACCCATTTTCACCCAAGGTCACATTGAAGATGGAAAGTTAAGGTTTTATCATTTCACTGAGAGTGACAATTTATGATCCAAATTTGAATGCAATAGAGTGAAGGTGAAACAAAATGTAAAAGCATCCATGTGATCATATCATATTTAACCACATATTCCATATAGGACACTAGTGTCAAACTCAAATACTAGCATTGACGTAACTATCCCAGGCTGATGCAAGTGTCTAGAGAGATAAATGCACTAGATATAAAATAGGATGACTGATCCAAAACTATATTCATGGCTACTTCCTTCTTGTACCAGATCCATCACTGTGTTAGCATCAAAAATAGCTAAGTAATTTATTTTATGGCATTTATATATATCATAGTTGTACTTTCGATTCATAACCTATCTCAATTTTATAAATTCAACATATGGTACATCTAAATTTAACACATTAATTGGCCTGTTGTAGATATGATATTCACCCTTGTGCCCTATAATTTCTATATCCTTAACCCTTTTTCCCAAGTAGGGTAACCTCTTATACAAATTAGGGCCAAACACATTTAAAGGATGGTGTGTTGATTATGGTGCTCTCATAACAGTGATTTTTTTCCATCCTAATGAAAAATTTGATTTTTATTTTTTTAAATAGGTATGTACTAAACTAATAAAAACTTATTCAAAATGGTATCAAAATAATTACATTTTAATTTAAATAATATGAATTGTATATTTTAATATCTATTATTATCATGTTATTTTTAGTATAGATAGGCATTTCAAACTATCCTTCGTATAGATTATACTAAAGGTGCTACATTATATATTATTTTCTAAGAAAAATAATCAAATCATAGATGAATATTATGTCATTTTTAAAAAAATTAAAAGTTACAAATAATAATTGATAGGTAAAGTGACCTATTGTGTATATTAGATAGTTGCAAATCTTGGGTATACAATGTGTTGTCATAAATTCAAACCACCAAAAATGTTATATTCTCCTAAAACATAGCAACCAAACAGGGATATTCAATAAATTGGGAGCAAATTTACTTTTACAAATTGATAATGCCCAAAGTGATAAAAGGATGGTTAGAATTGATCCCAAACATGCATTATTTTAGTGAAATTATACCTTTTTTCAAATAGTATATCATTGACTAAGTTATGTTGTGAATTTGATATTTTTTAGGTGCAAACAAGTTATGTCTTGTAATACCTTTATTTTCTAACATAGAGGTGGGGCGACGACACCGTTCAAGTATACTTATTTTCTAATGGATAGACACCACATGATATTATACTAGTATAGATATCTTAAATATATATATATCTAAAAAACACTAAGAGATGTCAATTTCTAAGTGATTATATTGGATTGGTCACATAGTGCATTGATTAATGACTTCACTAAGATTTTTGAAAATTTCTTGTTGACTAGTGCTAGATGGCCTCAATCTAGCTACACTTCTATAGTAGGTTGAAAAACTATGTCTAGGATCAAAACACGAGCTTCAAACTTCATTATAACCCAGTATATTATGATTTTTTGATTGAGTTCACCAAGAAAGAAGAAAAAACTTATTTATGATGGTCAGTTTTTGTCCAATCACTTGTACACTGACAAATATGCTAAGCATATATAAAATAACATGAGAGAACCTTATTTAGACATCTATAAAGGCATACATTATTTTTAAAAATCTAATAAAAAAATGCTTTGGTAATAACAAGGCAAGAATATAATATATGGGCCACTAAAAGTCTGATTGGCCATTGATACTTCAATTTCATGACGTCTATTAAAATCTATAGGTGTGTAGTTTATATACAAGGAAAACAAATTTAGAGAAAAAAATAATCAATAAATACTTATCAAATGTTTATGAATATAGGTTAACATTTTTTGGATGTTTTTTGATATGAAAATATTTACATTTGTCTATAAAGACCTTTTTAATAATGTGAATCTGATGATGACACATAGAAGACAAAATTACATATTAAATGTTTTCCTACATTTGTTTGAAATGAAGACAAAACTGCAAACATGTCTTGACAAAAGGTGGTGACATCATGATAGAGTAGGTAAGCAAAATATCCATGCATTTGTTACCAATGACAAGTGTAGGTTGACCAAAGATGAAAAAAAAAATGGCACAAGGAACAAAGAAATACAAGGTAGAGGATGAAGAGTTAAAGAAAAAGGTTGAATCAAAGAACTCTTTTGAGAATTATGCATACAATAAAAGGAACACCATCACGTATGATAAGACTATAGGAAAATTGGACTCGAGTAACAAGAAAAAGTTTGAGGATGCAATGAATGAGATAATTCATTTGGTGGTGCTTCTACAGATGCTAATAACGGCTATTGTTGTAAAAAAATATGAAACACAATCACAATCCAATAATACATATGTGTCATACATTTTTTGTTACTGTAGATTCTAATTTTGGTATCTCTTCTAGGAGTAACTCAGATGGAGAGGATGTAAATTCTTCTGATGTAGGATCCAAGGCATTGCTTGCTAGGAGATAAGATCAAAACCTAATAAAAAGTAGGTAGACTTTAAACTTTGGTGAGTATAAATATTGTTGCGTTTGAACTCACAAGACACTTGTGATTTATTTAATTAATCACCCTCAATGGTATCCTTGACTATTGTATGAATGTATCCTACTCTTCTAAGAACATCTAAACCTCAGTCTCTTATTGGAAAAACTTCAAAAAATTGAAAAAAAAGATGCATAGTCTAACAGGGTATGGAGTAGGGACTAACATATAGTTTTGATCTAATCTCAAAATGAACTGCAAAAAAACTGTATCTTTCATGAAAATTAGCTCATTAGGGATGAAGATTTCTATCTAAGTCTAACTAAATAAGAATTAAAATGTAGAAAGGCAAAATTTTCCAAAGTTAAAAATTTTGATGATTATTTAATAGGCCATCAGGTACGTTCACCATGTTTAAGGAATTTACCTTGTTTCATATATTTAGAAATTTAGTGCCTTTTTCTAGGTTGGTTAAGTGCATGGTAATAGATAGTATGAGACTATAATCTACTTGATACAGGCAGGTCTTTGTGTTGGTTTTTCAATTGGGCTTCTTTTTGAAACTTTAGTCACCAATAGGGCAATATGTGATATGATTTTGTTATGCCCCTCCATTTTATTTATGGACTATGAGTGGAGGTTATGCCAACTTTCATCTTTATTAAATGTGGGAAGCCAATTGACAAGATAGTTGATGCTAAGAAAGATGAGGTTGAAATTAAAGTGGTAGCACATTTTCAAGCATATGTTTGACTTAGGCATGACATATATTTTTGTTTGTAATTTTAGATATAAAATTCCCTATCTCAAGTTCTTAACACATTCTTTTGCACTTGAATACAATATGATATAAATAAATCTCCATATTTACTCAAGTTTGTACCATCTTTGCTAACTTTGTTACTGAATCTATTAATAATCTTTAGGTTGCTATTCAAAGTCATTAAATTTTTTAACCATAAAAATAACTTGTTTAAATTTATGTAACTTGTTTAAAATTTTTAACAATGAAAATAAATGGTGGAATGTAATTATAGTATAAAATAAAGTACACTACTAAAATTTAATCATGCTGATTGAAAACAATGCTAACATGTTATCAAATGTTAAGTTGTTCAAATTCACTGTGTCAACTTCCAAGTGCACACCAATAATAATGTAGAATAGATTAAACAGAATGTGAATTAAAAGCATATATAGAGTATGAAGGTGGTTTAAATAACTTTAAATACCATTCAATATGATGCATGTGTCGACAAAGACTTTGTAACCTTTTCATCAAATTCACAGTCGCTATCTCTACAATTAACTTTACTTTGGCAAAAATTATCAGAAAGATATTTTCACACACCAGAAGAGTATTAGTAAAACATTTTTGAAGGCATGCTTCAGCCTAGATGGATACCAATTTTGTGGAATATGTTATCATTAATATTTTCAATTTTTTTAAGATTTTCTCTACATACCATGGATATAAACCAATGATTGAATGGACCATTGGAAATGCATGAAGAGAAATATCCAAAACAATGACTAAATGGAACAATGTAAATGCATGAAAATAAATATCCAATGTGTTAGACAAATCTATGGTGAGTTTGTCTCAATGAAAACACCTTCAATGTAATTATAGTTTAACGAAAACTACTAATTGTGTTACAAATTAACACACTTTTTTTTTTTGAGGCATTATATTGGTGCGTCCATTCCTTAGATTCATCTTAGTATCAAAACATGCCTCTAAAATGTCATTAGATGCCTGACATGTGTAGGGATACTAGGATACTACCTGTTTTGATTTAAAAAAATATGATTCTTCAAAAATGACATGTGGCATTATGTATTACCTACACAAGCTTGTAAGGTGTTAAACACTAGTCTAAGATTAACAATTACAAAACTAAAGCTTCATGTCAGAGCTCAAAACTAGGGCCTACCAAAGAAATGGATTATATCAGCCAAAGCACATAAAACACAAAGTAAATTATCAGTCAATTTTCTAACTGAGATACAAGAAAAATGTATTCATGGCTTCAACCCATAACCTATAATTATGAATATGATGAGGCCATTAAAATTATTTAACACCAAGAATTTTTAGGGCCGAATGTATATACCTTACTACAACCACCTACAATATCACTATCTATAATAAAATATTTGAATTTGTTGTAATAAATATCACAAAACTAGCAGAACAATATGACAAAACCAAGAGAACAAGATGAAAAATATGGTGGATGTTATTTTCATTATGAAAGAGAGAGTGTATCTTCCTTTGTAAACTAGGATGATAGATAATAATATTTCCATATATTGTGGCCAAATATATTCATCAAAAGGAGTAGTTCATCACCACAATATTACTAATATATTAAAACTCTGCAACTATGGTAGGACAAAGTCATTAGAAAATAACCAATCAATTTACAATTTTTCATTTGAGAGATGGATGGAGAGATTGCAAAATAGTCAAAGTTGATTATAAATGTTGTCTCAGTCTATAAAGTAGTGTGTCCAATGAAGTATATGTGTCGAATGAAGTATATGACATTGTATGTCAAACAAGCATATAATAAATAATAATGTTGCAATGGAAAAATATAAAAACTATTGGATCACAAGGAAATATTTCCTCAAAACTTGCATAGAATAAGGCCAATAATATAGTATATTTTTAATATTATATAATAATAATATATTATTATTGTATATTATATTTTAATAATAGTATAACAAATAATATTATATACTATAATTATATAATTAACATAACAATATGTAAATGAATATAAGATTATTGTTTCTTAATTTTACCTGCACAAAAGGTGAGATGGGGTCAGTGGTCATACATGAGGTAAGAATGTCGATTTATACTCTTTCACTTTACAAAACCCCATTTTACCAACATAGGAAATTACATATGTGATCTATGGCGTAACTTACACTGTTTTGTATGTGTGTTCTATGGCATAATTTACATTCTTCAATATGGAAGTTCCAAGGTCCATAGAGGATGTCATACTATACAGGGATTCCTAATTTGAGATACATCATACCAACATAGCATTAGGAGATAATATGTAAAGACTGGTGGGGATTTGAACCCAAGTCCTCTAGACTACCCAAAATTCACAGTGTTTGTGCTCTTGGAAATAATTTTACCTTTCCTCTATTCATTGAATAAAGTGAAATGAGCATTATTACTACAAATACAATTATTTTTGTTAGTGTTATTGAGAATGGGAATGGAAAAAGAATGAAAATATTTTTAAAATATTTAGAATTTTCATTTAATTAGTTTTAGACCCATCTAAACTGACACATGTTGCATTCTCTATGCTTTTAAAGGCACTATTGGATATCTAACACTTGTTTTCATTGACATGACACACATTACAATCATGTTTTGGGTAATTGAAATAGTTTGATATAACCTATAGATTGTATTCACAAATGTGACATGTCACTAAACTTTACATATGTATCCCTCCTGGCTTCTTCGAGTCCATCACTTGAAATACCTTATCATCACCCACCGCCTAGCTCACCCTAAACATTCGATGTCCTCAATCATAATAATGGACTCATTAGTGATAACAATCAAAAGCTTTCTAAGATTTATATTTCTCTTAAGCTCAATAACCCACAATATTATTAGGAATCTCTTCATGCTTAGCTTGTAATATGTTTTATACTTGCTTTAGTTGGGCATTCTATTGAAGTACTTCACTTCCAATAATGGTAAGGTTGTGGGCTCTAAAAGGTTTAAAATAACCTAATAAATCTCTCTGGTAAGAAGAGAGTCTTTATAAAATACATGCACCAAAATTCTCACTTAATTAACATGAAAGATGATTATAAAAAAATAAATATTCAACTATGAGGAATCATGAGAACTTATGAAGCCACAACCTCATGCTTTGTACATAGGTCAAACAAATGTACAACCTCAAAGACCATATAGAAATACTTGAACATATGGCATCACTTCAAATATGGTAGCACCACCTCCTTTGTTTAGACCCTTTAATATATCATATTCTCTCTCTCTCTCTCTCTCTCTCTCTCTCTCTATATATATATATATATATATATATATATATATATATATATATATATATATAGAGAGAGAGAGAGAGAGAGAGTATATATGTCATATTCTCTCTCTATATATGCATATATGTATATATATAGACAGAATATGATATACATGTACTCTCTCTCTCTCTCTCTCTCTCTCTCTCTCTCTCTCTCTCTCTCTCTCTCTCTCTCTCTCTCTCTCTCTCTCTCTCTCTCTCTCTCTCTCTCTCTCTCTCTCTCTCTCTCTCTCTCTCTCTCTCTCTCTCTCTCGTGTGTGTGTGTGTGTGTGTGTGTGTGTGTGTGTGTGTGTGTGTGTGTGTGTGTAGAGAGAGAGAGAGAGAATATGATATATTAAGGGTCTAAATAAAGGAGGTGTTGTTGCCATATATCCCCTGAACTATCCTATCATTGCACTTACCATCACCACCCAACTCACCTTGAAATATTTCATTGCTTGGATGTTTTGTTTGGCATTGCCCTTCCCCACCACTTTACCATTGCTCAATGTTGTCATGAAATGAAACATCCCCTCCCCACATAGAGCATTGCCATGATGTATGAAGGAACATAAAACCTCATTTTACAACATCACATCCACCAAAAATATAAGATAATTATTGCTTAACACTTAGTACACAATAAGTGATATGGGATCAAAGGTCATGGGTTTCAAATGTGGTACAATTTTGAATTTATAATATTTTGCTTTATAAAACCCAATTTTACCAAAAATAAAATTACATCCCTTATCTAACTTATACTTTGGTATTACTCTTACATATGCTCAGGAGGTTAAGTGCCCTTTACATCCCAATATTGATGTTGTATCTAAACAAAAATATCTTGAGATCTAGGATCTGGTCACATGTACATCTATGACCAATGAGGAACCAACTGAATCGTGACCACATATGCTTAAGAGGGCGCTTCGAAACTTTATGCTTCAGAGTCGATAGTGTTTGGAGATGAATCTTATAAGTATGAATAATATATTATTATATATTATTATATAATATTATATATATTAATATATTAATTTAATAATATAATATATTTTATTAATAATAATATTTATAAAAATTATATTTATTAATTAATTATAAAAATCAAATTACGTACAATACATAATATTATATTGATGAAGAATGAGCTTAGTTAGGATTTTTTGAAGATTTTTCTCCAGGATTTTTAATATTTTCCTGCTGATTGAAATAGACAAGGAACCAAATCGATTGATAGTGTATATGATGAATCCTCCAGGGGGAATTTATTCCCCCCAAGAATCATCTTTCAAACAAATGGTGGTAAGAGAAACAACTTTGGTTTTAGAGATAGAGATTAGCGCCCTCATGAAAGTGGATAGCAAGAAGAAGATTTGAGATTCAGAAAATGGAGCTAAAAGAACACGCATGCAATGTATTGAATAAAATTTGATCATTATGATAAATCCAATGTAAATTAGGAATATTATAGTGATTCTTATGGCAGAAGTTTAATTTACAAATTTATGGGAGTACAATTAACTTTGGATGAATTGCATGCATGGACCAAAAGAAACTGGAAGACAAATGGATAGTGTGAATTGAAAACCTATGTAAATGGTATTTCATAGGACTCTTTTCCAATGAATTGAACAGAGACAAAGTGTTTGGAGGAGGGCCTTACTAATTCATTAACATGGGTCTCTTTATGAAGCACTAGTATACAACCTTCAAGAAGACAGAGGAACTCCCAACCACAACACCTATTTGAATTTAAAGGTATGCTCTACTACAAGAATTATGGTCTAGGTATGTATTCAAAATCATTGTTAGTACTATTGGTAAACCCATTGATAAATCAAAACGATATCGTGGTAAATGTCTATCTAACTACACTAGAATCTATGTGGAACTAGATCTCACATAACCCCTTCCTAACAACATCACTTTGAAATCATGAGAATTGGAGTAGGTACAAGATCTAGACTATGAGAGTATCTCATTCCATTATAGAAGTTTCCATGGATATGTGGATCTCATTAGAGAATGCCCAACACTATAGAAAAATAGTATTATGGAGAAAGTACTTGAAATAACTAAAACATATTTGGATGGATTTGTCAAGCCCAAAATAAAGCATACTATCAATAAAAGAATAAAACTATCAAAAAATATGTGCTAAAAGATATAAAAAGAGCGATAAATGAGAAACCCACCTCAAAAAAAGGATTATAATATATCCTAAAAAATCAGCCATAAGAGAAATAAAACAACATGGAGATGGAAGATATCACAATAGGTTATAGATTTAAATAAGACGTAGAAAATCTACTTAGAAAGCTAAGCACATGAAACTCAAATTAATAAAAGACAAATCATACTCAAGGAAAGTAGACAAAAGGAAAAAGCATAATAGAAGTCCAAAAACACAAGGAAAATTGGACAAGCTTGGACAAAGAAGATGAGTCAGACTTAAAAATGGATGCAGATAACATGGGAATCATGTAAACTCTAAATCTAAACTCCAAATGAAACTTTAGAAATAGAAGGAGAGGAATAACCCATATAAATAAAAAGAGGCATGAAGAAGCAATGGGATCCAATGGAGGAAAGACCCAAACTCAAGTAGACACCCTCTTAGTGAGCACCAAGTAAATTAATCTCCCTTAATGCAGATAATTTCTTGGAATATAAGGAATCTTAATACCCCCTCCAAAATCGTAAAAATGCCTTGAAGAATCAGAATTATCTCATATTTATAAATATCTTTCAGGTCAAAAAATATTTAGTAAAGAGATGTGGAGAGATTTAGGAGATGATAATGGAAGGATACAACTATATAGATCTATTTGAATAAGAGGAGGAACTAACAAGGATTCTAAAATAAGTTTTAAAAAAGGAGAAAATTTATTGGAAATAAAAAATTAGGGTAAGATGGTTGAAGGAGGGAGATTAAAATACCAAGTTTTTTTATCTGTCATGTAGAATCAGAAGCCAAAAAAAATTATGTAGAAATTAAAAAACCCTATAAGGCACTAGCCTAGAAAAACCCAAGGAAATTAAAGAATATATGGTGAGATACTAGGAAGATACATTGAAACAAGATAATGTGGAGAGTCAGGTAGATTGAGAAGCCTTTTGGAGATAAATTTGTTAATTGGTCACTCAGACAGATAATAATTTTTTTATGGAGGACATCTTTCTTGAATAATTCAAGAGAGTAGTATTTGATATGGTAAGAAATCGATCCCTAGGACCAAATACATTTCTTGCTCTCTTCTTTCAACACTTATAGAATATTATTGGAGAAGTAATTAGGGAAGTGGTACATGAATCAAAAGAATATAAAGGGATACTAAAATCATTAAACCCCACATTCCTCGTTCTCATCCTTAAAAAACTAGAAAGTAGAACTACGAATAACTTTTGATCAATTTATTTTTGTCACCATCTATAAAATTATATCTAAAATCATTGTTAATAGGCTTCAAAGAATTCTTCATAAGCTTATCTTTGAGGAACAAGGAAGATTTTTCAAAGGAAGACAAATCATTGATGGTATTATCATTGCTCACGAGATCATCCACTCCATATATGCTAGTAAGAGACAAGGAATGTGGATAAAGCTAGACATCTCTAAGGCCTACGACAAAGTTAATTTGGTCCTTCCTAGACAAAACACTCTAAAAAATTTGGTTTCTATTCAGAATGGAGAAGATGGATTCAGAGTTGTTATTCTTCTACCAAGTTCTCAATGATTATTAATGGATCCTCAAAAGGGTATGTTTCCCTCTCTATGGGTCTCAGGAAAGGATATCTGATCTCCTCTATCTCTTCATCCTTATGGCAGAGGCCCTATGAAGATGCATAAAATCTCTAAAAGATGGAAACAAGATAAAAGGGTTTCAAGTGATAACTGAAGACACTACGTACTCTCAACTGCAGTTTGTGGATGATACAATGCTCTTCATCATCCCAATGTTGCAAGAGGTTGAATAAATAAAGGATCTTATTATGTAGATATGAATAATTATCGAGACAATCAATAAATAGAAGCAAATCCAAGATATTCTTCATCGAAGTCTCCCCTAATCTTCAATAATATGGAGTAGTGCCCATGTTTTTGATGGTGTGAAATCTTAATGGCACCACTCGTGTAACTGATCTTGCACCACAAGATGAAAGGTGGGAGCCATGTATTGGGCTGACTGAGTAATGCCAAAGTTGTTGAGGGAACTGAACCTTAACCAAATTAATAATTTAATTGAATCAACCACTACAAAAAAACTTATAGAATCAAAGTGCTCACTTCTAAGAGCCATCAATTCCATAATATAAAACTGCAATAGTATGTATGTGAATGAAAAAAATTCATGCCTAAATAATCTGATCTAGACAGTGCCAACATGATATATAATGTTATGCATCTATATCTCACTTGTCCTAAACCTAAAATATCTAAAAACTTGTAACTCATGATCTTATAAAATGTGTGCATATGCATTGCATGTGCCCCCAAAAATTTTCTAAATATGTAAGTATCTAAAAATATATAACTTATGTTCATATAAATGTGTTTGAATTTGTAAATATATGTCCTATATTTGAGCCAAACTGATATTCTAAACCACTGTGAACTAAATTGATATTCTAAACCATTGTGAACTTTTTTAAGTTTGTAATTTGTGTCAAAGTATGAATCAAACCAATAATCTAAACCATTACAAACTCTTTGAATCCTGTAATCTTTACCAAAATTTTGAATTTTTTATACATGGAGGCTTGAATCTCTATGACAAGATGAATAACATTCCCCCCATTTGAGGTGAGGGATGTAGCATGTAAATTATTCATCTCAAAATAAAGGAGTTAACTACATCATGTTATGTAAAAAGATGTAATCATTTAGAAATGTGTCCTAACATATGGAGAATATGCCATCACTGTAATGATTAGATCATCAAAACATATATGACATGTGTAGTGCAAGGTATATAAATTTCATGTAAATATAGATATAACAATTATGCACACAATGGTATCCATTACTCATATAAATATTGAATAATGAACTACACAAGAAGGTGTATGATATGAATAATGATATTGCAAACTTGAATAAAAATGCATGATATGGTTGACGACACCGTAAACTCAACAGAATTAGTAGAAAATCCTAGATTTATGCACTCATAAGCACATAATGTCATGGCCATGACACAAATAATAGAAACACACATAATATCATTCAATGTCATATACAGCCAAGGGACACACAAAATGTCAGTCAAGTCAGGAGCCAAATAAAGAGAAGTCATATAATGAAAATCTCAATGAACAATAGGTGTAAAATAAATCAAAGGCCTAAAAAATAGTCACATAATGAAAATTCAATCAAGAAATAATCATGAAAAAAGGCCAAAAGCTAAAGAAAGCGAGATCCAATGATACACTCAATCTAAACAATATCATGTACTAATGCAAGAGGCAATCAAAATTTAATCTATGATTAAGCAATAGGAAATGAAACATAGAACAAGCGAAACTAGTCTACACCATCAATTTATGTCAATGTCACAACATAATTAAGTATCACATCCATGAAATTTAACACTGTAAAAAATATAATCAAGAGCAATATATGTGTAAGAAATCAATGTAGCTTAACATAATAACTGGAAATGTCATAAAAATACATAATCTATAATAATTTAACCTCTAGAATAAGCTACCCCCAACATTGGCGTGGTCCTTCGGTATAGGAATGTCTTGCATCTATCCATCCATGTATCATGTATAACATGTATGTCATGCATCTCACTCATATATAATGTGAAAAGCATGTGCATATGAAAATAGATAATTGATCTACCAACCATGTGATAAATAACATAAATGAATAATGAAAACTAGCAACATGTCATGCTTAGGTCTTGATTTTGAATTTATATATATATATATATATATATATATATTTGTTTTTTTTAATATTTAAAAATTTGACATACATCGACATATGTTTTACCCTATTTTTAATTAATCAATGTAATCTTGTTTAATAGGAATAAAACTTTGAAATATCATAATGCTAAAGATATACAATTACTAAAAAAACTAATTGCAACTTGTTACATATAAAAAAATGTTATTTTTGGAAAACATTAGAACAAATTTAACTTAGCTCAAATCTGGTTTTGGATTGACTATTTTTGATGTCTAAAATTGAAAATTAGTATAAAGAACGATTGTGACTATTCAGGATTAGAAGTAGAATTTGAAAATATTCCTGGATAGGTTTTTGCTCCCTAGATAACAATGCATGCCTGTTATATTCATTGACTGCAGACATGTCTAAATTGTTTGTGATGAAATCATGATTCTTCCACCTTCTACACCTATGTTTGTTGATCAGGCTAAGATGTTTTGATTATGTTTGTACCATGTGGAAGTTGTCATTCTCCTTTTGTTTACTTTGGAAACCCTAGGGGTCTTTGTGAGAGATAAAAACCTATAAAAAGAGGGGGAGTGTAATGGGCTAAGATGACCCCAATCACCTCCTTGATGATTGACCTGCCTACATATCTAGATACTCTGAGGAGGGAATCTTGCCAAACATATTTTTCCCACCTAGAGTGATTGTGCACTTGTGATCCTTGACTATTATATGGAGCTATAAATATGGCTTTGATACTTGACAATGATAACTCTTGACTTAATTTGAGATGCTTCACACTTGGATTGTTATTCCTAGTGATTGATCTTGAATTTGGGAAGAATAAGGTAAATTTTCTCAATTTACAATAGTGCATAAGTGCTCAATAGATAGTTCCAAGCTTTTAATGCTGAATGACCTTTGATTTGTATTTATAGTGAAACCTTTTAACAATTTCCTTTAGTTGACCTCGAAAAATGTGTGGGAAGGCCCAGACAAATATTTCAAACTTGAAAACTATATGTTAATTGGTGCAGGGACATGGCCACTATAGGTGGATAAGTCTATTGTAGTGGACTTGTTTACCTAGGGCAAACCTATCCTAGAGAATTAGGGATAATTATATTGAGGAATGGTAAAGAAGAGTTGTGTATTTGGGCGTAAGTCAAGTGGCTCAAGATTTGTCAAGAACTAACAGTCAAATAACTATGACCATATTTAGGTGTCTATAATATAGTCAAGCAAGGCCAAGTAACAAGGCTTAAAAGGTAGATTAATGTAAAGATATGAATAATTAATGGCATGTGTGAGGGTATAATGTGCATCGAGTATAATAGAATGGCAATGTGGAGTAACTTAAATGCAAACAATGTGTCCCACTATAAATGTGAATCACAACATCAAAAATCAAAAGATTATGTGGGATGTGGAGGGGGGTGAGGAGGAGTCAATTTATATGCTCATAAATGTATGTGATCATATAAGCTTAATAGAATCCATAACATACATAAGTAGTCAATATGTAAGATCATGATTAAGTAAAATGTCCCAAAAAATGTGCACTAGAATCATTATAAGATACGTGTCACAGATGTCTAGATCAAGATAAGCAATCAAGAGGTGACGAGAAAGTCACAATAAAGCAAGAGTTAGAAGAATGATCAATGCAAGTCATATGTACACATGTATTTGAATGTAGAATAACAGATGAAATAGGTTATCAAGAAAACATTAAGAAATTATATACACTACATTCTATGTTAGTCAATTAAAATAATCCATGTGTGTGCCCTATATAGGGTGATACAAATGTTTCCTACCACATATACAAGTCATCAGATGTATCTATGTTATAATTTGTGACATAATTATATGTTGCATAATATCCACCACTGCTATCATGCTTAATTTATCCATGTGTAAGTTGTTTGACTACATTATATGTAGAATCTAACTCACTATCTTGTGTAGTTACATAAAATGTTTGCATTTTTTTATAAAGTTTGTTCAATTCATGCATGAATGTACTAATAAGATTAAGATCAATAGTCTTACAATCAATGAGATCTTGAATCTTATGTCGCAGTGAAAATTAGTGATTCGTAGAATGTCCCCTACATCTATGATAATATAAATATGCATTATTGTCATGTATTTTAGGTAAAGGCTTACTCATATCAACCTCATTTGGTGGAGGGAGGGATATAAGTTTATTATCAAGTAATTAAAATAATAACTTATGAGGAGATTCAGGTAATCATGAAAATCACCTCATTTGGGGAGCAAAAATGAAAAGTTGAGTGTTACGTTGAGCTAAGGTAAGATACTTGAAGGAGTCATCATCTTCAGGGCATGTAAATAAATGTTTATTATGCATGAGTTTCATGCACATGTGTAGTTTAGATGATATTGATTCCATAACATGTATCCAAGGTCGACCCAAAAGTAAGTTGTAATGTAGATGATTATGCATGATTTGAAATCAAAAAAACATTTTATTAGGTCCCACAATCATATTCAATGATATGGTTCCAAATACTTGTTGAGGTGTATCATAAAATCCTCTTATGAGCTGATTTTACTTGTAGAGGCAATCTGTGTTAATTACAATAGTTCGTAAGGATTTTATGATTCACATGTTTATTCCTGAATCATTGTCCATTCGAAATTGCTTAACTATTTTTGTTAATGCTTTTAATTGAATATAAAATGAAAGATTTTGTTTTATTTTAGGCTAAATAGACCACCCTTTAGAATAATCACCCTTATTAAGATAATTAAGGTCTTTATGAATATCTTTCGCTATCTTAAATAAATATGCATAAGTATGTACATTTTTATTATTAATTTATTTATTGACTCGTGAACCATCTATGTATCCAAGGCCTCTTCATCATTTACGAATAGAGATAGTAATAGACTCAATGATGCCTTGTGCATGTTTTCCCAATCCTCATCCATTATTTTTAAACATTTCAAATTATTCTAGTCCAAAATTTCATTGTGTGAAATGGGTAAGTATTGGTAGAATGTTATCGTAAACAATGGGAATCATGCCTTTGTTCAAATTAATATTTTTACTCTTTATAGAAAAGTCAATTAGATGAATAAACGAAAAATATATTTTTTCTTACTACAACAACTTAGCTTACAAATCTAGAATAATCTACATAAGGGATCATGCAATAGGTATGACAATGATGGTGCATGTGAAACATCCATATAAGCATATGGGTATCCATATAAATATAATTATGTGCACTATCCATATCACTTGACCTAATACTTCTCCTTATATCAACTTGAAAGAGGGGAAAAAATACAAGACCCAAGCCTAATCCTAATATGAGGGCTACCATAGATTGCTAGGGTTTGAAGAATAGGAACCATAGGAGAAAAGAAACATGTATAAATGGAAAACTAAAAATTAAGTCTAAAAATTAGATTTAAATGCATAAATTGAAACCCTAGAAAGAAGGAAAGAAACCATATGGGAACATAAGGTTTAGTGTGCTCACTATATAAATGGGTTCACAAACATGTTTTACCTTATTTTTTATTAATGTGATCTTATAACATAAAACTTTGAAGTAATTCAAATTATATGGAATATAGCAATAAACATGAATTCAAATGTAAAGTACATAATTTGATTTGACAATTGTACTTGTTATAAATAGAAAAAACCTAAGAGAATAAGAAACTTGGCATTTAAGACTAGATACAAGTCATAGAAATGGAAAAAAACTAAATCAAGAGTCTCTTTGATCAGGAACTGAGTCTCTAAATGCACCTAGACATAATCATCATATTCTAGACAATATTACTAGCATTTACATTTTTATGTTGAAGAATTCGTTTGAATAAATTTTGCTTCTCTACTTTCATATAGACCGGTGCCCATTCTAATCGATCTTTGTGTGTGATCTCAAGGATTTATTGTGTGCACAATTACAGAAACTTATCTCCTCTTTAAAACCCTAGGTTCAATTTTGACACTAGGTTTTGGTATGCAAAAGAGGAAGACCAGTGGGTTGCACTATATGGTTGAGCATTACCTACATATATAGTACTTTGAAGATGGAATTCAAACTGCATGTAATTTTCCTTGTTAAGTGTATGTGTACAATAATACTTCTTTAATAAATATAACCTATGATCAAGCTTCTGACATTTAGTAAATGACATCTTTGACTTGGCTTTGAGGTGCTTCAGACTTGGCTAGGACATTCACCTTGTGAACATTGTAAAGAAAAAGGCAATTCCTTTGAATGTGTAAGTGTTTGAATAGGATTGCTTGACAATCCTAAGTAATTTATAGATAATGTTAGACATGGAATATGCTTAGACCTATTGTGTATTTATGTGGGACTCTTTGGGTACTTTCTCATGCCACCAACATGTGAAACGTATAAGCCAAACCATAAGAAGAAATTAAATTTGAAATGTGACCATTGCTTGGTGTGGCGTGAGTCCATCAAGATTGGATAAATCCATAATTTTAGAACAGTCCAAGTTTGATGGATTCGTCTGAGAGATAGATAGGAATATTTATCTGATGATCTGGAGATAAGAGATTTGATACTTTCAAAATGCATAAATATTATATTGTAGGCTTTTATAAATATTGTGTATAGTCTTCTGAAGATAAAAACTTGTACACAATATTTCCAAAATCCTACAATATGATTTGGAGATAGTTTGAAAGTGATCTCGAATAGGTTAAACACATACTAGGGAATTATTGTAGGTAATTGATAGAAAATCAATAAGGTCTGACCTATGGAAAGCATGTGGATGTGAAAGGAAGGTGAATATGAGTCATATGTGTATGCACATGTCACATAAGGTGAAGGTAGGTCAAGACTGACATTGCCAAGTATCTAATAATAGGATTTAGTTTCTACAAATATGTGCACATAAATATATTCTTATCTATAAAGAATACGAATAAAAGTGCAGATTAGACTATACAAAAGTGTATAACCTAATATACTATGATACAATTACCATATGGGATTTACATGCTCCTTTATGCATTTAATCTCACCTTCTTTAAACAAATAATCTTCTATCCATGTAGTGCATAAAAATGGTTATAACATAATTATGGAACATTGATGTGTGAAGGACAAACTTTCAATGAGAAAATAAAATAAGGGTTCAATATACATGATACCATTATTGTTAATATCCAATCCATATCTTTACACTTTGACATTAAAATTTTGGTAAAATATACTTGTGATATCATATATTAAGCATATACCTTCTTCAAATCAATTCATGTAGACTTCTTAGGTTGCTAAGAAACCTTAGGTTGGCCCTAAGTGTGGACAACACTCGATTATGTGGGACATTATGAAGGAATATTAATTATGTCATTATCATATGGGTGAAGTTACTATAGATATTTATTAGACGATATCATCGATTTATAATAATTATACTAAGAATATAAGTTGAGCTTCAAGTTTACACATGGTTGCATAGTTATGGGAGCTTTAAGGAAACACTTATTTTTTAAATACTATTTTGATGAAGACTTGCAAGCATAAACTTGTTTCCTGACATTCAATGATGGATTCATAGTTGTAATATATTATATATAAAGAAACATGTTATATAGAAATGGTATTTGTATCCTTATATAGGTAATTTTAGATTGCCCCAAACAGTGAAAAATGACTTTTAACATAAATAAAAATTGAGGTAAGAGGAGAACTGGTATCGATGTTCTAGGTTAGTATAGATATACCCTTACGAGATATGATTTAAATGTATTATGTTATAAACTACAAGAACCTAATTCTGCTTTACAAATATGTAGGGAGCTCAAACAAATCACCATGGGTTCTATCTATCTAAGGAAAACAAGTAAATGAGCTTGGATTTTAAAAAGAATTAATATAGTTAGATGATGGAAATGTTTATCTTATAAGTTGAAAAACTTGCCTTGGTATGTATTAAATAAGTGGGAAATCCATAAAATATGGAAAATATCTTCTTGGGAAATGGTCGACCTAACTAAGTTGATGATCAAATTTTGTAAATAAACTTTCATGAAAACCTTGTTCAAACCTTGATGTTTTGATCCCTTTAGGCATAATGTAATATTTTGATAACAACATATATTCATCTAATCTCCTCATCAAAAAAGTTCTACCTCGACAATACTGTGATAGTTAGCTTAAGTCTACATGTCAAATGCTAAGGTGGAAACTTAAATTTCTTGCATATTCAAGGAGGATATTTGTGTATATTACAATCTCTATATTTTTTTATGGTCTAATATGCACTTGCTTATTTAGATTATGTGCACATGTTATCTTTAGTTTATTATTAGAATTCCCCATGATAATAAAAAAAAAGTATTATTTATAATATTAATACTCAAAGAGAGCATTGTTTATATTGAACACTTCACTAATTATAATGACCTCTCTATCCAACTCCACCTTCTTACTTATCTATACAAGAAGAAGAGTGTGTGGATGAATAGTGATATCATTTCATTGTATTATCATTTGATCCTTCATGTGAAGGGCCAATGGCCTTCCTACATAGTTTTATATCAGAAGTGGTAGTAATTTTAAGATGTTGCATATCTTATGTCTCCATTGCATGTAATTATGGGTTTATGTCTCAAGGTTGTTTATTTAGTGATCCTTGGCCCTTTCCACAATCTTACAAATTTACTTTCAGATGTGGAGGTTTGGCACCTAATAACATGAACATTTCCAACTCAAGTCCATCTTTTTAACTCTTTCAAATGACGATATGACAAACCTATGGGACTTTTGTTGTATATCAATGACAAAGGAGGTATTTTGATATGAAATAAGTTAATATTTAGTACTAATATTTTAAAACTTACCAATGTTGGTATAAGAAATAAAAATAGTTTTTGAGGTTTCAAGACTAAACAACTTAGTGCTAAGAGATCTAGATGTGCAATATTCTTTTTTAAATTTTTTTTACGTATCTTTACTTTGAAGTGTGTGATTACAACATCTACTTTGTGGCTAATTTGACACATCAAAGTGGGAAAAAATGTAGACCCCTACAAATGGCCCGTTAGCCTTTATTTAATGTATTTTTAGAGTGTTGGTGCATATGGGTAATTTGGTTCAAATTAGTTATTATTCAATAGTTTTGTTGACTTTTGTGGCCTAAAATCCTCTTAATCCCAAAACTACTTAATTTGAGCTATTTATGTTTTTTCATGTCTTGTGTCAAGTATGTCTGTATGGTCATGACACCTATCAAGAGCATCTGTACAAAACTAGAACTTTGCTCTTTGCTCCCCCTTTAGCTAGATGGGCCCATCCTCCCTTTTTTGCCTTTCCTATTTCTAATCGTTGGAAGTTGGCATGCACACAAATATTTCTAAATGTTGAATTTAAGTTATTAATAAATAGATAAGTGATTAGGTTAATTTGAGAAAATAAGTACAATCAAGCATACTCAAACACTTCTTATTTTATATCTAGCATTTTATTATGGATCACTTTTGGCAAACAAGCTAAACTTATTTTTATCATGTAATTTTTGTTTATTGATATTTATATTCTAATCTAATGGGTCTGACTATTAGAGGGCTAATTAGTTCACACTAGCCATCCAAATTTTAGTGCATTCCCCTAATTTATTTTCCTTGACACTCTATGTTAAACAAATTTATCACATTACAGGAAGACAAGAGTCATAACACACAAAAATAGGTAAGGAAGTAAATGAGAAGAAGCGAATGAACATGCTTAAAAGATTAGATTTCAGGTGGCAATCATTTACTGGGAGCATTTGTACAGTCTTGACATTATATCAAGATTGTTTATACGATCTTGGAAACAATCTCAAATCATCTCCATATTTTAGTCTGATAGGGATGGGATGAATTTCTACAATCAATTTACAACAAAAAAATTATGATGATTAATTAAAGTGAATGAATTAGGATTTTAGTCGTAGAAGCAATTTCAAGATATAGTGAAGAAGCATATCTGATTTGGGCTATTAAGGCATGTATATAAAGGCATTTGAATATGATTATTTAGGGATGATTATGAATCCATAGAGGATGAGAGAGCAAGATGGAACAAATAAGCATACTCATCCCACAACCAATTAACCATTATGTTAGATGTTGGAGGACCACTTCCATTGTGCCATCCCTAGGAGGAGAGGGCAAGACTAAGCAAGGAAACATACTCATCCCACACCCAATCAAACATTATGTTAATTGGAATGCCACTTATGTGGAGGCATTCCTTCTATTGACATAAAGATCATGGTATATTAGGTTTATATGTTGTTACTAACCTAGCCTACTGACCAAAGTGGGATTGATTTTGGGGTTATGTGTCGCTTGGTTTGGATTTTAGAGTTGTAATAACTAATGTGAGTTTAATTTTGGGGTTTATATGTTGCTAACGCTGATATTTTAAAGGTATTTAAAAATGAAACAAGCAAGAAAATATATTAATCCCACAACCAATCAACCATTATGGTAATCAGGGGGGGCACTTTCATTATAGCATCCCTTCCATTGGCATAAAGATCATAGTATATTAGATTCATATGTTACTACAAACCACACCTTCCAGTCAATGCAATTTTTTTTTAATGAATGAAAATTTTAGAATCTCATAAGCAATTTCAAGATATATTGAAGAGGTGTGTCCAACTTAAAATAGTAAAGCTTGTATTAAATAAAAAAATGAAAGATTTTGAAAATGTCCACAAAATCAAGTAATTTATAGGACTAAAAGCAATGACAAGAGTGTTCCATGCAAAGACACCGACTTGAAACAAAGGCCGCTTCGGTGTAGACGAGGACAACAAGGGCCGCATAGCGGCTAGTCCTTACCTTTGAATTAAAAATTATTTATGGTTGAGTGTTTATCCATAAATATAAGAATTTCAATGTGACTAGTCTTGTCGCTAAATATTTTATATCGAATTGCATATATTTGAATTAATTAAATCATATTTGTGGACTTGTACTTAATAGGCAGTAGTTTTCTTACCAGACTATATGATTAAGTTGCAAAACATTAATAATATTTATTCATAAATAATAATGTTATCTAAAATTGGTAGTACTTGTTCGTAATTGAACATAAAATTAGTTTTTTATTGATATTATGTTATCGTATGAAAATTAATATATGAATATTGTGATATTTTATAAAATTTAATTAATACAATTTATAATATTGTTATCATTAAGATTTTTATAATATGACTTAATAATTCATTTCATTAGCATATAATTATTGAAATTAAAAATTTAAATTAATGAATTATTTTTATTATATTATTGATATTATTTTTTAAATTAATTATCTTGCTTTGAAATAAATATGATTATAGAGATTCAAATTGTTATGATTAATAAAAGTTATAAAGAAGATGAAGGATTTTACAAAATAATTTAAAAAATTATATACTTTTAGTATTAATAGTATATTTGAAAATTATAATATTAATATTAGAAAAAAATACATTCATAATTTCCAAAATATGTTTTAATAAATAATTTATTTATGAAAATAAGTGTATTTATGATAAGATATTGTCTAAGTAAGATTTATGATAAGATTTGACATGCTCAACAATTAATTAATATTTTAGAATTTTTTGAAATATTTATTTTTGTTAGAATCCATTAAATATTATTTTAAAAATATATTTAATGATATAAATAGTTATAATAAAAAATGAATATAATAATTAATGATGATATGAATTGTCATAAGAATTGATTGTACATGAAATAACACTCTTGGGAATATTCTAATATTTATATGTTTTTTTTTAGAAAAACTTTATAATTGTTAAAATCACATGCATTTAATTTTTTTGATTGACTAAACAAATATAGGTTATTTGCTTAAGTAAAAGAAGGGACTAACAAGGGCCATGTAGCGACTAATTCCTCCTTTTGAATTGAAAATTATTTATGGTTGAGTATTTTGTCCATAAGAATTGTAATGTGGTTAGTCTTGTCGTTAAATATTTTATATTGAATTACATATAATTGAATTAATTAAATCATATTTGTGAACATGTACTTAATAGGTGATACTTTTCTTACCATACCATGTGATTAAATTGTGAAACATTAATAATATTTATTCGTAATCAATAAATGCTGCCCAATATTAGTAGAATTTTTTCGTAATTGAACATAAAATTAGTTTTATATTGATATTTTAGAGAATTTAATTAATAAAATTTGTAATATTATTATCATTAAATTTTTATAATATGACTTAATAATTTATTTTATTAGTATAAAATTATTGAAATTTAAAATTTAAATTATTAAATTATTTTTATTATATTATAAAGAATTAAATTATTCAAATTAATAATCTTAGTTTGAATGAGAAACAAATATAATTATAGAGAATACTTCCATATAGTATGTCCCAAACATATCCAAAACTCCCTACAAAAATCTCCATTGCAATAAGGTCATCATCCATGCCCATCACATTAGACCCCACGTGATAATGAATATCATGCACATTAAAACGTCTCCATTGCACATATTTTATGAAAGATTGTCTACGTGTCAAAAGATGTGAGGGTTTACCCCCACATATGCACTGTATGTAGTCTCCTAATATAATATATCATATTATTATAATGTTTTTTTAATATATACTTATAAAATTAATAATACTATATATCATAAATTATTTATATATAAAAATAAACAATAATATTGAATAATATAATAATAATATATATTATAGTATCGTATATATAATATAATAGTATTACAAATTATTATTTATAATTTATTATAATTATAGATATATATTAGAATATTAATATCTATATTTAATTATTTTAATAAAAATATAATATATATCATTATATAAATATTTTAATCACAATATTAATTTTATCATATATTTATTATATATATAATTAATAGTATATTATTATAAATAAAAGTTAAATACTAATTATATAATTATCTATACTCGTAGTGCCCCAAAAGTGCAAGGAATGTTGAATGAATTATATATTTAATCTCAACCATGGCATTCACATTGTGTCACGAGTAATGCCCTCTTAAGCATCCATGTGGCATGCATCTTGGAAAAGATTTGTTGTCTTCCATTGTAATGAAAGCAACACGATAAACTCTATAACCTCTATGTATTACCCCCATATTATTGTCATTGTAGGGTGTGTATGATATGAACCCTATGGTGTACGATAGTACATAAAATACCTTGTTATTTCTCTGTATTGTCTTCACTTGTTACATCCTGATTCCTTGTTAAGCAAATTTACTTAATTATCCATGGATATTTATAGTTGATAAATTTATTTTGATTATTTTTTATTAAGCTTTGAAATATATGTTGTCATGGGACAATTGGATATTGCTTAAGTTACATGATTACATTGCTATGAGTTAGCTATAGTGTTTATGTTTACATTATGATCATGTTGATTTGTTATTTCAGTTATATTTTATGATGTATGTATATCATGATGTGATTGTCTAACTACCTACTTGTGATATTAATGTAGGAGAACTCATCCCTCAGAATGTGATGGGATGACAACATCATCTGAGAGGGTGATGTAGATGAAGTTGTTAGGGGATGACAGAGAAATCAGTTAGAACTCTACACACACCAAATTAACTAGTACATGTTAGATGCATAATGGAGTGGTTAGCATAATATGTTTTGATGTTGTTTGCATTAGATAGTTGTTACACATTGTTGATAACATAGTTTAATGGTTTTATGAAATTCATTTTGTTTAAGTTATGTGTGTGACCATTAATAGTTTTAGAGATGTGATTTTTCACAACTAGATCAAATTCAGGGTTATTAACTTATGAATTAATCCTTAAATAGTTTAAGGTGTTAATTTAATTAACGAATATATTAATTATTATAATTATAAATAAATAAGTAAGATATGATAATTTATATTTTAAGAGTAAAAAATAGAAAAAAGAAAGAAAAAATAATAAATAATAAATTACGAGAAATGGAAAGGTTTAAAATTAGGAAAAATAAAAAAAAGAAAGATATTAATAAAAAAAGAGAAAAATCTCAAAGAAAAAGTTATGCCATTTTTTAGGAGAATAGAATAAGAAAGGATATATTCAGATAAAATATATATGTATCTATTTGTATATATTTGAGTTGTAAAAATTAATATCTATATACCAAAATGGAAATTAATACTTGTAGTCAATAAAGATCGATCCACTTTAAAAAATATATACAACAATCTTAAGAATCTATATATAACATGATCTCAACAATATATTTATGTTATGACTCTTATGGAGCTATCTCAAAAGTATAACATGATCTCAAGAATATACTTATGTTATTATGTTATGGTTATTATGTTACGGACAGTCATAAATATATTATTTATATGAGTCGTAACTAAGTTACTTATATAGATAACATCTATGAGTCGTAGCTATATGTTAAGTTACTTAGCTAAGTAATATATATAGATGTTATCGATGTTACATAAATGAAGACAAAATCTATACATAACATGATCCGACTTATCCAACTTTATATTGTAGATCATTGTATAGATGTAAATGATGGATATTTATAGTTAAGTATTCCCTTCATTTGAATTCACCATGATTTGTAGATCACCCTGTTGTCCCCAAAAATGTCACTCATTTTTGGGACAACCTATGAACTATTTTGGTTCAACAGACCAAAATCGTCTCTTCCCTTTTCAAAATTTGTTCTGAGCATTCAATTTCCTCATTTTCCAAGATTTTTTAGTAAAGGGATTAGCAGGTTCAACAGGTTCAAAGGCTTCTGCAAGCGAGTTCAATCAAAAGAATAAGTTTCCAACACTTAGTCATTTTCAGGACTGGTTCAACAACCAAATGGTTCAATGTGTTTGGTTCAAATGATCAAAATAGGACTTAGCCAAATAAAGAGAAAGAACAATTAAACCATTGAACCGTTGAACCAAGGTTGGTTCAATCGGTCGGTTCAATCAGTAGGTTCAAGGGGCTGCCCCAAAGCCAAAGAGGCAAGTGCCCTTGCGGAGGGCAGGCAACATTGGTTCAAAGGTCAAAGAGAAGACATAAAAGACAGAATTCCTTTGGATTTGTTCAAAGGCCCAAAAGGAAAAAATTCTTCAGACTTTTTGTCTGATGGAAATGACTAAGTGAAGGAGGCTGAAAGAATTCCTTCAGAAAGGTTTTTCCGCGAGAAAATGACCAAGGCAAAATTCCTTCAGACATTTTGTCCGAAGGAATTCACTTGGGAAGAAAGCCCAAAGAAATTGAAATGATTGAAACGGCTAAGGAAAAGAAACGAAGCTTTCCTTAGGACTTTTTGTCCGAATGAATTCCTTTGGACTTTTCATCCAAAGAAAAAGCCCGTGGAAAAACGCCCGATGGAAAAATACAAAGTCGAAGCGAACGCTGCCAAGTGTTGTCTGTCGGGACAAAGTTTCTAATAAGTTTCAAAGCTGCATAACGTGTCACATGTTCTGTTATAACTTAGTGGAAGTCGACAAGTGTCAACATCCGCGGTCTCTCCCTTTTATGTCATAAAGAACTATGGTGGGCCCTAAGTTAGTTGCTAAGGTCAAGTAGAGCGTGACAAGTGGCATCATCTGTGTGAATCTGAATGAGTCTCTAATGTTTCTATATTGTTTCTAAATCAGAGCAGAAGCCGCCACATGTCAGCTTCTGTAGGACTCTCAAAAGGTTTCTAAAGCTTCTATAACTTAAGTGGAACACGTCACGTGTCCTGTTATAACTCAGTTGAACGCAACAAGTATCTGCATCCACATTCCCCTTTTGAAGTTGCTCAGGTGAGAGGTATCATGGATCCCATTTTTCGTAAGTTTCTAATAAGTTTCATAACAACGAAACTTACCACTTGTCAAAGACGTAGAAAGGACCCCCCAAAGACTTAGACAAGAAGGGCTAGAAAGAACAAGGAAGTGACAGGCAAAGGAAAAACCAATGAACTGATTGAACATTGAACAAAAAGAGTTCAAAGTTCAATGGTTCATAGGTTCAAGGTTCAACATGGTTCAAGTAGTTAGCGACCATTGACGGCCCCGCAGATGTCAAATCTAAAGTAAGGGAATATCTGTTAAAATTTAAATAGAATGTGGAATTTAAAGGAAGAACCAAGTGACTAGCTGAAAAGAAAGCTCGAAGATTCAAATTGCTACAAGGGAGAGAGGAACGAGACCAAAGGGCCAAAAATATCTTCAAAATAGTTATTTCTAGTAGGTTAAATAGTGGATCAAGTAGACTTCTGAGCGCACCAAATCAAGGACGCAAGCCTATTTTTCTTCCATGAAGTACTGGCAAATTGGAGAGCTGCACAGATATCAGGAAAAGGACCAGATAGTCCATACTAAGAAGAGACATATTAGAGGAATGGACACGCCATAGTTATGGTAATGCACTATTTCCAGCATGGTCCCTCTAGACAGAACTGAAGGCGCATTTAAGGCATTCAATTCAGCATGGGCCTTTTTCATGAAAACAAGCGCCCAAGTCTTTCTTCGAGTGCTATATATTGTAAACTCTTTTATTGTTACAAAGGGGAATCTTTTTTTATCACAAAAGCAAAACTCTGCCCAAATTAAAAGGCGAATACTGAGACTTTGAGCTCAGATTGTTGTTCATATTATTTTATCTGAATGAGAAAGCAAGTTACTTGCAGATTTTGTGCTATTATAGCTTGTGCCATTTTAGGAGATTGTTCTTATGTCTATCTTCTAGATGCATTCTTGTTTATTTAATCTAACAAGCAGAATTAGTGAAGTGATAAAGAAGATGTCCTGAAGTTAGTTACTTTCAGACTTTGTGCTGTTATAGTTGTCTTCAGTGTGTGTTTATTTTCTATTTCTATGTTGAGGATTCTAGGATGACTTTGTGCCCCCATTATCCTTTGTATCTCACTCTTTGGGCAGCTGAAGTGGAGACTTTGTGTTACACTTCATTATGCCGGTTATTGCACCCTGTTACCAGTCACTTGTCCTACCTAAAAGAACTCTTGCTATCCCCTACAAGAACACTTCTGAAAGAAGAGAAGTGCTTTCAATGTTTTCACCAAGATTTTCTTCTTTGTTTGTGAACATCATCTCTAAAAAAAGAGAGATGGATGGCTTATCCTACCCTTGAGTGTTATTTTCTGCTTATATAGTTATAGTATATAGCCCATTCATATTTTATAGAGAACCTCCACTTGATGAGAGGAGAAATTTGTTCCCTTTGGATGTGGTAAACCTACAACTTTGGATGACCAATCTCTCTTGCTGTGGATGATCAGACCTATTTTGCTCAATCAGACAGCTGATTGACAAAATATTCACCCAACAGTCTTTTTGGCGACTCTGCTAAGGATTCAAATAAGTAGTTCCTATCCTTATCCATTGTATACTCTGGCGACTCCGTTTCATGTCTTCCCATTATCATTATAGCCTTACCATCTTCCTCCATCTCCATTATGTTATCTGGTCTACGAAACCAGAGCCACTGGGATAGAATGCGCAGTTTGAAGCCTCAAGCTTCAAGCTGAAGGAGGGCCAATTCTTTCCCATTTTTGTTCTACAATCTAACAACTCCATGCTATACAAGAAGCCAGAGAGCCCAAGGTAGAACTATTTTTTCTGTTGTTAGCATATCTTTGCCTATCCACACGCCACCTAAATTTGTTATCCCTCTTTTTCATAATCCCATCATGGCAGTTCAAGGCCCCTAGGGTAACTCATTTGGCCCACTAAATCTTACTCCACCCTTGCATGAACTTCCATGCAGTTCAAGAAAAAAAATTCCCAAATTCTTTGGTGATGGGAGAGTACACCCTGATGAACACATTGCAGCCTTCAGCATAGCCTGTGGCATAATAAGACTGGAATTTGAGGACATTATAGTCAAGCTTTTCATGGAGACACTACAAGGCACTGCTGCAGACTAGTTCTACCACCTGCAGGCTAGATCAGTGACCAACTGGGATACACTCAAAGCTAAATTTGAAGCCAAGTTCAAACTTGTAGAAGATGTGCATGCCTTGCTAGCCCATCTCACACAAATGAAGAAGGAACCCCATGAACCTATGAGGGACTTCATTATCAAGTTCGATAAGTTGAGACACAAGATTCTCATGATCACCCAATCGACACCTCAGAATCTCAAGTGTTTCTTCATCAACTCGTAGCTACCTAAAGTGAGTTTTCTATTGAGACGGGCTAGACACATAGACCTTGAGGTTGCTCAAGACTTGGCTACTGAGCTAGAAGATGACCTTATCTTGGTAAGAAAGATAAGGAGAGATCCTAATAGAGGTAAATCCTCTTCATCTTCT
Source organism: Torreya grandis (assembly GCA_037957365.1). NCBI lineage: Eukaryota > Viridiplantae > Streptophyta > Pinopsida > Cupressales > Taxaceae > Torreya > Torreya grandis. Next base: position 7,320,218 of record JARHVA010000076.1, read on the forward strand.
AAATATCCACCTTTAGCCACCATTGATCAAATGGTGCAAAAGCTGGCAAATAAATTGCTAGCCTTGAAAAGGTAAATGGCCCAAGGTATATCTATTCCCCCTAATCGGGATATGCCAAGGAGGACATTTCAGAATCAAGTATATCAAAGCAATGCTGCCAAGAATTAAGAACAACTAAATCACCTTCTTCCCCCATAGAGGAACCTCGCCCTTGAAGCACCTCCAACCAACTCAATAGTTGGATATCTGGAAACTGAACATGATTTCTCTTTCCAACCTAAGTTTGATCAAGAAAATGATGTTGATCTCTTCATGGAGGGTCAAGAAGAGTCAGTTGGTGACTCCCACATTGGTTTCCTGAATTATCAGGATGAACTCGAAAGTAAAGGCGAAGTATTTGATGGATCATATGATGTGTTCACCCAGTCTAAAAATTAGTTAGCCCAGCAAGCTGATAAAGAAAGAACAGAGGAATGAACTCAGCCTGCAATTTCAATTGCTAAGCAAGGAACCACTTTGCTCTTCCAACCAAAGGACCCAGTGCCTGCTAAAAAGGTAAATACATCAAGCATTCCTACACCTTCTGCTTCAAATTTGCAGGCCAGTCCTCCCCCTCCGAAAAACCAAAAAGATGAACTCCCATCCTCTCTTCCTAGTCCATTTCAGTCATTTGACATAGTCGACCATGTCAAGAAAACTAAAATTCAAATGACTGAATTTAAATTCCTACAAGCCAACCCTGAGCAATTGGACAGGTTGGTGGAGTGTGTGAAGAATACAGCTGTCCCTGCAGGACAAGAGATTAGAAAGGTAACTCGTGATCCCTCAAGGAACATGCCCATCCCAGTCACTTAGACATCACCACCTGAAGCTTAAATTCTATTTGAGTCTTCAAGCAGGGGTAATTATTTTTTGTCTACAGAGGATGTTCATGTTTTTGTAGATGAAAGTCCTATAGCTGGTGATCTAGGAATTGATTCAAACAAGACATCAGAAGAATTGGTAGGGCACAATATAAATAAAAAAAGATCTTCCATCTCTAATAAAGAAAAATATGATAGAAGATCAATTTTTGATGATATTTGGATCTAGGAATTTGATGGCAGCAATTCCTCTGTCGGTGTTGGAGCTGAGATGGTGTTGATATCTCCTCAAAGAGATATTCTTCCTCATTCACACAAGTTGTAGTTCAACAACACTAACAACACTACTGAGTATGAATCTCTGTTACTTGGATTGAAGGCTACTCAGGATGAAGATGTCAAACTCCTTCACGCCAAAGGAGATGTTGAACTGATGGTTTGTCAGGGGTCTAATGGTGACAATCAAAATATGTGATGGACTGAACCAGCTGAACAACAAGCTATGGTAGTGGACCACACTACTGTACTCTAAAGTCAGCAAAAGGAACTCTTCACCAAGAGAGAAAAGATTTATGGTTTTTAGATTTGAGACCGCATCTTTCCATGGCGCAAGAAGAGAGAACCAAAAGGAGTGCACAAAAAATGTGATTCTTGGTAGAGAGTTCCATTCACTTGTCATCGATTTTAGGGACAAAATGGTTTCCTATTGGTTTATCAAGATGGAATGCCATCTTCATTGTCTCACAAAGGGCAGCATCTGAATCACTTCAATTCTTGAATTATCAAATAAGTTCACTAGTACATATGTACATTTGTATAGTCTTTAGTTCTATTTTGTGCTTTTCATCTTTGTTTTCACTTTTTTGGAGCCTTTCTTTTTGGGTGGCATGACTCCATAGCCCAATGGCATACTTGAAGGCACTGGAGATTATGGTTTCTACTCCCCTCAAATGTTCCAAGTTTTCAACTGAAGGAAGTTCCCCAACTAGAGCTAGTTGTTGTCCCCAAAAATGTCACTCATTTTTGGGATAACCTATGAACTATTTTGGTTCAACAGACCAAAATCGTCTCTTCCCTTTTAAAATTTGTTTTGAGCATTCAATTTCCTCATTTTCCAAGATTTTTCAGTAAAGGAATTAGCAAGTTCAATAAATTCAAAGGCTTCTGCAGGCGAGTTCAATCAAAAGAACAAATTTTCAACACTTAGTCATATAACCATTGAACCATTGAACTATTGAACCAAGGTTGGTTCAATCGATCGGTTCAATCAACAGGTTCAAGGGGCTGCCCCAAAGCCAAAGAGGCAAGTGCCCTTGCAGAGGGCAGGCAACATTGGTTCAAAGGTCAAAGAGAAGACATAAAAGACAGAATTCCTTTAGATTTGTTCAAAGGCCCAAAAGGAACAATTCTTTCAGACTTTTTGTCTAATAGAAATGACTAAGTGAAGGAGGCCAAAAGAATTCCTTCGGAAAGGTTTTTTCACGGGAAAATGACCAAGGCAAAATTCCTTCGAACATTTTGTCTGAAAGAATTTACTCAGGAAGAAAGCTCGAAGAAATTGAAACGGCTAAGGAAAAGAAGCAAAGCTTTGCTTCAGACTTTTTGTTCGAAGGAATTCTTTCAGACTTTTTGTCCGAAGAAAAAGCCCACGAAAAAATGCCCGATGGAAAAAGACAAAGTTGAAGCGAAAGCTGCCAAGTGTCGTCTGCCGGGATAAAGTTTCTAATAAGTTTCAAAGCTGTGGAATGTGCCATGTGTTCCGTTACAACTCAGCAAAAGTTGATAAGTGTCAACATCCATGGTCTCTCCCTTTTGTGTCGTAAATAACTATGGTGGGCCCCGAGTGAGTTGCTAAGGTCAAGCGGAGCATGACAAATGGCATCGTCCGTGTGAATCTGAATGAGTCCTGAATGTTTTTATATTATTTCTAAAGCAAAGTGAAAGCCACCACATGTCATCTTCTGTAGGACTCTCAAAAGGTTTCTAAAGCTTCTATAAGTTAAGCGAAACACGTCACATGTCTCGTTATAACTCAGCAAAACATGACAAGTATTTGCATCCGCGTTCCCCTTTTGAAGCTACTCAGGTAAGAGGTGTCATGGATCCCATTTTTCGTAAGTTTCTAATAAGTTTCATAAGAACAAAACTTGCCACTTGTCAAAGATGCAGAAAGGACCCCCCAAAGACTTAAATAAGAAGGGCTAGAAAGAACAAGGAAGCGACGGGCAGAGGAAGAACTAATGAACCGATTGAACCTTGAACCGAAAGAGTTCAAAGTTCAATGGTTCACAGGTTCAAGGTTTAACGTGGTTTAAGCAGCTAGCGACCATTGACGACCTCGCAGATATCAAATCTAAAGTAAGGGAATATCTGTTAAAATTTAAATAAAACGTGAAATTTAAAGGAAGAACCAAGTGACTGGCTGAAAAGAGAGCCTAAAGATTCAAATTGCTATAGGGGAGAGAGGAACGAGACCAAATGGCCAGAAATATCTTCAAAAGAGTTATTGCCAGTAGGTGAAACAGTGGATCAAGTACACTTCTGAGTACACCAAATTAAGGATGCACGCCTATTTTTCTTCCATGAAGTAATGGCAAATTGGACAGCTACACAGACATCAGGAAAAGGACCAAACAATCCATACTTAGAAGAGACATATTAGAGGAATGGACACACCATAGTTATGGCAATGCAATGTTCCCAACATGGTCCCTCCAGATAGAACTGAAGGCACATTTAAGGCATTCAATTTAGCATGGGCCTTTTTCATGAAAACAAGCGCCCAAGTCTTTCTTAGAGCGCTATATATTGTAAACTCTTTTATTGTTACAAAGGGAGATCTTTTTTTATCACAAAAGCAAAACTCTGCCCAAATTTAAAGGTGAATACTGAGACTTTGAGCTCAGATTGTTGTTCATATTATTTTATCTGAATGAGAAAGCAAGTTACTTGCAGACTTTGTGCTGTTATAGCTTATGCCATTTTATGAGATTGTTCTTATGTCTATCTTCTAGACGCATTCTTGTTTATTTAATCTAACAAGCATAATTAGTGAAAGTAATAAGGAAGATGTCCTGAAGTCAGTTACTTTCAGACTTTGTGCTATTATAGTTGTTTTCAGTGTGTGTTTATTTTTTATTTCTGTGTTGAGGATTCTGGGATGACTTTGTGCCCCAATATCCTTTGTATCTCACTCTTTGGGCAGTTGAAGTGAAGACTTTGTGCTACACTTCATTCTGTCGATTATTACACCCTGTTACCAGTCACTTATCTTACCTAAATGATCTCTTGTTGTCCCTTGCAAGAACATTTCTGAAAGAAGAGAAGTGCCTTTAGTGTTTTCACCAGGATTTTCTCATTTGTTTGTGAACATCATCTTTGAAAAAAGAGAGATGGGTGGCTTATCCTACCCCTGAGTGTTATTTTCTACTTATATAGTTATAGTATATAGCCCCTTCATATTTTATAGGGAACCTCCCCTTGATGAGAGGAGAGATTTTTCCCCTTTGGATGTGGTAAACTTGCAACTTTGGACGACCAATCTCCCTTGCTGTGGATGATCAGACCTATTTTGCTCAATCAGACAGCTGATTGACAAAATATTCACCCAACACACCCGAGGTAAATATATAATCTATATGAATACTTATGGCTGTATAACTAACACATTAGATAGTTAGATTATATAATAGATATACTGAAAACATAGTGCTAGATTTGCATACATTCATATATGGTGATTTGAATCATTGAATGGTGCAAACAATGTTGATAGTGGTATTAGTTTATAAGAATGAAAACAATGATCTATTTTTATATATTTATCATTGCAAATGACAACTTAGCACCTAAGCTTAATGGGCCAATTAGTATTCAGTTCTTTGATCTTTAAAAGAATTATATATATATATATATATATGATCTAATACATATAACCATTTAATCAGTGCATTAAAACAAAGATTAATATATATTTTGATTGCATTAAGATGCATTAATCAGTTTACTGTTACACTTACCTGATATATATGTGTGTGTGTGTGTGTTAAGGATCTTATATTATATGTATAAATTTAACTATAACCCTGAGTTCACTAATGATCTGTAAATCCATATTTAGGAGGGTCGATATTAATGACCATATATAAGCTTTATATGTTAAGAACTTATAATCTATAGAACATATTAATAAAAGCTCATATAATGACTTATGTCTTATTATATAGTTTATCAAAATGAGTGTGTTTATTTATACCAACATATATGTAGTTATAATATATTGATCCTAAAATAGCTTTTAATAAGGCATGTGAAGCATAAATAGCTCAATGCAGTCTTCTATTATCTTGTGACAAGTTTTATGATATGCATGAGATTACTTATCATATATAGCATGTGAAACAAAACCCATTGTGTGGATATAATACTATAATAAACTATGTATTAATGAATTAAATAATTGTATGTTTAAAAGAGTATATAGGTACATCTATGCTTAATTAGCTTATACTTGTGCACTGGTGTGTACCTCTAATTATAGTTCCATTGGTGGTTTTAAACTATGTTATAGATTTTTGTGTAATATAATCTTATGTATGTGTGCTTACAACCCCACTGAAAGTATGACAAAGGCTTGAATGGAATATTATATGTTTCATGAGAACCGAGACTTTCTTGTTATAACTAGTTGTTTGAACAGAAACTTATTTATTCATTTATTTATAACTACTTTATTATGACTAATTGTGGTATTTAGTAGTTGTGCTTAAGAACACTAGACTATGATAATATGGGTTATCATAGGGTGTAGTATATTTATAAACTATTTATAGTAATTAGAATTTGAAGTTAAATGTATATTATACCGAAATGTTATAAACTATAGTTATTATTTATATTATGGGATAGATATTATTGTGAGATTTATTCATATTTTTGATGGAATAAATGTATGTTTTTTAATTATTCATATGCTTTACATGTTATGTGATTGCTAGTAGGATGTAATATGTATGAATCCAATGGTTATACTATGTTAATCACATCTCGCATTGTTGATACTAAGTAGTGGAATATATTTCATTAGTTTACTAGCATCACAATGTCAGATGAAGGTAATCCGATGAAGTAGTGTATATAAATTTTGACCAATCTTTAAATTATTATTTATTGAAAATTTTGGTCAAAGTAATATTAAGTGAGACACTACCACTTCATGAGTATGATTTACATGTTTGTGTGATATATTGATTAAAACTGGTTTCTTTATGATACATTGCATGTTTAGTTTTAGAAACCATACATCACATGGGTGCTACCTTATCTCTTTAGATTCCTACGCCATCACTATCTACTCATCTATAAAGCGGGGCCATTCCATGATGGGATTAGTGTGGGGGTTATTGATCCATGGTTGGTGTGAAAAAGTGCTCGGATGATGCTCTCCCTCCCCACAACAGTTCTTATTTAGAGATGACATTTGAGATTGCCACAAATATTAGAGTCCAGAAAACTATGCTCTGAGGAGCCATGTATCTTGTATGTGTACATTGTATTGTATTTATTATTGAAATATTATCACAATGAGTTGTAATTACTTATTTACTGTACATTGACAATAATGGTTATATGCTTGTACTAGTTATGGTTGGATATCTGTAATTACTTTCTATAATCAATTATGATATATTTTTTATGATGATAGTGATCAATGATATATTATGTAATATGTTTCATTTACAATTATCACACTTAGAGTATTTTATATGATCATTGATTAGATTCTCATGGTATAATCTATTTAATTAAAAAAACCATGTATTTTTAGGTAGATCTCAGTGGGGATGTTACATGTAGTATTAGAGCTATGACTTAAACTCTAGGACTTAATGAGTCCACTAACAGTTTCATACCCTTATGTTTATAAAAATTAGAATGATGAAAGCTAGAGTTTCTGAAAAAGGTCCATCAAATATCAATGACAATAACCCTTTGTTTGATCCTAGTCAATTTTCCATTGAGTAATCAATAAAGATAGATCAGATTCCTGTAGCCATGAATGAGACTAGAGATCAAATTATAGCCTTATAGTAGGTAGTTCATGGCATGAAGAGGAAGAACATTAGGATGTACATAAAGAGCATTTTGCTGAGCAGGAAAACCTTCATGATGCTAGAGCTTAGATAGCTATAGAGTTGGCTAGAGACATGAAGGGGTGAACCCACCTATGTTTGATAGAATAATTTTAAATGATGGAGTTGAAGCATGGTTGATTGAGATGGAGAAGTATTTCAAAATTCAAAACTACTCTGAGATCACTAAGGCGATATGGGGAGCATACTAGTTGGATGGTGAGGCAGTCATGTGGTGGGCCAATAAAAGGTTAGAAATGAATTTTAACTCGACTACCACTACTTGGGATCAATTTATGACTTTGTTTAGGTCATGGTGGCTTTTATAGCTTTATTTTGATAAAAAAACTCATAGATTTCTAGAATATGAAGCGAGGAGACTTATTGATGAATGAGTATTGGGAGTAGTTCACCAAACTTTTGAAGTATGTACCTCAATATTAGGGATATGAGAGGTTTAGGATTATAAATTTTATCATGGGATTGAGACCCCAGATAGATGAAGAGGTGGACATCCATGAACCTTCTACCATGGACCAAGTCTTCGAGAAGGTGGTCAAATAGGTACAAAAGTTGAAGTCTCTTTCATAGGCCAAGGACAAGTTCAATAAAAAGTTTAGAAATTATAAGTCAACCTTAAAAAATAAGAACTAGAAACATATGAGTGGAGACTTCAGGGAGCAAATCAAAAATTAGAATGCCAAATTCAACAATGGTTCAAGCAATAAAAAACTAGGTAATGGTTCCAAAGGTGGTTTCAAGGAAAACTAACAAATTGACAGGAAAGAAGCACCTAGAAGTTGTTTCATTTGTAGAGATAACCATTATGTTCGTGACTAAACTACAGATTAGTCAAAGAACAAGGGTCCTATTCCTCAGCAAGGTAGTTTTCAATAGTGTATTCATGCAATAGTTGATAATTTATAAGCTAAAGTTAAAGCAGTATCCATAAAAATATTAGGTACTTTATTTGAACATTTGGTTTCTATTTTGATAGATAAAGGGGCTCTATAATGTTTTATAGATCCTAAAATGTTTGATAAGTTATCTAGAAGAGTTGGAGTAATGACAAATGCATGTTCAATATAGTATGGGAATGACTCAAAATTCATGGTTGATAAGTGTTTAGTTGAAGCAGAGATTAGGTTGCCCATATTTATAATAGTAGTGGATCTATTTCTAGCACCACTAAGGTCATATGATGTAATCTTAGGAGTCAATTATCTTGAAAACCATAAGGCCAAGGTTGAATACTACTTAAAGAAGGTTAAGTGTCTAGATGATTTTGAAAATCAAACACAAATTTTGGGTGAGAAAAGAGTGTTCAGGCTCAGGGAGATTTCTGCTATGCAATTCAAGAGGGTTCAAAAAAAATTGTGCCAAGCATTTATCATCAAGATAAATGATTTGGATAAACCTAAGGAACCATCTCTCAAAGATTACCCATTTCTTAGAGATTTTCATGATGTGTTTCAAGAAGAATTATCAGGAGTGCCTCCTAAACATGAGTTTGATTTTTCTATCGATATCATATCTAGATTAAAATGTTAGTTTAAGGCACCATATAGGATGACAACCAATGAGTTGGTTGAATTGAAGGCTCAACTCTAGGAGTTATTGTTAAAGGGGTTGATTAGGCCAAGTGTCTCACTATGGGGTGCATCAATTGTCTTTATCAAAAAGAAGGATGGTACTCTTTGACTTTGCATTAATTACAAAATGTTGAATAAGGAAACTATCAAAAATAGGTATATGATACCTCATATAGATGATATTTTCAATCAAATATGGGAAGAAAATTTCTTTTCTAATATTGATCTTAGAACAGGATACCATTCGTTGAGGATACAAGATGAGGATATTCTGAAGACATCATTCAAAACTCATTAGTGCACTATGAGTTCACAGTGTTACCACTGGGGTTGACTAGTGCTCTGGCACCATTCATGAATCTCATGAACATTGTGTTCAGAGATTATCATGATCATTTTGTTTTGATTTTTCTTGATGACATTCTTATATACTCTAAAAATGAAGATAAACACCTTCAACATCTGAAATTGGTTCTGCAACAGTTGTGAAAGCATAATTTGTATGACAAGTTATCTAAGTGTGTATTTTTATAGGAGAGAGTGTAATATCTTAGACATATTATCTTTGTGGATGGTATCTCAGTAGATCCGACAAAGATAAGAGCCATTATGGAATGGCTAGTACCAAAGAATGTGTATGAGGTAAGAAGTTTTATGGAATTAGTAGGTTATTACAGGAAGTTCATTAAAAAAAAATTTAAGATAGCTAATCCAATTATCTCCTTGAAACATAAGAACCAAAATTTTGTCTGGTCAAAGAAGTGTGAAGTAGCTTTCCAAGAATTAAAATGAAGGCTTACTTCAAAACCAATGTTAAGAGTTCCTGACCCCAATGGTCAATTTTTAGTGATCACATATGCGTCAGGGGATGGGCTAGGAGGAGTCCTTATGCAAGATGGTGCGATGGTGGCTTATGAATCAAGGAAGCTAAAGCCTTATGAGGTGAACTATGCCCCTCATGACCTAAAACTTGCAATAATTATGCATGCTTTACAATTTTAGCGGCATTACTTGCGAGGAAAATCATTTGAGTTCTAGACGAATAATTTGGGACTTAACTACATCTTTACCCAATTGAATTTGAATGCTCGTCAAAGATGTTGGATAGAATTCTTGTTTGATTAAGATTTTGATACCAACTATATCAAATAAAAAGAAAATAGAGTAGCTGATGCCCTAAGTCATAGAAGGTACACAACATCCATAGCTACTATCAGGAGTACTTTCAAGGATCAAGTGATTGAATTCTTGTCAAGAGATGAATTATATGATTAAATCATAAAAAAAATTATCTAAGAATGCTCAGAATCCTTGGTATAAAGATTCATATTAGAAAGTCATGGTATTTTGCATTATAGTGGAAGGATATATGTGCCAGATTGAGAGAATCTATGTAAGACATTGCTAAAGGAACTACACAATGCTCCACATTCAAGACATTCAAGAGTAACCAAGCTCATGACAGAGTTTATACCACTATATTTCTAGAAAAAAATCAAGAAAGATGTAGTAGACTATGTGTCACATTGTCTAAAATGTCAGCGAGTATAAGCTAAACATGTGCATTCGACTAGTTTGTGATATTTTCACGTTATACCAAAAAATAAGTGGCAGGTGATCAATATGGACTTTGTCCAAGGTTTACAGATGTCATGAAATAGGCATGATAGGATATTGGTAGTAGTTGATGAACTAACTAAGGTGGCTCATTTTATACCAAGCAATTTGACAGATGATGTGCCTACTCTTACGAAGAGGTTTGTAAAAGAAGTGTGTAGGTTGTATGGATTTCCTAAGAAGATCATTTTGGATCATGATCTAAAGATGACTTCTAGATTTTGGGTAACTTTGAATTTAACTTTGGGTACATAACTAAATTTTAGCACTACATATCATCCAAAAATTGATGGTGAGACTAAGAGAGTTAATCAGATGTCAAAGTATCTTCTTCATATATATTGCATGGATCAATAATACAAGTGGGAAGATTATCTTTTGTTGGTTGAATTTACTTATAACAACTCAAACCAATCAACTTTGAAGATGGCACCATTTGAGGCACTGCACAGAATAAGGTGCACGACACCAATCAATTGGGATAGGTTGGAGGATAGGGTAGTCTTTGGACCTAAGATACTTTTAAAAATGGAAGAGTAAGTTAGATTAATCAGGTAGATATTGTTGAGTTCAATGATAGGTAGAAGAGTTATGCTGATCTGAAGAGGATACATAGATAGTTTTAAGTAGATGATAAAGTGTTCTTGTGGGTTAAGTCACATAAAAGCTCGATTAAATTTGGGAAGTTAGCAAAACTATCTTTAAGATATGTGGGACCCTTCGAGGTGTTAGAAGTGGTCAATATTATATATAGGCTAGCATTACCACCAGCGCTAGCTCTATTACATAATATCTTCCATGTTTCTTATCTTAAAAAGTATATAGTTGATCTACGCATGTGTTGGATTGGAATGCTTTACAGGTTATGGACCCTGGTGTGGTCATGGTAGAACCAAATAAATTAATTGACACTTGCAAACTTAATTTGTGTAATAGAGAGATGTCATAGTGGAAGGTCTTATGAGACCAATAATATGAGGATAATGCTATTTAGGAGGATTATGATGAATTCGACATGAGATTTTCACATTTATTTACTTGATTAGATACTATTATACTATGTTATTTTTCTGCTAAGCAATATTTTTAATTTAAAACTTATGTTGTAATAAGAGTCATCCAGGATGATGACTAGCTTTAGGGAGGACATATGTTACATCTCGATTACTCATTAAGCAAACTTATTTGATTACCCGTGCATATTTATAATTGACAATTTTGATTTGGTTATTTTTTTACTAAGTTTGAGATATATGTTGTTATGGGACACTTGCATATTGCTTAGATTACATGATTACATTGTTATGAGTTAGCTATATTGTATATGTTTACATTATGATCATGTTATTTTTTATTTTAGTTATATTTTATGATATGTGTATATCATGATGTGATGGTTTAACTACTTACTTATTGTGAGGTCGATGCAGGAGAACTCATCCCTCAAAGCGTGATGAAAAGAGAGAATCATCAAAGAGAGTGACGTAGATGGAGTTGTTGGGATATGTTAGAGAAATCAGGTAGAACCGTGCACACACCACATTAACTAGCACATGTTAGATGCATAATGGATTGGTTAACATTGTGTGTTTTAATGTTGTTTGCATTGTATAGTTGTTACACATGGTTGATAACATAGTTTAGTGGTTTTATGAAATTCATCTTGTATAAATTACGTGTGTGACCATTAATGTTTTTAGAGATGTGATTTGCATAACTAGATTAAATTTGGGTTTATTGACTTATGGTTTAATCCTTAAGTCATTTAAGGTGTTAATTTAATTAGTGAATATATTATCTATTGTAATTAGAAATAAATGAGTAAAATATGATAATTTATATTTTAAGAGAGAAAAATAGAAAAAATAAAATAAAATAATAAATTAAGAGAAATAGAAATGTTTAAAATTCGGAAAAACAAAAAAAATATAATAATTAAAAAAATAAAATAAAAAACAAAAAAGAGAAAATCCTCGAAGGAAAAGCTACGCCCTTTTTCAGGAGAATAGAATAAGAAAGAATGTATTCAAATAGGAAGAATAGAGGCACACAATACTAAGAAGGAGAGAAATAGAAGGAAAGGCCCGCAATGAGAAACAAAAGCAAGGAATCAGGGAGAAGAAAGGTAAAGCAAGTCCAGGTAGGTGCCATTGCTCTTGAAAAAACCTTAAATTTCTATGTGTTTATTTTTATGTAGTATGGACTGCGTAGTGAAAATAACAATCTGAGAGGTGTTAGTTAATTGTTTATCATAGAGTTATACTGGTATATATATATCATCAAACCCCATATATATATAGGCATTGTTTTGCATTCAATCTATTTATTTATGACCAATCTTGAATTAAGATATGACCTTTATGACATGCAAACTAGGCAAGAATATATAGATAGAGCAATCTGCACAAAAAACCATCTTTAGTGAACTATATAAAATATATATGTATCTATTTGTATATATTTGATTTGTATAATTTAATATCTATATACATGAGTCCAAACTAAAAATTAATACTTGTAGTCAATAGAGATCGATCCACTTTCATAAGAAAATACAATGATCTTAAGAATATATTATTGAGATAGCTCCATAAGAGTCGTAACATAAATATTTTATTGAGATCATATATATATATGATCTCAATAATATATTTATGTTACAACTCTTATGGAGCTATCTCAAAAGTATAACATGATCTCAAGAATATATATATGATCTCAAGAATATATTATTGAGATAGCTCCATAAGAGTTGTAACATAAATATATTATTGAGATCATATATTTATGATCTCAATAATATATTTATGTTACAACTCTTATGGAGCTATCTCAAAAGAATAACATGATCTCAAGAATATATATGATTTCAATAATATATTTATGTTACAACTCTTATGGAGCTATCTCAAAAGTATAACATGATCTCAAGAATATACATATGTTATAGACAGTCATAAATATATTCTTCTACGAGTTGTAGCTAAGTTACTTATATACATAACATCTATGAGTCGTAGCTATATGTTAAGTTAATTTGCTAAGTAATAAATAGATGTTATAAAAATGAAGACAAAATATATACATACCGTGATCTGACTTATTCAACTTTGTATTGTAGATCACTATATAGATGTAAATGATGGATATTTATAGTTAAGCATTCCCTTCATTTGAATTCACTGTGATTTGTAGATCACCCAAGAGAAATATATAATCTGTATGAATACTTATGGCTGTATATCTAACGCATCAGGTAGTTAGATTATACAATAGATATATTGAAAACATATTTCCAATTTTGCATACATTCATATATGGCGATTTGAATCAACAAATGGCGCAAATAATGTTGACAGTGGTATGAGTTTTTAAGAATGAAAACAATGATCTATTTATATATATTTATCATTGAAAATAACAACTTAGTGCCTAAGCTTAATGGGTTTATTAGCATTCAAATTTTTTATCTTTAAAAGAATTATATGTGTGTATGTGTGTGTTCAAATACATATAACCATGTAATCAGTCTATTAAAATAAAGCTTAATATATTTTTTGATTGCATTAATTAACATGCATTAAGTGTTTTACTGCTACACTTACCCCATATATATATATATATATATATCAATTTAACTATATCTTTGAGTTGTTTAACGATCTATAAATTCACATTTAGCAAGGTCGATCTTAATGAATATATATAAGCTTTATATGTTAAAGATTTATAATCTATATGACATATTAATAAAAGCTCACATAACGACTTATGCCTTATTATATAGTTTATCGAAATGAGTATGTTTTTTTATACTAGCATATATGCAGCTATATTATATCGAAATCCTAAATAGTTTTTAATAAGGTAAGTGAAGCATAAATAGCTCAACTTAGTCTTCCATTATCTTATGATAAGCTTTATGATATGCATGAGATTACTTATCATATATAACATATGAAACAAAATCCGTTGTGTGGATATAATACTATAATAAGCTACGTATCAATGAATTAATTGTATACTTAAAAAGATCATATAGGTACATCTATGCCTAATTAGCTTATACTTGTGCATTGGGGTGTGTACCTCTAATTATAGTTCCATTGGTGGTTTTAAACTCTATTATAGATTTATGTGTAATATAATCTTATTTATGTGTGCTTACAACCTGCCCCCCTACCCACTTGAAAGTATAACAAAGGATTGAATGAAATATTATATGTTTCATGAGAACTGAGACTTTCTTGTTATAACTAGTTGTTTGAACATAAATTTATGTGTTCATTTATTTATAACTATGTTATTATGACTAGTTATGGTATTTAGTAATTGTGCTTAAGAACACTAGACTATGATAATATGGGTTATCATAGGATGTAGTATATTTGAAAACTATTTATAGTAATTAGAATTTGCAGTTAGATGTATATTATACTCAAATGATATAAACTGCAATTATTATTTTTATTATAGGATAGATTTTATTGTGAGATTCATTCATACATTTGATGGAATAAATGCATATTTTTTGTATTATTCTTGTGCTTAGCATGTTATGTGATTGCTAGTAGATGTAATATGTATGAATCTATTGGTTATACTATGTTAACCGCATCTCATATCACTGATACTGAGTAAGTAGTGGAAAAAACTTCACTAGCTTACTGGCATCACATTGCCAGATGAAGGTAATACTATGCATCACATTGCCAGATGAAGGTAATACTATCAAGTGGTGTGCATGAATTTTGACTGATCCTTAGTTCATTATTTATTAAAAAAATTGGTCGAAGTAATGTTAAGTGAGACATTGTCATTTCATGAGCATGATTTACATATTTGTGTGATATCTTGATTAGAATGGGTTTCTTTATGATACACTACATGTTTAGTTTTAAAAATCATACAACACATGGGTATTATCTTGTCTCTCTAGATTTTTGTGCTATCACTATCTACTCATCTGTGAAGGGACGGCCATTCCCTAATGGGATTAGTATGGGAGATCATTGGTCCATGGTTGATGTAAAAAAGTACTCGGATGATGCTCTCCCTCTCCACAACAATACTTAGTTGGAGATGAAACTTAAGATTGCTACATATACTAGAGTCCAGGGAACTATGCTCCAGAGAGCCATGTATCTTGTATATGTACATTGTATTTTATTTATTATTGAAACATTACCATGATGAGTTGCAATTACTTATTTAATGTACATTGACAACAGTGGTTGTATGCTTATACCAGTCGTGGCTGGATATCTGTAATTACTTTTTATAATCAATTATGATATGTTTCCTATGATGATGGTGATCAATAATATATGATGTAGTACATGTTTCATTTACATTTATCACAATTAGAGTATTTTATATGATCACCAATTAGATTCTAGTGTTCTAATCTATTTAAAGCATATGTTGTTTAATTAAAAAAAACAATGTATTTCTAGGTAGATCTCAATGGGGATGTTACATCGCCCATCTCACATTTAAAACTTCTATCACTTGCAAGTTCTATATGGCCTTATTATCAGTATATTGGTAGCATAAATATGCATAAGTTACAATATAGACTTTGAAACCTCAATGTTTTATCTCCATATCATTGGCATTGTAGTGTTGATTTGAGTTCCACATCAGACACAAACACCAGTGCAATCTATCACAAAATATGGAAGGCACATTTTGCATGAAAATTTGGAATTAGAATGTTGATGATTGTTATTGTAGATCATGCATAAATACAATACATAAATGATTTTCCATCAACCACATTAGATCATGTTTGATCACCTTGACAAATGACCATGAAAAATAATCACAAATGGTCATACTGTTTTGTCCACTTTAACTTTTTATCAAAATCTCAAACTTGAAATTCCGAATTACTTTTGGTTATTGTAATGAAAATAATGTCTCCATTGTAATCACCAAGACAAAACCCAATCACCCATAGTTGGTTTAACTCCAAAATGTTGGGTTATTCAACTTAGTAATACAGATGTCCCTTGATCAAAACTAATGGAGTTAGAGTTTTGACATATACATTGGGCAAAGACACTATCTCTTTCACCAAATAATGGAAGCCATTGTGGACTAAAGTATTGCATGATGATTCATATCATGATCGATTTGCCACCACAATTAATTTATATAAACTTATTTTGACATCTAATTATTTTACCCTGTGGATTTGGATTGTTAAACACACCCCATAGTGTTGGGATAAATATAACGGAAGCACACAATTGATTACCAAATACAAGCAACTTAATATGCGGAATTAACCAGAATCAACAAGTAACTAGAATCTAGAAATAACACATGATATGAGAGACAATACACAACTTGAATTAAAACTCTTTCAAAAGGAAATACAACAAAGAAGGCTGCCACAGTTCTTCTTCCTTACACACCTCTAGGGCTCCCACACCTCTACGGCATAAACAGTAGATCTTCCCTCAAAGCTCTCTCCCTTAGGTCCCAACACCCAACTCCAACACAGAGTTGGTGTTCACCTTACACCTGTGCTCCATGCACTCCACAAGTGCTCCATGCACTCCACAAGTACTCAACATACTCCCAAGTAGATCCCACCTGATTCTGCTCCTTGTTGTGTTGCTGTCTTCTCTGATCTTGCACACCTGCAAATCAATCTGGTTCTGCACACCTATGAACCTTGACCTTGCACACACATACACCTACAATCAATGATCTTACTTACCATGTAGATCTCCTAAAGTAGCCATGCTCACATAATGACCAAGATCATACACTCCTGAAGAACCCTGCTGATTCTCCAATCCAGCACCCACACTTGGTACTGTGGCACTAAGAGGAACACACCATTGCTCACCTCACACATAGAAGGAGCTTATATTATTTCTCTTTTACTCTCTAGCACAAGTTTGCAATAAAACCAATGAGTCTCTTAAATAGATCTCATGCAAACAATAATTAGACACCTAATTACAATAATTAGATCCGCAACTTCTAGTCTAAAATTGGCTCTCAACATGCAAACACTTGGTTCGTTAGCTAACTGCCCATAACATACTCGCAGTCCGAACCACAGGTGACCGATGTCGGTCCCTGTCTGCCTGGGGGGTGCCGACAATGGCTGACTACTGACCGACGTCGGTTGCCTTCTGTCTCCTCCATGCCGACATCGGTTGGCCTGACCGACGCCGGCGACAGTAACACTCTGCAACCCTTCCGCAACCTCCTCCATGTCTGCATCAGTGAAGATTTTAGCTTCACAACCTAACAATCTCCCACTTGGAGATAAACAACTGCACTGTACCTGTATCTGTACCATGTCTAATCTGTTTCCTGGCTTGTATCCCTCTTCAAGCTCAATCTTGAAGACAACCCACCACACAACGTGTGGTGTACCTCCTGTCATCCGAGTACCCTGCCATATCCGAACCTACAGACCCATGTAGTGAAGTCCTGACCCTAAATAGCATGAATCACTGCTGCTGGTCCCTCTCAAATCCCTGAGAACCCACTTCTCCGAATTGGCTCCTAACTCTCTGACAACACCCACTGCTTGGGCAAACTCGGGTCTATACTAGACCTCATGTGATTTCGGACACTTAACTGTCCAACCCTTAGTGTGCTCTGATTCTGCATCCTACGTAATGAACCTCGCCAACACCTGATTCAAATCAGCTCCCACTGGAGACAAAATCAACTTGTGATCTCCATGCCTCCCATGCCAAAGAATTTTGCTGCTCCAAATTCTTTATAGCAAACCACTGAACTAATCTTACCCTTAGCTCAGCAAAACCCTGCATGTACAAACCTGCTAGCTAGCATACCATCCACATACAGCAACAAAATGATGTTGCAATCACCATCCCCCTGGTAAGACAAACCACATTAGTTACCCTGACACTGACTAAAGTCATGCTTTGTCATCCACCTGCCAAAACCTGTACCACTGTCCTGCAGCTTCCTCAAGACCATATGATCTGGTCTTCCATCTCACGTGTCTGTTCTCTCTATTCTTCAATTAAGGTATCCATTCATCTCTGTGCTTTTCATACTTGCTGGCAACCCTACCAAATCTCTGCTTGGTTCTACATCATATTCCTGCCATGTTCCCACTGTTTCCTAGATCCTTCCTGCTCTACAATCAACAACTAGTATAAAGAAGAAGAACAACGAATTTGAGGCTTAGTTACCACCTTTAGTCCTCCATATGGGCGTTTGAGACTCCTTGACAGCTTGTTGTCCACCCAAAATTCGTTACAGTGACCAACCTCGGTCACCACACAGTCTACATCCAACTAACGTCGGTTCCTGCGCCTGTCCTGACTACCAACCCTGTCAACGTCGGTGTCCTCCTGCTATCGACGTCGGTCCTCATGACCGACGTCAGTCTTGCCTACTGTCAATGTCGATTTTCCTGCCGACACTGGTACCTGTGTTTTCCTGTGAGTGATGACTTTTTACCTGCGAGCTCCTTTGAATCAAAACCCATGTCCAAACTACCCTGACCAAAAGTATCCAGCCCCATCCACTAGTCTATGTCTGCCATCTCCTCCATAAACACCAAGGCTTTCCAGTTCTTAAGCCTGTCAAATATATTAGTCTTCCGCTTAAGAACATGCATCTCCTTCCTGCTCATGTGACCAAGCCTACGAAGCCACGTCTCCACAACAGAAGAAGAATTAGTAATATAAATAAGTAGATAAAGAGTACCTATTTTCTTACCACCAGCTAATTCAAGTGCATCCGCTGTGAGAGTTCTTGTGCATCTCTCATCACCCAACTTTTCTGAAGAAATTAGCCACATATCTAATCTTGGGACCTGCATGACCTGCTTCAACACCCATGTGTTGACCACCTGCAATTTCAACTTCACTTCCCCTTTACCAATAATCTGACAAGGCTCACCAGCTCCTCTCCCTGGGGCTGCATGGAAAGAGGCAACAAAATCTGTTATCCAAGATTCAACTTTATCCAAGAAACCTCCCAAAGCATCCTGTGCCACAACACCTGTAACATCTGCATCTTCAGTTCCTTCATGTTGATTTGCTACCAACCAACAATATTCTTTTCCCTGCTCTTTCTTTCCATAGGACCATAAGTGACCATCTATGCTTTTCAACTCCTCCATTCTTAGCTTACTTTCATCTGCCATTGCTCTACTCCCACTCAATCAAAAACCCCTGAGAGTGACCTATAACCAAACACAAAACCTGCTCCCTGCAACCTTAGCTCTGATACCACGTGTTGGGATAAATATAACAGAAGCACACAATTGATTACCAAATACAAGCAACTTAATATGAGGAATTAACCAGAATCAACAAGTAACTAGAATCCAGAAATAACACATGATATGAGAGACAATACACAACTTGTATTAAAACTCTTTCAGAAGGAAATACAACAAAGAAGGCTGCCACAGTTCTTCTTCCTTACACACCTCTAGAGCTCCCACACCTCTAGGGCATAAACAGTAGATCTTCCCTCAAAGCTCTCTCCCTTAGTCCCAACACCCAACTCCAACACAGAGTTGGTGTTCACCTTACACCTGTGCTCCATGCACTCCACAAATACTCAACGTGCTACCAAGTAGATCCCACCTGATTCTGCTCCCTGTTGTGTTGCTGTCTTCTCTGATCTTGCACACCTACAAATCAATCTAGTTCTGCACACCTGTGAACCTTGACCTTGCACACACATACACCTGCAAATCAATGATCTTACTTACCATGTAGATCTCTTAAAGTAGCCATGCTCACCTGATGACCAAGATTATATACTCCTGAAGAACCCTGCTGATTCTCCAATCCAGCACCCACACTTGGTACTGTGGCACTAGGAGGAACACACCATTGCTCACCTCACACACAGAAGGAGCTTATATTATTGTTCTCTTACTCTCTAGCACAAGTTTGCAATACAACCAATGAGTCTCTTAAATAGATCTCATGCAAACAATAATTAGACACCTAATTACAATAATTAGATCCGTAGCTTCTAGTCTAAAATTGGCTCTCAACATGCAAACACTTGGTTCGTTAGCTAACTGCCCGTAACATACTCGCAGTCCGAACCACAGGTGACCGACGTCGGTCTCTGTCTGCCTGGGGGGTGCCGACGCTGGCTGACTACTGACCGACATCGGTTGGCCTGACCGACGCCGGCAACAGTAACACTCCACAACCCTTCCACAACCTCCTCCATGTCTGCATCAGTGAAGCTTTTAGCTCCACAACCTAACACATAGAACAACTACCAAGGTTGTCAAGAACCTTCAAGTATGTGATGTGAAGCAAGGTGAACATGGGCTTACACTCAAACAAGGACATGCAACCATCAGGAAACACTAAAATAGATGATGTCAAGATCTTTGGGCTTCGTGACTTTGACAACAACCATATTTTATTTTATATTATATTCGATTTTATATTATATTATATTATATGTTTTAGGTTGTATTATGTTTTATAGAATATATTATACTACTATTTTCCCCAAGGGTGCAAAGAATGCCAGAAGGAATTTAGAAGTTATTTATTTTCATTTATAGAGTATATTACCCATTTAAATGTTCCCCTTTAAAGTGTACGATATGGACACCCTGTAATGCTTGAGAATTTAACAAACCATCCTTTTCACCTAGGACCGATCACCAATCATCTGCCTATTATCTCAACTATTGACTCCTCTACCATGAAACTCATGTTGTATCAATAATGATGCCCTCTTATGCACCCATGTGGCATACAATTTTTAAAAGATATGGAACTCACTTCAACCACACCCTTTTCTTACTCTCTTGGCCCCTTTTATCTCATTCTCGGGCTCATTTTTGGCTTTTAAATCCTTTTATTTACTTTCTCGAGGCACCTAATGCATATTCAACCTTTTTCTAGCATTATTAAAACCTCAAGGCTTTCCCAAGCTCAATTGGAGTTTGACGTGGCTTGAGGATTCACACTTTATTTGCCCAACTTTAACTCATTATGCACCTAAGCTCACAAGCAATTATCATTTGACCAATGAACACTCACTCTAACCCTAAGTAAAACACAGAAAAACCTAAGTCTTTGTCAGGATCAAGCTCACCCGACCTCTCCCAGTGTGGTAGAGTGCACAGGGTCCAAGCTAGATGAGAGGAAGGCACGTGGAAGAGCATAATATCATCTTACCAATTTTGGTAGGGCCTGAGAATGCCTAGAACCAATGAAAGGTGAGAACATGGCCCTTGTCAGTACTGGCTCCTCCTAAGATAGCAAGGAAATCAAACCCTGAGGGTAATGATTGAGCTGGGAACCAAGTGGATATAGACTAGTAGGTTGGTTAAATCCCTCATGCCTATCAACACACGAGAAAAATGAGAGATTCAACGCCTTTGACATGGTGTTTTCACATCATACCCACAATCAATAAATAGTGAGAGTGAGATAGCTCGTGCCTAGTAGCAAATTGAGGCAACCCCAAATGCTCATAATATATTCACAGATGCATTGGATGGACAACCCATCGAGATATTCCACCAGTTTTGGGACCTCATGTCTCAACCCAACCCGACTGCCTCCTCCACATCTATTCCACCATATGCTCAATAGAGGTTACAATAATAGACCTCCTACAAATCTCATGTCAACCTACAATCCAAGCTTCCACCATGTTAGGAGTTATAATAAGATCCAAAGTAAGTTATATGATCATTTAAGAGTCAAACAAGTGTGTAAGGAATTTTATTGGATGAAAAGTGGAACGATAGAATGAAATCATCAGTGTGTTGGTTTTGATTATCAGACCTTGGGGGCAATGATTGAGCTGGGAACCAAGTGGATATAAACTAGTAGGTCGGTTAGAGCCCTCAAAAAATAAGAGTCTTATCCATAGCGTTCATTCATATATAGATATATTGATTGATAGATACATAAATAGGGTGGATAGAGTTGGTCATGTTACGTATATAGATAGTGGAGGCCCTATATATCTAATCTAACTAGAACCTCGATTTAGACCTTAACTATCTTAAGGTGTATCTCCCTACACCCATCTATATATCCCGTATTGATCACTAATCTCTGTGGATGTAGATAGATGTATAGGCTATCGATTAGAGCACCCTAAATGATTGATATGATATGGTAAGGTACCATACATACATATGCATACATACATACATACGTTCATAGAGGGGGATGGATAGGTCCTAGATAGATATATAGGTGAATGGATGGAGATGTGCAGTCTTGGATATGTTTGTGGTCTAGGTCCTAGCTAGTAGATATATAGATAGATGGATAGGTCTCTATCAGATGAATGGATGCGGTCTCAGATATGTGTGTGTCCAAAATAGATAAATATATAAGCATTTGAAGCACTCCTATCTGAATAAACTATACAATATAGGGCCAATCCATATATATAGATATGGGGTCCCAGATTGATATATAGATAAATGGATGGGTATCTTTTCGATGTATATGTATGTGGGTCTCTTCTTTATCTAGAGTTTGGAGTAGCTTATAGATTGATTAATGACCCCCTATCTCTCTATTTAGAAATCACTCTCGACTACTATAACTATTGGATGGGAGCTTTGAGGTGAGGACCAAATCTCAATAATTAATGACCACTACATAGAACCAATTCTCAATAACCAAAGACCAATAAAAAATGAATGACCAATTGAAAGCCGAATCCCAATTGCATTAACCAATAACTAAACAAACATACAAATGAAATTCTTTCATCCACCCTAAATCACTTGTTCTTATACACAGAGCCTACACCTCTCATACAGCCTTGGGTGCTCCCCAAGAACCAGATCACTCTGCCCACATATACCACACTCGAGCTCCACCTTAATATGATCCCCTAACTGCACACTTCAACATAGTGGCCCGTCGAACCTGTGCACATGTTAATCAACTGTCATGCTAAGAATCCTAGGATTAGAAGTGGTTGAGAATGGTAATAATGTTAACTGCTCTAATAGTCGCCCACACTTGCCAGAGAGATTGATCCATTCACCAACATTACCTTTGGGCACAATACAATAATTATGACTACATTTGAATTTTGTATGTAACATAGGCATTCACTAAAAAAGAGACGATATACTCTGTATACAATCAACTTAGAGAGTGATGCCATTGGAATCAATCACATAGACACACAACCATATACATGGATATCTTGCCCCTAAACATATATACTATGTAATACATGTGTTGTTCGCATCATTGATTGCCCTTGTATGCATCTAGTCTATATCTGGGATTTTCAGCTCACTGTAATATACCATGTTTACATTTAATTAATAGAAGTGCATTATTTGCATATTGAGACTTCCACTTTAATATGAGTGTGTTTGACTTAGTTTTGTTTGAGTAATTTTACGCACTCAGTTCTCCCTTCACACACCTTGGTCCTAGGCTCCTTTGGTACAAATAATTGGTATTAGAGATTAGAAATTTACCTTTTCATATGCCTGTGAACACACGAGAACAACGAGAGATTCAATACCTTTTACACGGTGTTGTCACATCATACCCACAAGTAAACAACAATGAGAGTGAGATGGCTCGTACCCAGAAGCAACCTGAGGCAGCCCCAAACGCTCATAAGATATTCACAAATGCATTAAACGCACAACACATTGAGATCTTCAACCAGTTTTGGGACCTCATGTCTTAACTCAACCCAATAGCCTCCTCCACATCTATTCCACCATCTGCGCAATAGAGGTTCCAATAATAGACCCCCTTCAAATTTCATGCCAACCTATGATCCAAACTTCCACCATGTTAGGAGTTATAATAAGATCTAAATTAAGTTATACGATCATTTAGGAGTCAAACAAGTGTGTAATGAATTTTATAGGATGAAAAGTGGAAGGATAGGATGCAATCATCAGTGTGTTGGTTTTGATTATCAATACAAGATTCCTTGTCCTATCAAATAAGTATGTGACCATTGCATGTGTTTCTATACGCTGGTATGTATCTACTACACTACCTAGAATATGAAGGGCAATGTTGAATGGATGATCATCAACAATAGTTTACATGATAGGTAGTAGGGTCAACCATCAAATTTTGAATGAATCTGCTCAATTGGCTTTTGAAAACAAATAAAAAAAAATATATATTTTTAGAAAACTAGTGACCATTGATAATTAAATTTGATAGGTTTAGGTCATATTGTTCATTTGATAAAAGGCCTAAAATAGTCGAAGCAAAGAAAGCTTGATGTACTCAGAGCAATAGGGGAAAAGAATAGATCGGTCTATAAGAAATTTATTGATGTTTTGTTTCTCTATACTAGATACCTTTGTCTTTTAGAATTTAATTATTATTTTTATTTGTGGGGTGATTTGTAAAAACTGAGCAATCCATTAACATTGTCATTACTCTCATCATTATTGCCCAACTCACTTCGAAATCTTCTACCATTTGCAAGTTTTGTATGGCCTTGCACTTTACTCTATGGGTATGAGTATAGGTTTCAAGTACACAACTAACGAGGACTTTGGTGTTGGGATTTTGAGGTAGGAAGGATCTTAAGGTAACTCAGATTTTGTTAAATAATTGCAAGGATAGATTATAATGTCTGAATTTGTGCAGGGATGGCAAAGTTGAAAATGTTGAAGGTGGAAAGTAAATACAAAGAGACGGTTTGGCCATAGATACTTTTGGGTGACAAATGGTGGAGGGTGGTTCTTCGAGTCCATCACTTTAAATGCCTTGCCATTGACATAAATTAATATTGTCGTTTTAAATTTGCTATAGACATTTATTCTTTTGGTTTTTTAAATTATCCCTTGATAACTTGTTGTCTATACCCTAAATAAAATGTTGAGTGTATCTTGGAGAAATAATGAATGCTACTAAAAACACTGCAGAAAAATATATATTATTGTATACTTGATGCCATCCCACCCTGGTAATGCTCGATGTCAAACTATTACACCCTCAAAACAATTGATAATTATAAAAATTCAAATTGTTAGAAGAATCAATAAAAAAGATGAAAGATTTTACAAAGTAATTTAAAAAATTACACATTTTTAAATATTAACGATATAATTTAAAATTATAATATTAATATTAGAAAGAAAAACACATTCATAATTTCCCAAAATATACTTTAATAAATAATTTATTTATGAAAATAAGTAATATTTATGATAAATATTACCTAATTAAAATTTGTAATAAAATTTGACATACTCAAAAATTAATTAATATTTCTTAATTTTTATTTTTAAAATAAAATATTATTCACAATAAAAAATAATTGATGATATAAATAATTATAATAAAAAAATAAATATAATAATTAATATTATAATAATTGATTATTATATTTTTTTAATAAACGAGAGAATCAAAGTTTAACCCAACATTTTATATATTGAAAATAAATTTTTTTAATTTTTTTTTTAAAAATAATTATTAAAACCATATATATTTAAAAACAAATTGATTCCTTAAACAAAAATGGGTTAGGTTTCACGTCAGCCATTTGATTCACTATAATATCGACTAACAAAAATCTATATCATACTTTAACAAGTGTCTGCCATGCTGTGCCATATTCGGTAGTTCTAACCAGAATCGACATGATCGACAAGAAAGAACAGGCAAAACAGAGGCTACATCTGTTGCAGTGATTAAGCTTGGATCCCGAGCCTAGTATTACAATGAGAAATAAAAAAAAGCTAAAACAAAAGAAAGGAAAAAAAGATGTTTCAAGTGTTTCTTCAGAGGAGGAAGAAAATTGTAGCAACAATAAGACTGGCTTCTTTGGGTGCTACTTACTCTGCTCCCTCCGTCCCCACTTCACCGGTACCAGCTACATAGGGTAAATTTCCTTCTATAATTTTACTTGATTGGTTTTTCCAATTGTATGTTCCGATTATTTATTTTATAGATACAACACGATATGTTTTTGCTAGAGAATTTACAGTTTTGAAGGGTGTTAATAGAAATGATTGCTCAGGATCGAAATTCATTCGGATTAAAACATACCCACATATCTATCATCATAGGAGGAGCTCCAAAAATTAGGGTGAACCAAATTGAGAAATATTTGATGCCATAACAGGATCACAGACTTACTCATATACAACCTTAGAAGCCATTCGTGTGTGTGTGTTTTGGCCTACCCACAAACTGTACCGCATCAATGGTGCTAATTCATTCCCGTATCCATGGAGTAAGTCTGCACAGTTGATGCATTGCAGTTTGTGGGTCAGGTATCCTACACCAATCAGAGAGTTGTGACTAGACATAAGATGCATGGCACCCAATTCAAGAGGGTGCTTGGGCATCTCCTGGACTGGAATTTTTTGAGGGAAGGAAAATGTGATTTTCTATATGGAGTATATCTTGATGATGGATTGCTTGATGTGATCCGAAACATAAGATCGATGCAATTTATTTCAAAAGGCTTTTTTCTAACGTTACGGACTGTGAAAGCCTCATTTTGTTAATTGGCTGATTGTTGAATCTACTAATCTAGTTTTTGATTATTTAATTAGCCATTTGGCTAGAAGTAGATCAATTTTTTTCCCTGTCTCCACACGGCTTGGTCATGTTGGCTTCTTATGTAGCTCTCTATTCATAGAGTCCCTGACTATGTTGATGTAGCTCTCTATCCATGGAGTCCCTGACTATGTTGGCCTCTTTCTCCTGCTCTTCATCTAAGTTCAGTATCATTCTCTTAGAACTATTTCTTGATGAATTCGTGGATCTCCCTCAATTGGTTCTTAAGCAAGCTGACCTTATATTCATGCACAGGGACCTTATTATCGTCCTGATTTGTTTGATCAGGGCCATATCTCTTTATTTTAATTGCAGCTTTCTCCTGCTCCGTGCCTCCGTTCAGTTTTATATCCTGGATCACATGTGATGAATCTGTGGATCTTAAAGTGGTTCTCATGCAAGGTGACCATATTATTGGCTTAATGTTTGATCGAGACCATGGGGGTCTGAGATTTTTGTGGATGTGTCTCCCTGACCTATTGTAGTTTTGTCCTCCACATCTATGTTCAATTTCATCTACTGGAAACTGACACTTGATAAATTTGTGGATCTCCTTCAACTGGTTCTCAAGTTAGCTTGCGTTTTTCTCCAGCATCTGTACCTTAATATCGGCTTGTGTTTGATCTGGGTCATGAGGTACTGGCACGTCTCTCTCTGTCCAATTGCATCCATAGTTTTTCTATACTCTGTTATCTCCTTGAGACTTGAGAGTTGTATTATTGGGTCCGGCATACCTGAATTCCACTCTACGGAAAAAGTAAAATATGACTATGCTTTCTCTTTTTACTAAGATTTTGAGGGCATGCGTCAGTATCCCCACTGTTATCATCTCTGTCCTCTTACCTCTGGGCACAAAATATTTGTTATATTCTTAGGCTAAATGCCTAATTCTTATCTTCTGTCTTATGCCATGGCTAGATTAATTACTTTACCACATTTATCCCATCTGCAACCACCTTCCATTTTTAGTTCTATCCCCATCTGTTCCATAAGACAGAACAACTAAGGTCTACACAACATCATTTAGTGCGTGCTGGCCCAAGACTAAAGAAGGATGTTCTACACAGCATCATCATTCAGTGCACACCAACACCATCCAAATCATTTAACATATATTTTCCACGTAGATACTTTCAGGTTAATAGTTAATACAATTTTGATTACAGTTCATTATGGCAATAATATTTTTCATATGCGATCCCTGTTGCAAGAAACACAACGCTGTCTCTTTGTTTCACATTAAAATGAGCTGAACAGTCTTTTACCCATCACGTGGGTGTCAGAATGTTGTCTCACCTGTCACGCAGCCGGAAACGCTGCACTGCAACGGGAGATATGGGAAAAATGAAGTGAAAGTTATAAACGGCAGTTTTATAAGCTGGGAAACTGGTTTTTGCCATTGCACATTTGAGATTTGTCCATGATTATTGCTTCTTTCAAGATTGGGATAATGAAGAGGAGGACTGGGATTTCATTTGAGATGTTTAGTGCTCTGGTTTTTGTTAATGTGAGTTTGGCGAGGGAGTTCACGGGCCTAGACCCCCTTTGCTAAGAGCTTCTTTACAACCCACTACCCTTATGTCATCGTGATATATCCCCACGCAACACTTCCCTGTGTCGGTCCTTCAAACTTTCTTGTGTTGTCGAAAACTCCTCATGGGTGTAGCGACGAATCAAAGTTTAAATCCATCTCCAATTGCACTACCATCTGCTGACGCCTCCTGTGCAATTTTGGTTGTGGTACCTCAAGTCTTCACAGCGTACTATACAATGTCTCTAAATTTAGAACTGTATTAAAACATCCAAAAGAAAAAAGGGACAAATTAGTATTAAAAAAAGGTACTCCTAATTCAGCTAAAATTAAAGCAAAATGCTATAAATTATCGATCTGCAACATTTTTGTTGTAATTTATGGGTTTGTTTTGGTAAAATTTACAAAATCTAAAAATGAAATCCCTGATTATTGGGAATAAGAATGGCATAAGTTTAAATTCTTCTCCAATCTTGGCGATCTGAAGCTCATTATCAATGCTGAATTTTAATGATTTTATAAATAAAAATTATTATCAATGTTGAATTTTAATGATTTTATAAATAAAAATTATATATATACTAAAATCCGTTTCTTATGAGCAACCTCTTCCAATCCCATTTCTCCTCGTGTTCTCGTTTCTGTCACGTTTCTTCGTTTCTCGTTTCTTGCAACATAGTATGTGATTGAATTCAAGATTTTTTGTTTTCTGATTTATTGTTTACTTTTACTTCCTCTATAACACACCTAGTTCTACATTTTTGGTGTGTTGTTCCCAGAATTTCTTGGGTTCTGGATCACCTTGACCGCCACCGCCTCTCTTTTTCATGATTACTACACTTCACCTACCAATAAATGGAAAATGTAAACAAACCAGGCAAACTAGTTTTCAAAATGTTTGCCGACAGTCCTTAAAACTGTCACAATATACAATAACTGGCGACTAACTGCATAATTGCATAATGTGGCGATTGCCTGCTTATCTGTTCAGACATGCTGCTTTAATTGCTGCCATCCCAATTCATGATTGCCTCTATACTCCAAATTTGTTGTAGATTTCACATGATCCTGAATCAACATCCCTGTTAGTAAGGAAGTCCGCCTCTTTTCATTGGCATGGTGACTCTCCTTGTATCTCTTAACATGGTTGAACCAAAAAAGCCCCATCTAACATGTGGGCCTCCTTGATTCTTAGAGCTAACATCTAGTTTTCAACCTTATCCATTTAGTTATTCTTGAATGAGCAATTACGTTTAAATGACCATTAGTAATAAGGTTGAGGTAGTTTGTTTTCAATGCACATGTGGTTGCGATCAAGGCCCTCACTGCCTCAGTTGCATTCTTTAGTACAATTACCGAAGCTGATAGAAGAAATAAGCTTTACATTCCCCTCTATTTCTAATAATCCTGCTACACCTACACTCTCAGAATTTCCCTTAGAGGCCCTGTCAAAGTTCAGTTAAACATGTGGAAGATCTACAAAATTTTAATTCATTTCTACATGATTGATTTTTTTTTAGTAAAAATTTAAAAGCTGCTGTATAGTAATTAAGAGTAAAAATATTACTGATAATTGTACCAGAAAAAAAAGAGGGTGGAAAAGAATCACACCCCATTGTCATATTGAGTTTATATCCCAAAGAAAGCCTTAGGCTTCACCGCAATCTCAAAAAATACCAAGGTCTCAGAATAAACAAAGTTTTAAGTTTCAAGGCCCCAAGGGCTCAAATACCTATAATTTGATTAACACAAAATTAAAATCAACATCAATCCATATGTCAAGAGGAGACAAAGGGTCATTCAGCTTGCTCACCAACCGCTTCTTCCTGGAGGATCCATAGTCTTAGGTAAGGGATCCCACCCAATCTGCTCTTCATTCCTCTTCTCTGTGTGCTCTTCATTTTGTTGCTGTTGGGAATGGGCCGGTGAAATGGCCAAAGCCAGGTGGGAAAATGTTTGTCATCCTGTGGTAGAGTGGTCCAATCACCATGGCCCCTAGGCAGAGATAGCCTTTGATGCGATGGGGAGAAATCCTACCCACTTCTTGAACAGTGCCATGAGCTGCCTTTGTCTGGATGGGCTTGGCCTCAGCACGGTGAATGCCGCCCCATCAGGAGGCACTTAACAAACAGTAATGGGGTGTTGTCCCAATGACCAATGAGAATCCTTAGGTGGTTCTTCTCTGCTTGTACCTGCATCGCTAGCATAACATTGGATATGACAAAGACCTTATTAGAAACATCAAATCTGATATCCATTGAAATATTATTAAAAATAGCTTTTCTACCTTTCAATGGATGAAACAAAATACAAATTTGAAATACATGCCAAATTTGTATCTAGCAGGTAACATGGTGAAATTCCAACGCAAAACCATTTTTATAGAGAAGAACTTAGGTCGGAATGGCGAGAAAAAAGAATGAATCCATAGTCAGGCATCTAGGGACCTAGGGTAAAACTAGAACAAGTGTTTAGTGGATTCTAGTGGCTTGCAAAGTGGGAAACAAGGGTTTGAATGGCCCAAATGATGGAACCTCTCTCTTATTGACAGGGCTTGATACAACAGGCACCAAGCAAACTGTGTCATTTTGGGTTCAACAATGGATTTCCAAACATTCTGACATTTGCAACTCCAAGACGAGGCAGGGGAGTTAAGATTCCACATGTGGTTGATTTTTCATAAGGCACAAGCTTGGGAGAAAGACAACGATGACCAAGCTGGAATTTTTACTGGAAGAAAGACAAAAAGATTATATCAAGAAACCAGTAAAAAATACACAGCAGTCTGTCAAATTTCCTGCTTGTAGCAGCAAATAACCATCTAACTACTAAGAAAAACCACATAGTCCAAAGTGGAAGGCTACCCAACTACCAGTTTTCAAGATATTACTTAAGTAGCCAGATCCGTAACGGAATAAAAAACTACTCCAAAACTAGGTAAGACTGTAGCTAAAAGTCTTGAATATCTACATAGTCCAGAAACCAGGAACTAACATAACACCTGTAAAGTGAAGTGGATTGAACACATTGGTATCTAGATATATGTTTTGAAAATGAATAGCTACGGAAATAATCTTGAAAATTTAACATACATAATGTAAGAATAGCAGAATGTCAAGTTATCCATTGGCCATATAGAGGTCGTAACCATAGATATAATAAAATAAAAAAACATAATCTGGTTTTCAAACTTCATGGAGTCAAGCCCCATAGGATCACAAATATCAAGTATTAGTTAGCATGGCATAGTGGGGCTGCATGAGCAAAACAAGCTTCATTCCCATGTGTGGATACTAAATTTGGTTATATGTATTTGACAATGTTAATTCTTGACACATCCTAAACCACTTGACTTGCTCGCAAACACATGACTCTTATTCACCATTCTTTTACGCCCTTTTATCTATATGCGGGTCTGATCCTTTGTTGGCCGTCACTACTACACAAAAACTTCCAAGTCAAGTAAATGCTCATATTGTTTTATATTACCCTCAGATTGTCTCCAACTCAAGATAGTTGTCTTTGATTAGCGAGGATAGGGCCGTGCTAGGCAGACAACGCTGCGACAACGAACCTATCCACTTGGAGTGGTCTCGTCTAACGTCAAATAACAATTAGTTTCCAAAGTTTGAAATATTCTTTTGGGTCTTTCTGCACATTTTGTAAGGTGGATATGTTTGCCTAGTGCGAACTTATCCTACATAAAACAACAATTAGTTTCTAAATTTTCAAATATTATTTTGGGTCTTCCCACATGTTTTGTAAGTTCGACTAAATAAAAATTTCAAAATGTTTCACTATGCAAACAAATCAAAACCTCATTTCAAAGGGAATTGGTCTCTCGCTTGGCACTATCTATCGAGTACTTACACACTGTTGCACATTGAGCAAATTTGCCTTATTTCCTCCCAATTTCAAGATCTTTCACAAGGAGCAATCACAAGCCAAGTCTAAAAAATCTCAAAGCAAATTAATAGCTATCATTGTCAAGTATCAAATCCATATTTCTAGCTGCATACATATAATCAAGGAGCACAATTGCACAATTACTCTAGGTGGGAGAACTATGTGTGGATCGATTCCCTCTTTGAAGTATTTGAATATGTAGGTTGTAGTCAATCATCAAGGGGTGGTTGGGGTCAGTGTAGCCCATTACACTTCTCTTTTTTGCAGGTTTCTAGCTTCCATGAAGACCCATAGGGTTTCCAAAGCAAAGAGGAGAAAATAATGATATTCGCATGGCAATATCAAAATCGCAACATCTTAGCCCACTCAACTGACATAGGGGTAGAAGGCACAACAGTCAGATTTTCGTCAAGGACAACTCTGCAGTCAACGAACGTCGCTGATCTATGCTGTTGTCTAGAGAGCATGGTCATGTTCAAGAATATCTTCAGATTTTGTTCTTGATCCTACATTATCATAGTTTTATTTTTTTATATTTTCACTGTTAGTCATCAGTCACAATCAACTCAAAAAAGTCCGCAGTCAACAGACATGATCGAGCTGCGCTACTTTCTAGAGAGAGCGGTCATGTCTAGAAGCAGTTTCAAATTCTACCTTTGATCACACACAGTCACAATTCTGTCTTTATTTGATTTCTATTGTTAGAAATCCAAAACAACCAATCATGAAACGGATCTAAGCTAAGTACATTTTGTAGACACCTAAAACTAGTCACCAATGACCTCCAACCAAGCTTTAGAGCAATTTCTAGCAAACATCACAATTTGGCCTAAAAACACTAAAACATGTTAAATGGTCCGAATTTGTCATATACAAGTGCCGATTTTGGCCAATGTATACCTAAATGGGGCAATGCATTTTATGTGATACTTAACTTTGATCAATTCATTCTGAGTCAAAATAATGATTTTGCACTTGGATGCTCTGGATTGCTCTTTTCTACCAATTTTATTGCACGAGACACGTGTCTTTGTTATTTGTGTTGACAACATATTAAATGGGTAACGGTTCGAACGTATCTAACATCGCCTTCCAATTCCCCTTTAGTCAAATTTCGATCCAATAATACGACATTTTGACCAGTTTGATTAATTTGAGCACTAATTTTCAAAGATTTGCACTAAAATTGATTAATCATGTTTAAAGCTACTTAATTTGAATCAAGAGCTTAAATGGATTTTTCATGGAGGTTATTGATTATTTCATTAATGAAAATTGATTGTGAATAACTACATCACTTAATGACATCATCGATGGGGTGGCATCCACAAGTCATAAATGCAACAAATACATGATTAAGCCCTCCCATGCCTCTTTAATATCTTTCTATCCCAAATATTTACGAGGGTATTTATTGATTTTAGCCTCCAAAATTGAATGGATTGTTAGCCACACATCTTCATCTTGAGATGGACGGTTCAAATTCATTATGATCAAATGAAAAAATTTATAAATAGAAGGCCTCACACTCATAATTTTAAGCTATCTTGGTGTAAAGTCATTATGTCCAAATGATTTCAAAAGTTCTTTCAAGCCAAAGTTATCATGCTCAAATGCTTTTAAAAACTATTTTGATATAGTGTTATTATGCCAAATTGTTGAGTGAAGCTTCACAAGCCAAAGCTCCAAAGCTAATGATGCCAAGAGGAGGTGGAGATAGCCAAAATTCAATTGAAAAAGACCTTTGAAGCACAAACCGAGCAAGCCAATGAGGAGATCCTTTGGAGCATTCAAAGAAGGTGATAAAGTTTTATTTCTTGCATTTTAGTTGTGCTTTATCAATGGTTTTTTCTCACTAAGCTCCCCCTAAGATTTAGGCTTAAGACGTTTGTTTTTGGATTTGATTTCCTATGCTAACATGATACTAATCTCCCCTTATCGGATTTCTATGTTCACACATTTCTTCTTAGTGCTTTCCAAAAATAACATATTTTCATATTTAGCAAGTTGCAAATTAGAATTGTTAATAATTGTATATCTTTAGTATTCTGATCTCTCTCAACTTTTACATCTATTGTACAACTTATTTATTGTTAAATAAAAAATATGGTAAAACATATTGGTGAACCTTTACATTTTCGAGCATTTCTTTCACTAATTTTTGTCCTAAGGTTTTAGACAATTTTGTAATTTCTATACACAATAATCTTTTCTTCTGATTTAATTTTCAATTTTTTTTAGAAACTGTGATCCGACAGTTTTAAAACTCATAGGAGTTGTCATTCTAGACAAAACGGTCTTCAATTTTACTTGAGTTGTGGTGTGAAGGGCGCTGCCCCAATACTCAAGCCATTAGACAACACTATATATGAATATTAGTTTTCATGTACCATACGGTATATCAAAAACACCTAGGTTTTGTTTTTCAATCATAGGAAGCTTTAAACCATTTATTCTTGTAGTGCACCAGTAGGTGGTTAGCCCCGAGAAGTTACTTTCATTGTACCCTAGAGATGAGATAGTGTGGCTACGGGACAATTGAATCTTCCATAGTTAGTGCCCTTTGGGCCTTGTTCATTATTTTATGACCAAGACCAGTATATCTGAGAGTCTACAAAACAAAAACATTTTGTCTAGCTACACCCATTTTCCTTTTCCTTTTATAGATTTGCATGCCACTCAAGAAGCTTAACTCCTCTATTCCTCTAAGGCGCAGTGCTAGATTAAGTGGAATCCCTACAGAGCATATTCAAATTCCTTTTATTTCTTCCAAAATGGATAACATAAATATTTTTTATCAATATAATAATGCAACTATTCAAAGTTATGTCTAAATCAAAGAATGTTAATGATGAACATGATAATCAAGATAATCAAACTGGGCATGATAATAAAGATAATCCTAAAGGCTCCGATAAAATTTATCCCAATGAGCTTAATGGGTAGATTTTGAGCAAGTCAAAATTATCTAATCTTCGACAAGGACTTTGTCACTGTACCAAACATTGACTACACATCAAGCTAGGGTTGTCTAATTACTCCCAGGATCTAAGACCTCTCATCAAGCTAAGATTGCATCATTTCAAGTACAACAACAAGAAGTGTCTTTTAGAGTTGTTCATACTCCCATAACAGGTGTTCCAGTTACTACTATTGCTTCTATTCCTATATCAACACTTTTAGTTACATATATACCTTCAT
This sequence comes from Torreya grandis, assembly GCA_037957365.1. Taxonomy (NCBI): domain Eukaryota; kingdom Viridiplantae; phylum Streptophyta; class Pinopsida; order Cupressales; family Taxaceae; genus Torreya; species Torreya grandis. The sequence continues at coordinate 7,355,597 of JARHVA010000076.1, forward strand.
CCCTAGGTATGAGGGCATCCCATGGTTTACAACGAATTCATATGCCTATTTCTACACAGGCATCATACACACCACCTTTGATTACTACACATGGTACATTGCCAACCTCGTTTAATGCATACTCTCTTGAGCAAACTGTTATAGCTTTACATGCTAAGGTGTTGCAATTAGAGCAAGGTGTCTCTAAAGCTAGTGATTCAATGGACTCTCATGCTTTGCTTCACAATCCTTTGGCACCTGAGATAGCCTTTTACCCATTACCAACATGTTTTGTAGGTCCTAAGCTAGCACTCTATGAAGGTAAAGGTGATCTTGAACATCTTTCATCATTTCATACAACATTCTTGGATTATACATACAATGACAAATTATTAACAAAGCTATTTATAAAAAGCCTTAAAGACTATGCTTTGTGATGGTTCAATAAACTTCCACTTCAATCAGTTAAGGCATTCAACGCTTGGGCAGATCAGTTTCTAACACATTTCTCTATTATCATTGATGAAAAACTGTTGGATGCGCAAATTGCCAAACTCAAGCAAGGGTCCAATGAACCAATCAATGAATATGTTCTTCGATACAAAACTATGCTAGCTAAAATAACACATTCTATGGCAAATAATGAGCTACAAGATATCTTCACACAAAGTTTGCTAGCACCACTCCATGAGTCTGTCATGTTCGACAAATTCATATCTTTTGATGAGTTATGCCATACAATTAAAGAATGAGAAGTCAAACTCATAGCTTTGAAATTTAAATACGCACCAAATGTTCCATCTACTTCAAATGCTAAGTTTCAAAGCAAGCCAAACTACAAGGTCAAATCTAATAAAAACAAAAATGAAGCAAAAGTAACAACCAATACAATATCACAACTAACAAACAAGCTTCAATTGACAACTCCATTAAAGAGACAATTTTCAAACTTATGACAACCTCCTTATGTCTTGTGACATAAATTACTGGATTGCAATTTCATATCTCTTCCTTCACCATTAAAGGGTGATATGACAAAGCCTCAACACAAATGATTCGACAATAACACATATTGTGACTATCACATATGCATTGGACATTCTACAAATAAGTGTTTTAGGCAAGGCATAAAATACAAGGTCTTGTTGATGACAATACTATTGAGTTAAGCACACCCATAGAGGATGCTAGACCACAACAAAAAGACAATACAAAACTGAAAATCTTAAGTTTCTCATTTACAAACCATGGCACAACAAAAAATACAAATAATTTAGAGGTACATCATGCAGACAATGCACATCCTCCTTCGATATATGGGCATCCAATAGATGGTATTATTGGTACATTACAGACACATCAACACCGTGTCTTATATAGTAAGATTGCCAATGATGATTCAGATAGACATTCACTCTATATTTGAGCTTATATTAATAAACAACTTATATACAATGTCATGATCAACAATGGGTCAAGAGAAAATGCATGCACAGTGACACTTCTTTGCACTCTCGGATACACAAAACAAGATTTACAAGCCATAGCAAGAATAGTCAAAGCATTTGATAGAGATACACAAAACACTATTGGGCATATAATGCTACCTCTTCATGTTGGTTCAACATTGGCTACTCTATTTTTAGTCTTTTCAAGCACAAGGTTTTTAATATGTTATTAGGACGCCCTTGGATACAAAAGCTTCACACAACACCATCTACAGTACATTGATGTCTCAAATATATACATTGTAATCAAGTGGTCAAAGTTTCAGGCATTTGATATAAGTATCCTCTATAGTCACGGTATCTCCTCCACAACCATTGCAGTTCATTATTGCACATATTCAAGAGAACAATATAGAGACAATTATGGCACCTATTCAAGAGCACAATACAGAGACAGTTATGGCACCTATTCAAGAGCATATTATAGAGACAATTGTGGCACCTATTCAACGCATAGTGCAAAAATACTTGATACACCTATTCAAGATCTTTTTATACAATCAGTTCAAAGGAGAGTGATACACCCTTCTAAATAGCAAGCTTCACATCAAAGAGTTATTCAAAGTTCAAAGAGACTTTCATCTTCTATAGTGCGTCCTAAGGCAGCATCTCAAACAGTTCAACGTGCTCTATAGTGAACATAGGCAGTGAGACCTTCTCCTACTATACAACAAATTCCACCGAGTCTTTCACCTTCTTGAGTTATACATCCTGCAAGGGATTATATGAGCAGTGATTTAGATAGTTGCATTACAACTCTTGATGCCTTTTCGGATTTGTATTCATCTACATGTAGCACTTTTCATCCATGAAAAGTCACCTTCCAACTCTATGATACATGCATGCATTATTGGGCTCCCATTGATGAGATCACAAGCTAGTTTTTTTTCCTTTAAATAATATAAAAATACAAAAACATTCAAATGTGTCAAAAATTAAAAAAAAATTCAAATGTCAAAAATACAAAAAAATTCAAAAATAAAAAATTAGGCCTTGTGCATGGCACGAGATGCTACTTTATTTGTTTACATATGTTATTTATTACATAGCTTGGTAGATAGCATATTCTTTTTTTTTAAACACAATCATTTCACGAGGTATATGAGTGTGATACAGGTCACATATATGAATTTCTTAGACGCTGGTTTCCTTTCTATCCAATGGCCATCTCTGTGCTGGGGGCATTTTACTCTACAGGTTACATTATAATAAGGTATATCTATCTATGACATTTCTAACATGTCGAGCTACATATTTTACAAGTGTTTTGCTAATTACTTATATCTTACATTGTGCTACATGATAATGCTACTTTGTTATGATATGACATTAATACATATGGATAGTGTAAACTAATTGCACTTGTTCTATGCTCCTTCAATGTTGTTTACTTTCTTGCACAATAGGCTAGAAATTGTTTGCTTATTGTGTGTGGCCCTTGGCTCTATGTGTGCAATATTTGTTTGGTATATGCGGCATTTGAACATGTCCATTGCTTGTGGTCCTTAGTTTTATGTGTGCGATATTTGCTTGTGCAACATTTGAACATGTCGATTGCTTGTGGCCCTTGGTCTAAGGTGTGTGATGTTTGCTTGTAGGCACGACATTTGAACATGTCCTTTGTATGCGGCCCATGGGCTTATGCGTGACATTGTGTGTTGTGTTTGTTTAACTTGATTAGTGGTGCTATGATTTATATCATGATTTTTTATTGCGTAGTCTAATTCATAAATGGTTACTTAGTGCATGCCTCATGGCTATATCTACCTAGACATAACACTTGTATGCTTCACATTCAATATGTTACATGCTTCAATGACAATTACATACACTATTCTATGATAATATATTCTCCACATAGTGACATAACTATACATGATTATATCTTTATCACAAGATACAGTTAACTCTTCTTTTGAGATGAGTGACTTGTAGGTTCATCCCTCATCTCAAAAGGGGCATTACAGTGAGCATGTTTTAGAGATCCAAGCCTCCATGAATAAAAAAATCAGTTTTATGATAGAGTATAGGTTTCAAAGATTCAAAGTAATTCAAAATTAGATTCTATGACAGAGTACAAGTTTTCAAAGATTCAAAGTAATTCAAAAATCATAGACATGATAGAAATTGCCATATCAAATACAAATTCTAAGGGCATATGACATGCATATGCACTCACTTTATAAAAAATCAAAATACAAATTCATACACACTTGAATGTTCATGCACAGGGATCTGCAAAATAGTTACAGGAACAAAAGTTACAGGTTTCAAATACAGTAACAATTGAGCATATAAATGTATGACATTATATATCATTTGGCATAGATTCAGGGGGGCATGATTCTTGTCCATGCACATCTATACATTTTAAAGTTAAAAAAACCATGATACTTGTTTATGCACATATATACATTTTTTAAAGTTCAAAAGGCATGATACAGGTTCATGCACATATCAAATACAATACAATTTACAAATTCAAATGTAAATAATTATTTTAATTTAAATATTTCGGCATTGAGATCATGATGGATGCATGATTATTCTTCATTCTTTTTCAATTATGCATGTCGAATTTTGATCCATCTGCAATGGTGTGATTCGTTCTTTTATGGGCAATGTATGTTTGAGTCTAGAGAAACTCAATGACCTTGGCATTACTTCTAGCAAATCTATTGTGTGATTCCATCTTCTGTTACGAGTGATGGATGTTTGAGTCTAGTGACACTCAACAGCGTGACATCGCTTTTAATGAATACATTGTGGTTCCACCTTTTTTTGAATTAGTACATCGGATGCTTTTCCCCATTCATGAGAGCTCGAATATGCATCTTTCCAACTCAAGGGCGTGATTAGTGATCTGTAAACAGGTAGTGTCCAAAACTACACCAATTGCTCTGTTTTTATGGATGCTTTATAAATTATCAATTTCTCGTTAATTAACTTGAAATTTGCTTAATAATTAAAATCAGCATTCAAAACTGATAATAAACCAAAAGCATGAGCCACAAAGACAATATGCAAACCAGGGTTGATAACATAGTTCACCCGATTTGGGCTACGTCTCCGGGTCCTGCTCAAAGGCAGAATCAATCGATTATGGATGCAAAATCACTTTGTACATCAGTTATCTTTAGTACGGGTTCTCGATCTGCAAATAAATGCTTTGATGTCCTCTGGCTCTAGCTACTGGCTACTGGCTCTGGGTCTACTTGTCTTTCACAATTCTGATGTAATGTCTCTGCCAAAAGAGGTCTATGCAATAACTCTAAGCCTGTAATTGCTACTCCAGCATTGAAGACATACACTCTTTATGCAAAGGGCTAAGCTATAAGCTTTCTTACTCTTTATGCAAAGGGCTAAGCTATAAGCTTTTTTACTCTCTGTTACAAATAGAGCTCTCAACAAATTCTTCTAAAGAGCTCTCTATCAAAACCCTTTCTCCTTCTGGATGGACGTTTGGATCCAAAACCTTGGAATGGAAGAGTTGAAGAACTTGCTTCTCAAATAGTTGCAATGTAAGTGAGAGCTTGGAGTGTTCCTAGAATTCTCTTGGAATGAGTTTACAAATGAGGTTCATGGGTTGATATGATTTTTCAAAACCCACCAATTATGGATTTCTTCATTATCCATCCCTATGTACAAGCCTTTATTTAAGCTTTTTAGCCTAATCTTCCAAAATGGGGCGTGGCAAGTTGATGAGAGTCAGTGGGTCGAACCACCCTTCATATCTTACTCTTTGGATAAACCTCCTATGCATTTCTATGCGGGATATCCCAATTTCTATGGGAATTATTCCACATTTGTGGGGAAATAGATATTCATGCAGTTAATCTCATTTTTCAAGCCTTAGGAAGTGGGATTTATCTAAAATATTGGAGAATATTTTGGAACTATTGTGGACACTCCAAATGTGAGGATTTCATTGGTCTACGTGTCAAATATCTATTGGACCACGTGCATGTCCAGTCATCGTACCTACACATTTTTTTTCTATTGCCTGAAAACTTCAATAGACCATAACTTCTGCATACGGAGTCCGTTTTTCAAATCGTAAAATGCGTTGGAAAGCTCTTGAGGAGCTCTTCACCGTGTAGATAGTTTAGGGAAAATTTGAGACCATATAATGTGGTCACTATTGGAAATCCTCTCGGATCACACCTCTCCACTGAAGAACTTTTGGTCCACCAAAAGTCTACTTCTTGTAAATAAGTGAATGTATCACATCTTCACCCTTCTGGTTTCTATTTGTGCTTGTCCTAGACGCATTTATCCTCTGGAGGCTAATTTTTGTAATCTCCTTGCTGTTCAATATTAACACAAGGACAAAAAACTATGTTGCATGTTAAGTGATGTTATAACAGGTCATCACTTTTACATTTTTTTCATGCAACTAATGTATTGCCTTTCTTGGGGTCGTACATACAACTAATGTATTGCCTTTCTTGGGGTCTTACATACAACACACGTGTTACAAACATTGCCCTTCTTGGGGTCTTATATGCAACATACATGTTTTACAAATGTTGCAATCTTTACAAACATTGTCTAATTTGAGTCTTTTACAAATGTGCATGCAATGATTACATACATACATCGAAAGAACACACTTTAAAAATGGATGGCCACATACATCTATAAACAACAATGCTTTAATTGAGTGCTACTCACCATGGAAGCACCTTTAATGTTGATGTCACTTTGTCTCCCTCTTGGAAGCACACTTCAACTCATGGGCATGTTAATGATGCCTATCAACATGTCTATTGTTGTCCTACTCCAAATGTGATGGACGGCTCATGCATGCTTCTCAACTTGGATGGTTGCTCCATATTCATTTTCAATGAGCGATCTACCTCCACACTTGCTCATATAAATGGTTAGTTTCCTTAATGCTTATCAACAATGGCAACCAAATAAGTGAATTTAAAGTGTTTTTAAGCATGCTAAATAAAACTTAACTATGCAAAAATTCTATCCATTTTTTACCGATTCAATCTAATGGATGCTCCCTCCTGATGGAATCTTTAGGTGGGCTTCTTCATGGGCTGCCTGTGAATTAGCAATTTTATTATTTGTTACCTTTTTGATAGGAGTCTAAACCATCTTCTTACCATATTTAGGATGGCGTGATGGATGAAGTTTCCAACAAGTTTCAACCATGTGCCCACTCATACGACAATGAGTGCAATAGTTCTTTTTGTCATTTATTGCTTCTGGATTACGAGATTGATCTTTAGCACTTGTGTTGTTTTTCACAAAAGGCAACAACTTCATAAAAGATTTCTTCTTCCAACAATTAGCCACATAATGATTACTTAACCCATAAAAAATACATGGGAAAACATTCCACATTTTCTGTATGTCAGCTATATTGTTTAAAATGAAAGAGAACATCAGAAGTTTTACAATTACGATTATGTTTAGTGCTATAATTTGTATAAGTACGAGGAGGTGGTATTGCATTACCTCTTTTCTTTGCTTTCTTACACTCTTTCTCATCACCCTATGATTGTGTCACATTTCTCTGCATAGAAGAATTCTGCAAAGCTAGTGGCATGAACACTTGGCTAATGGAAGCTTGTCTTCTTTCAACAATTCTAGAACTCTCTCCAGTTTCCATCTCCACACTAGCGTAACCCAAACCTGCAAAATGAGGCCGATCCTCTACTTGTATTGGGTTAATCAAACCTTGGCCATTCTTACCAAGGCCTTTTTCATCATATCCCATTTTAAATAGTAATCGAGATCCAATGCCTTTAGTGTGTTTTTCAAATGATCCAAAAGCATCATTAACGGAATCTGAATTTGAATGGGAGGAAGAAGAGTTACGTGGTGAATAACTTACAGTGCACTCATCAGTCATGGTTTCTGCATCTGAAGTGGAAGGTAAATCCTTCTTTGCTAAGTAACTGATACGGGTAGAAGAGCGGGTACATGTACAAGTATCCGGTATGTGGATATGGGGGATTTTTTGGGGGTTTGGGTACAATTGGGTATGGCCGTACAAAAAAATATATAAAAAATTAAAAATACAACCATATAACCACTTAATATGCATAGAAAAAACAAAATAAGTTAAATAACCACAGAACATACTCATAATTTCAATGCCAAAGGTCAAACTTTGAATAGTTTTATAAATTATAAATAGGTACATAGTGCAAATGTTACAAATAACAATATTTATTTAAATATTTTCATCATCTCCCATGGCTTCCTCATGATATGGTTCATTAGAACCACAAACAACAATGCCACTCCCGCTAGCTCCACTATGTAGGTCCTATGAAGCAACCTCCAAATCTGTATCAAGCAAGGAAAGATAGGCAATGGAGGCATCCAAGTTGGTAGTCTCTGGGTCCACATCCCAACACTTTCTTGCCCTTTTCTTGAACTCAGGTTGCTTGTGTGATAGAAGACGTAAGTTGGAACAGACATAGACCAAGTCCTCTGTCTTTTTTGTCACCAACTTGTTGCGCTTCATTGAGTGGATAAAGTTGTAGGTACCCCAATTTCGCTTGCGGAGGAGGAACTTGCAACCTATTGAGGCAAACCACAAAGTCAATTTATAAAAATAAAAAAGGCTAAAGTTAAAACAAAACATAGAAATGAACAAGAAGGGTAGAGAGTTTTTTCTTATAATCTTACTTGTGATAGAATTCTAATAGCAAGTGGTTGGAGGTAGGTGTATGCTTGCCCATGGAGGTACCACCAAAATTGAGCTTCCTTCTTGTACTTGTCATGGATGGCAGCGAGGGAGTGACCCGCGAAGGATATGAAATGTGCAAACTCTTCCCTAACTTGGTCTTCAATTTCTGGATCAGGGAAGAGTCTAGAGAATGCCACCTTATATCCCTCGTTAACCTCAACATCCTTATATGGTGCGACCCTTCTAGGCAAATAAAGGATCTCTGTACTATAGTATTTGGATGTCAAGGCAAAAGCAAGAAGATGCAATCGGGTAGTCTTTGTGTTCCACCTTTCAATAAGATGCGACTGTACTTCCTTGAAGAACCTCTGTGGGATATGGGTCTTTGGCATTTATGATGGATATAATGTTCTCAATCATTGAGTCTATTCCATCATAAACCTCATCCAAACATGGATGATCTTTGTCCACATATCTCAACATGCTGACAATGGGTTCAGTAAAACTCAACAAATACTCCACATGTTCCCACCATGCATCACCAAGAATCCACGCTTTCATCTTTGTGGCACTCTCAGTGTTTGTCTGCCTCCATATGCTCCAAAGGTTGTTGATGACCATGGTACTCAATGCCTCATGCGCCTGAACAAGTCGTCTCAAGACGAGGGTGTGTGAGGCAAAGTGAGTTTCAACAACCTAACACCAAATTAAAACAAATTAAAATTAAAAAAAATGTTCAAATTACAAATTTTGAAATTTACAAACTTACAAAATTAAAAATAAAAATATACATGATTCATGAATAAAATTTAAAAATTTAAATAAAATGTTACCTTCAACAACTGCAACTTCGAGAAGTCATGAAGATGCCTTGGGACAAATGATGGTTAGATATGAACATTTGGATCTCGCTCGCCTCTTCATAGACTTGTTTGATTCAATCAATTTTTGTGCCCAATTTTTGTAACATAAGGTTGAGGGAATGAATGACACAAGGTGTTCAAAATATGTGCCCATACGTCTCCTCAACCAACATGCCTGTAGCCTTACAATTTTTAGCATTGTTCGTTATAACTTGGACAATGTTTTGAGGCCCCACCGCCTCAATGGATTCTATCAGGATGTTGGCAATGAATTGTGCATCCTTCACTTGCCCCTCACAATCAACAACTGTCAAAAACATTGGCCCTTTAGGGCTCACTGCGACCACACTAATCAATGGTCTATTTGCTGTATCTTTCCATCCATCGGAGATGATGGACACCCCTATCTCGACCCATGAATCCTTGATGGGCTGCAATGCATCTTCAATTTTTTTCTTTTCTTTTGTCAACAAGGTGGTTCGCACCTTTTCATATCCTGGGCTCGCAAACGTTTTAGGGGCAGCATTGATAGATCTCACCATATCTTGCGAATATGGTGATCCAACAACACTAAATGGAAGCCCACATGCATAGAGGCAACGTACACTACTTTGCTCTGCTATGTTCCTTGACTCAATCTGGAGTGACCTTTCCAATGGGCTCGAATCTTTTGTTATCTTGCGAGCAAGAGATGAATCATCTTCCTCTATGACCACATCAGGTGTAGCAAGAAATGGGTGTGATGGGGCAGCCATACTAAGACGAAATTGATCAATATCCATAGGGGTGGATCCTTTCTTGCTCAAAGGATGGTTATGTCTTTTATCAAAAAGGGCATATGCTTCTTCTTGCTCTTTATACTTGGCCCACCATAAATTTTGATTCCTTCACCTGGAATTGCACACAAATGGGCTTTCACCCATTTATATGAGCTCTTGAAATGATAACCACATTCTGAACATTGCCAAAGGAAACACCCTCCACCTAGTAGTTGTTCAAGCAATGTCACATACTTTCATAGAGGGGCTCGAGCACTGGCTCTAGAGGGTAACCCTTGGCCCACTGAACTAGCACTTACATCGGCAGACATTATGGCAAATCAAAAATCCCTATAACACTTGATAAAATTATAATACTAATTAATATTGTTATATTTAGCATTTGTTGAAAGAATCTTTAAAATTTATTAAAAAGACAACAAAAAAATCAAAACTAATTACAAACATACATTTAAATCTAAAAACTAGAAAAAATAAAAATTTCAAAAAAAAGTTAAAATCATACAAAACTGGTAAAAACTTACCTTGAATGAAGAATCTTCCTTGTTGCAAGCTCCTCAAGATCTTTGGTGCCAAATAGGTAGATGTAATGGCGTAGATTTAGCACAAGGAAGGAGATTCAAGTTTTTTCCATAGTTACAAGGTTCGGCCGGATCTCGACCAAATCCGGAAAGATGCGAATTTTTTCGCTCTTCCGGATTAATCCGATCCGGTTCGAACCCTTTCCAATATAAAAAGGGTAAATATTAAAAACGCGAAAAAAAAAGTTGACAGCGAGCTTCAAGGGATTGATGGCGAGCTTCAAAGGATTGATGGCGACGACTGTGGTTGACAGTGATACAGCGATGGTGAAGAGTCCACTCACGGCGACGGCAGGAGAGATGGTAGCAATGGCAACGTCCATTGACACAGGCAGCGAGGGAGCGTCGACCAACGACAGAGGCAGGGAGCGTTGACGACAAAAGCAGATTGGTTTGTTTTTGTTTTTTTTAAATTTAGATATTTAGTGATACTTTAGGTTTAGGTTTATTTATTTAATATATATTATTAGGTATTTAGTAATACTTAGGTTTAGGTTGGTTTATTTAATATATATTATTAGGTATTTATATTTAGTTTTAAATTTTGTTTAAGTATTTAGTTTTAGATTAAGTTTAAATTTTATTTATTTAATATGTATTATTAAATTTATTTATTTTTTATATTTAATTAAGTTTAAAAAAATATATAATAAAATCAAAATTTAAAAAAAAATAAAATATTTAAAATAAATATAATATTATTATATATTTATTTTTAATAGTTTTATCATTCTATTTTATATAGATCATTTAAAATTAAAATTAATAATATTACGATATATGTTTATTATTTTTTAAAGTTTTGTAATTTTATTTTCTATTATTATAAATCATTTAAAATTAAATTTAATAATATTAAGATATGTTCTAACTTTTAATTATTTTGTATGGTTAAATTAATGTTCATTATTTAGTAGACTGAAATATTTTGCATATATACATATATATATATATATATATATATTTTTTTTTTGAACCGGATTTTTTCGGATTTTTTTTTAACCTTTTTAAGAATTCCGGATTCCGCATTTTTTTGCCCTCTCGAACCTTTTCAGATTTCCGAACCTTGTGACTATGGTTTTTTCAACTGAAAAAATGAGCAAGAGTGAACAAATATGCAATGGGAGGTAAAAATGCAATGAAAACTAAGTGTGTTGTTATCTTTTGATAAAATGAGTGTGATTCATGCTTTTAGGGTTGCAAATGCACTTTAAAATGTTTTTTAAGGTCCACATTTTGACTTTGATTGGCGAAATTAGAAGGAAAAAAAAACGCTTTTTCCTGGGGGATACGACGTCCCTATGTCCAGGGAACGCTCCAGCCCTTGTGGGTACGTCTTCAGACATACGCTACCGCACTCGCAGGGGCTAGGGCATACCCTGGACGTAGGGACGTCGTATCCCCCCCGTACCTATATCCCTGCATTGTGTACTCATATCGGCAGGGGCTTCCAGGGGTGGTAACGTAGTTTCTTCGGCTCACCATAGTGCAATCTGATCAAGAGTTCATCCTTGGATTTAAGCTTGGATCTCAAACATGCAATTTGTTCTTCAAAGGAATAGAGCTTACATCTCAGGAAAACATTCTCTTCCTGAATTTTCTTGTTGATACTTTCCAACTCTTCTATCCACTCTCTCTTGAAGGCTTTCCCCATGGTTTCCTGCAAACAACCAATACTTCCAACATAATTGCAAACTACAAATGGAAGATCAAAACAAGCCATCAAGTCTGCAAATAACCCAATGGAATAGAATACTGAAACTGATTTCAAAACTCTATTCAAGAGTATATCACGCAATCAAAAGCAAGTCTAGCATTCTAATTGCTCTGATACCAAACTTGATCCATAAACAGGTAGTGTCCAAAACTACACCAATTGCTCCGTTTTTATGGATGCTTTATAAATTCTCAATTTTTCGTCAAATAACTTGAAATTGGCATAATAATTAAAATCAACATTCAAAACTGATAATAAATCAAAAGCATGAGACAAAAAGACAATATTCAAACCAGGGTTGATAATGGAGTTCATCCGATCTGGGCTACATCTTCTCAAAGGCGGAACCGATTGATTATGGATGCAAAATCACTTTGTACATCAATTATCCCTAGCAGGGGTTCTCAATCTGCAAATAAATGTTTTGACGTCCTCTGGCTATTGACTATTGGCTCTGGCTCTGGCTCTACTTGTCTTTCACAAGTCTGATATAATGTCTCTGCCAAAAGAGGTCTATGAAATAACTCTAGGCCTGTAATTGCTACTGCAGCAGTGAAGACATACAAACTTGCTTACTCACTATGCAAAGGGCTAAGCTTCAAGCTTTCTTACTCTTTATGCAAAGGGTTAAGCTATAAGCTTTCTTACTCTTTATGCAAAGGGCTAACCTATAAGCTTTCTTACTCTCTGTTACAAATAGAGCTCTCATCAAATTCTTCTAAAGAGTTCTCAATCAAAACCCTCTCTCCTCCTGGATGGACGCTTGGATCCAAAACCTTGGAATGGAAGAGTTGCAGAGCTTGCTTCTCAAATACTTGCAATGTAAGTGAGAGTTTGGAGTGCTCTTGGAATTCTCTTGGAATGAGTTTACAAATGAAGTTCATGGGTTTATATAGTTTTTCAAAACCCACCAATTATGGGTTTCTTCATTATCTATCCCCATGTACAAGCCTTTATTTAAGCTTCTTAGCCTTATCTCTCAAAATGGGGCATGGCAAGTTGATGAGGGTCAATGGGTCGAACCACCCTTCATATCTTGCTCTTTGGATAAACCTCCCATGCATTTCTATGGGAGATATCCCAATTTCTATGGGAAATATCCCACATTTGTGGGGAAAGAGATATTCATGGAGTTAATCCAATTTTTCAAGCCTTAGGAAGTGGGATTTGTCTAAAATCTTGGAGAATATTTTAAAGCTATTGTGGACACTCCAAATGTGAGGATTTTATTGGTCCACTTGTCAAGAATCTATTGAACCACGTGCATGTCCAGTCATCTTACCTGCACATTTTTTGCCTATTGCCTGAAAATTTCAATAGGCCATAACTTTTGCATATGGAGTCTGTTTTTCAAATTGTAAAATGCGTTGGAAAGCTCTTGACGAGTTCTTCACTATGCAGATAGTTTAGGAAAAATTTGAGACCATATAATTTGGTCATTATTGGAAATCCTCTCGGATCAATTAGTTATTCAAAGTTTAGAGTTGATTACTCTCAATTTGCCAATGGTTAAAATTTTGCAAGTGCTTCGACAAATGGGCCTTTCTCCATTGCTTCACTATCTTTTACTGGTTACAAGGCAATTTGGTTTCATCTCCATACAAGTGTACCCGTTCCTTGCTCTCCTTTAAATTTTTCAAGTTCAACTTTTTCAATATTCAAATATGGACAAATGGCTACTTTATGTGTTGTTGCAGGTTTGCTATTGAGTGTCTTGCACAATTGAAGTATCCTATCAAAGACAGTATGTTGTTGTAATGCCCCCTTCCTAGGCGACACATAGATGTGCAGCGGTTGGCCTATTATTTGGGTTCCCATAGGTCAATAGAGTGGTTAAGGGATCTATCCACGGGCAGTGGAGCTTGGCATGAAGCTTTACAAGCCATTCCAGACAGTTTGCGACAGTTTTCTATTTTTTAGGAAGGGTCCCTATTTTTTAGGGTTTGACTGGTAGTTAACCAGGGGGCATCAGGGGACCCCGAGGAGCATTTTGGGAGATTCAGTCACAGTTCCTATTTTTTAGGAGGTATCCCTATTTTTTAGGAGGGGACTGTCAGTTAGCTTACCACATGGCGACCTCACCTATATGGCACGAGCATCATCAGTTTCAGTTCCAGATGGCCAGGTGACGGAAATGGAATAAATGTAATAAAATAAGGTGATTATTAATGTCACTTTATAATAATAAAGTATTAAAATGACCCCCACCTAGTTGACATAAGGTTGTGTTAAAAAGGTGTCCCTTTTAATGATGATGTTGGACCCTCAACTTGGGCGCCCAACTTAGGAGTCTTCATGAATAAAAGAATCTTTTAAAGATTCTTAATTTTGATGCCTTTTGAACCCTAAAAGTGGACGCCCAACTTGGGAGTCTCATAAAGTGAATTTGGATTCACTTTTTGGTCATTCTTTTGGCATTTGTTATTCAACTTTTTGGTAGATTTGAACTCTGAGGAAGAGTTGCAACAGCATTTAGTCCTTTGGGAACGGAAACTCCCAAGGATTATGGTGGATTGGACGACAACCCAATTCATCTTTGTCGAGGGCCTACTTTGGGTCTTCGTTTGGGCATTATTGAACTAGTTTTAGGTGACTATATTGCAGATCTGAGCTTGCAACAGTACTATATCAGCAATATCTTTTAGATCCATCACACTCAGTTGCATGTAGAGCCTCTCCCAGGCCAATACTACCATTTGTATGCAATTTGCTTTGCAGATCCAGTTTCTACAATGAATATAATATGCAGATTTGATGGGTATGTGACTAAATTTTTTAATTGGTGTTTTGCTATTTATTAATTGCTTTCAGTTCCCCTTTGTATTGGATCTTAGTTGCATGTACATCTTTTGCCATCTTTGGCAAAACTACACATTTCAAGAAAACTAAAACCCCTTCTGCATCTTCTGTCTAGTTTATAAGATCACAATAATAATAATAAAAAATCATAAAACAATCAAAAGACAAAAAAATAATTTATCTTTCAGCAGCAGTTTGAGTTAGAACTAGCAGGGTTCTTACAGCTATACACACTTAGGTTTATTTCTTTTTCCTTCACTCTAGCAATTTTTTTTACTAGAATAAAAGGGGGGAAAATGTAGATACCTAAATCTGGTCATAAGTACTTGACAATGTTAACTCTTTGACACATCTTAAACCACATGACTTGCGCTCAAATACATGAGTCTTATTCGCCATCCCTTTAAGTCATTTTCCCTATATGTGGGCTCGACCCTTTGTTCGACATCACTACTACACAAAACTTTCCAAGTCAAATGCTTAAACTTCTTTATATTACCCTCAAATAGTCTTCAGTTCAGGAAATTGTCTTTGATTCTCTAGGACAAGTCTACCCTAGGTAAGCAGGGCCACAGTCGTGGACTTGTCCATCTGGAGCGGTTTCATCCCTCACCAAATAGCGGCTAGTTTCTAAATTTTGAAATATTCTTTTGGGTTTTCCTGCATGTTTTGTAAGGTCGGCTAAAGGAAATTGTCAAAATGTTTCACTATATAAGCAAATCAAAACCTCGTTTCAAAAGGACTTGGTCTTTAGTTTTGCACTATTTATCGAGTGCGTACACACTATTGCATATTGAGAAAATCTGTCTTATCTTCTCCAAAATTCAAGATCTTTCACGAGGAGCAATTACAAGCCAAGTTTAATGCATCTCAAAACAAGTCAAGAGTTATAATTGTCAAGTATCAAAGCTATATTTCTAGCTGCATACATATGGTCAAAGAGCACAATTGCACAATCAATTTAGATGGGAGAACTACGTGTGATTTGATTCCCTCTTTGGAATATCTGGATACGCAGGCAGTGGTCAATCATCAAGGGGGTGAGTGGAGTCAACTCAACCCTTTACATTTCCTCTCTTTTTTGCAGGGTCTAGCTCTTGTGAAGACCCCCAGGGTTTCCAAAGCAAAGAGGAGAAAAAAATGATATTTGTGCGGCAATATTAAATTGTGACATCTTAATGTGTTCAACAGCCAAAGGGGCAGAAGATGTAATAATCAGATTTTCATCAGTCAAAACGGACAAGTCTACAGTCAACAGACACAATTCACTTGCAGTATTGTCTAGGGAGAGCGGACTTGTCCAGGAATATCTTCAGATTCTGTCCCTGATCCTGCAGAGTCACAGCTTTGATTTTATCTATTTTCACTGTCAGTCATTAGTTATAGTCAACTCGGACAAATCCGCAGTCAACAGACATGACGGCCCTGTGCTGCTATCTAGGAAGCACGGACATGTCCAAAAGTAGTTTCAGATTCTGCCTTTGATCATGCATAGTCAGATTCATGCTTTTTGCTGATTTTTACTGTCAGATATTCAAAACAGTCAACGAGGAACCGGATCTAAGCTAAGTGCATTTCTTCTTAATGCTTTCCAAAAATAACATATTTCTATATTTAGCAAGCTGCAAATTATAATCGTTAGTAATTGTATATCTTTAGCATTATGATCTCTCTCAAGTTTTATGCCTATTATAAAACATATTCATTATTAAATAAATAATAGGGTAAAACACCTTGACACATTTCCAGCATAGGGTGGCAGCTTGAGTATGAGGTAATACAAGGTCCATTCTCGTTTAGCAACTCTTCCAACAGAGGGTTTTTGAACAACCTCTGATTAAAATTTAAAAATGTCTTCCTAAACTTAAATACACCTGTTTAGAATATCATAAAAATACGTATAAAGCAGATGGAAAAATATCTGCATCTCTCACAAAGTTACGAAGAGTACCCACATATTTTCCCCTCTGCTTCCCCACTTCAGTATTGTATTTCTGCTGAGCAAAAAGAGTGCTATTTTGATCCTGCTGGGTTTCAACCAACTTCTTAAGCAGATATAGGAATGGAAATAGTGTCCCCGACAGTGGCTGTCTGGAATGACAGATTAACAGGGCCTCTAGAGGAGCCAGGCACGTCCTTGTCCGCAGCAGCATGGAAATGGAAGGCCACATGATGCTTGATTTCATCCAGTCAGTAGCAATGGTTTGTAAATTCTTAGGTTTGATGTCCTTCACAGTTTGAACTGTCGTTCAAAGGTCCCTCGTGATAATGAAACGAGTGCCTTGGATGGGTCTGAAGAGAGGGCACAGTAGTAAATCTACCATGGGAACTTGGGCATTGTTGGGATTTTCAGGAGGAGCCCTACCCATTTTTTCAACTTGCCTTGAAACTGTTTTTCAGGGATTGTGGGGGCCTTTGAACTGTTGGTCAGCCCAATTCACATGTTTTTTCCTGCCATCAAATATGTGTTTTTCCCTAACTCCTTAGAAGCCACAGCTAACATATGCTTTCCCCTATAATTTTGCCGTTTATTTTATGTACTTTATTAACATGAACTTTTCATGTCACTAACATCATAATCTTTACTCATGTTTTCCTGTAATATTAAAGAAAATCAGTAATCTTTTTTAATGTTCTCCAATAAATGTTGCATTTATGATTCTTCTATGATTTTCTTGTACGGAAGTAGGTTTACTGTCAATCCTCGTCGCCGATTAAGACAGCATAATGGTGAAACAAGTAACGGAGCAGAGCGAACCAAAAAGAAACGACCTTGGGAAATGATTCTTTGTGTTTATGGTTTCCCATCTAAAGTTTCTGCACTTAAGGTAATGTTGGCTTTTGTATGCTTGCATTATGCATTTACTCCATTAAACTCTGTTATGTTACGTTTTTTTTTTTTGTCTAAGCAAAAAATCTACCTAGCTATGGTACTAAACTGTACAAAATGCTATTACTCACGGAGGCTCCATACTGTTGAATATTAGCCCAATTACCCAATTGAAGTCTGAAAAGGCTCAAACATTAACTTCCAATTATAAATAGTAATGAGTTTTTGCTAAAATAAGCCTTTGCTTTACGTTTATACAGAAACATTGTCTGATAATTCATTAAATCACTAATTAAAATTAAGCCATTGCAGCGCAGGTTTTCCAATATACAAGGAATAATTGGGAATTGTTACTTGTTATAGATAATTAGATTAAGTTTGTGTTTCAAATTATATTAAGATATCTTCTTAATATATTTATTATTACTCTGTAGAAATTGCCAACATATTTAACGGATAGACATTGTTTTGTAAGTATAAAGTAGTTGGCAATTCTTACTTTCTTTTTTCCAAAATGGAAATATAAGTATTATAGGCTAATATTTGAGGAAATACATAGAGTTAACTATTTAATATTTGTATACTTCGACAAACATGTTTTTTGAATATTTGCTAATTGGTGAATCTAAATTTTGAATAATTATGAAAAATTAACAAATTGACAAAAAAATATTTCATAAGATTTTATTTGGTGGAAATTGTGGGTGCATGGAACCTGACGTCCTTCCTGCAGAAAAAATAATAGATTTTTTGAATCTGTTGGTAACCCACCCTTGGGCATTAGGAAAATATAGCAAAAGAAAGCTGTTGCGGAGAAGTAGAGTGTGCAGCATCATTGAAGAGAATGGAGGTGTCCAGCTGCAGGTAGAGCAGTAGAACAGAAGAGGGGGAAGTTGCTGAGGGGAAAATTGCTTAGAGATAAGCTTTTAGTAGTTCAGCTTAAACAACAGGTCAACAAGGGTTCACGGATGTTTGTTGTCAATTGGCTTGCATATTTATTGTGTACTAGAGCACTAGCAGCCATCAAGGATACAACCTTTTCCAACTCTTTTCCACAGAGCTAACTGGTCTCTGAACATCCTCCATATTGTTAATGAGGATAAAATCATTTCATCTCTTCTCCACAGAGGTAAAAAATCCCTGTACATCCTCCTTATTCTTTTCCACACCCTGACATAGAGAGATCTTTATACACTTTGTTGCACGTGCTTTAACCATCTGAATGTTGTAGTCATGCGCTCACCATTCTGAACGATGCAGGTACATGGGTATTTAGGACTATTCCCCCTCAATGTCTAAAACATTACTCTTGATTAAAGACTGACCTTTATTTTTGTTTGTAATCGCTTTATTAATAATTTTATTTTTCTGTCCATACTAATTGAGGGTTTGCTTTCTCTTCCCATAGAGAATGGGGTCTTTGGAACTGATTTGAGGGGCAATTTTTCAGAAGAGTTAAGTGGAGGAAAAAAATTTGGAGATAATCATGAAAAATTGTGTACCAATTTTCTAGTGTTCGATTCAAATTAATAAAATAATTTCATTAAATATTAGACGCCTGTTTTACTGCTTGTCCATAGCTGACTTTGTTTTGATAGGCTCAATTCAATAGTTCTCATAACCAAATTATTGTTTCAAATTTATTTTGCACAAGCTTTGTGGTGTGAGTTTACATGAGTTTGTTTTTGTACAACGCAAATGGAGTTCATAACTTCTGGCTGCTTCAGTTGGTATCAAAGCAACGAGTATGGCTAAGAGAGGATTTGCTTTGGGTTGGGGAAGAAGAGCAAGACGAATTGTTAGGCACAGAAATGTGGAAAAAGAGCTTCATAGAACAATAGAGGCCTCAAAGAGGAAGTTAAGGCTTGACCATTTGGAAGGTGGAGTGGACAAAGAAACTACATAAATCAAGTAATTAGACCCAATAGAGTGGTTCAAGGAAGCTACTTCAAAACAAGGAGCCGGAATGAAGTTTGAAGTAATTTTGCATTGATACATTGTTTTCAAGAACTTGAATTGTTTTGGACATGGAGAATATGGTAGAGGGCTACCCAAGAAGGGCGAAGCTTTCTACAATGAATATAAAATCTCATGCATCCTGAGGATGGGATCTCTTGCAGAACATTAAGGTAAGAAGAAAACCATATAGTGGAAAAAAATACTCAAGCATTTTCAGATGCCATTCCTGCTCTCAAACTATTTATCAGAACATACAAAGAAATTTTCAAGTATTTTTGAAGTAACTTTGCATTGATACATTGGTTTAAAAACCTTGAATTTTTTTGCCATGGAGAATATAGTAGAAGGCTACCCAAGAAGGGTGAAGCTTTCTGCGATGATTATACAATCTCAAGCATCCTGAGGATGGGACCACTTGCAGAACGTTAAGGTAAGTAGAAAAGCATATCATGGACAAAAATGCTCAAGTATTTGCAAGTGAAATTACTACCCTCAAACTATTTATCAGGCTTTATACAGAAAATTTCAAATATTGAAACAAAAGGACTGGTTTGCAAAAGAGCATAAATAGTAGTTTATGGAGTTGCAAATCAGAATGGGCATGTGTAAAAATTGAAGAAAGATTTGCAGTAATGAGTTGTGTTTCTGACACCGAAATGAGTTGTCATTGATGGAGCTAGATTTTGTCTATGAGAAGTTCTGATATGCATGGGAGTGGGAAGAAATTTACAATGGAGGCAGAGGCATAGTGACAAATCAAAGAGGGACTGACTCATTTTCAAAGTAGGATAAATATATCCAGATCAATTAGAGGTTGAGATTAGGAGAGAGAAGTGTCAAAATAGGTATTACATCTTCATAAGATCTAGATAACCCTTTCCAAGACTATTGAAGTAAGATCCTCTACTACTCCACTCCATTAGCACTCTATAGCATTCAACATATAAGCATTCATGGTAACATGCAATGATAGAACAAATAGAGAGACAAGATAGGATGGTACAAGACGTTTACCAATTGTTACTTTAGTATGGGGATAATGAATTCTTACGCTATGAATGGCTACAATTAGGGTGACAATATCTCACTTTTGATCCAAAATATGGATCTAATGTACTAGCTATGCTTGCTAGATGTTTCCACTATGCCCAATTTTTGTAATCCATGCTTGTAAGACACTATTGTAAGGCACTTCATGTTAAAACATCAGTTCAGATAAGTTGCAGTGGCAAAATTAGTATGAATATGATCCGGACATCCTCAGAATGGTGACGTTATCAACTTTCAACTCTTGAAATTGAGGGGTTTGTCATAGATGACGAAACCGCCGGTTTGTGCAGGTGGTAGTTGAGTAATCACTCTAGTGGTTGCATAACTGCCGGTATTTGCAAGTGACGATTGCGCAACCGCCCCATCAGATTCGGTATGATTCGTAACCGCTAGTTTGCATACAACGACAGTTTTGCCACCAGCCAAAGCATATGAATGGGAATGGTTGCAAATGTTTCCACTTCCTTGTGACAGTTTGTTTAAAGTCTTTGGTGGGTTCCAAGGTGGATGGGCATAAATACAACCTCTATGGAAGGCAAAAGAGATCATAGAAGGCAATGAGAAGTTGTGAAGCTAGATTCACATTATAATTTGCAAGTTTGGATCCAAGTTCATGTTATCTCATTGTTCCTAGCTATGAGTGGTTGTTTTAGTTGTGTCGGTTCTCTGATAAGTGTTTAAGAAGTACAAAGTAGTCTGTTGTGCAAGCTTTGGATAGTGTAGTAGTGAAAGCTTTGTCTATGAAGGCCATGTTGGTAGTAACTAGTATAATTCTTGAATTACATAGTGGAAGGGGGGTGCAGTTGCCTCAACCCAATGGAGTTTTTCCCACAATGGGTTTCTCTAAGTCATACCTTGTGTTCATCTTATACTTCATTTTTTAAGTTCAATATTTTGCACATATCATTTCCAACACTTTGTCTATCTCTGTTTTAGCATTGAAACTATCCTAGAACAATTATCTATCAATAATTTATTGAGCTAGGAGTATAGAATTGGTGTTGGTGAACCTTAGTGCGGAATATTCACCTAGTTTACAGATTAGATTGGTATCAGAGTTGATTTAGTATTAGTTTTAGTCCTTTTGTGTGGTTTTGTGTATGTGTGACTACATTGTAGTTATGCTTGTCACTAGAGCAAGCAGTGTTAGTGGTCAAGGTATCCTAGTTCGCTTTGAATAAGACATTTCCACAAGGAAGTGGAAGGAAGAGATCAAAAGTACGACTCGTTTTGATGAAGAAGATGCCCATATAAAAAAAGAGTGATTCACAAGCTTGGAGTGGTTAGCATCTCTCTTTTTATGAGCAAGCTTGATTGGGTGGAGTCCATTATGGGGATTCTCATGGAGAAACTTGGTGTTTCTATAGAGGCGCTAAAAGCAAATAAGGACGACACTTCCGAGCATGAGAAGATAGAAGAACAACCCTGTGCCAACCAAGCTCCACCTCCATTCAAAGCTAAGGCAAAGATAGAGATTCAGGGATATGACGGAGATGTGAATGCAGAGAAGATAGACTGTTGGCTAGCTGAACTAAAGGTGTATTTTAGTTTGCATCAAATTAATGAGAGCCAACAGATTTCTTTTGCAAGGTTAAAATTAACCAATCATGCTTAAATTTGGTTTGAAATTTATGTTCATACTTTTGTTGTTAAGAACCTTCTTGCTATTACTAAGTGGAATGATTTTAAGATGTTGATTAAGAAACAATTTTATCCTATTTGTTATGAGGAAGAGAGGTCTATGTATTGGAAATGTTTTAAGCAAAAGTAAGGACAAAACATGTAGGGGTACACAAGTGAGTTTTGCAAGAAGGCTATCCAAATGGGCAAAGATATAGCGGACTTTGACATCTTAATGATGTATGTGGCTGCACTCCATAGCCATTTGAGGAGACCCGTCCTCTTGGCCAAGCCTATGGATGTAGATGAGGCTTGTTCTCAAGCTCACTACTTAGAGATGGATAAGAATAAGGTTCCATCTACCTTTCAAAGCACTTCCAAGCAACAAAGTGGTTCGAAACAAAAGGGTAAAGGTAAGCGTAATGTTACTTCCGTTTCTAAGAAGGACACTAAAAGGTATTTTGGTGATTGTGGGCATTGTGATGTTGATAGTTATTTTGAGAAAAAATGTTGAAAGTTATATCCAAAATTGCATTTGTTTAAGAACAAGAAGAATGAGGCTATATTCTCTTCCAAAGGTGAAGATATTGACTTGAGCTCCGATGTGGATGAGACTTTGTGTTGTACCTCTGTCAATAGAGAGGTATGTTTGGATAGTAGCAGTGCTCAAGAGAGTGAACTTTCTAAGCTTTTCCATATTAAAATTCAAATGAAGAAAATAAAAATGGATGCTCTTTTTGATACTTGTTCACAAGCAAATTTAATAAACAAGGAGTTAATAGACAAATTGGGTATAGAGAGTACAATCATCCAAGCCCATGTACTCTAGGTTGGGTGAAGAAAGGTATAGACATCAAGGTGACCAAGCATTTTA
The DNA here is from genome assembly GCA_037957365.1 of Torreya grandis. Taxonomy (NCBI): domain Eukaryota; kingdom Viridiplantae; phylum Streptophyta; class Pinopsida; order Cupressales; family Taxaceae; genus Torreya; species Torreya grandis. Next base: position 7,378,811 of record JARHVA010000076.1, read on the forward strand.
AAGTTAAGTTTGGTATTATAACCCATTTCATTGACGAAGTTATCGTGGATGTTGTGCCTCTTGATGTGTGTGGTATAGTGTTTGGCATCCCTTGTATATTCGGGATACTATCTTCATGAGGAGAGCCAATCAATACCATTTGGTAAAGGATGGCAAGAGCTACATCATTTCAGCCTACAAAGGTGATTCTAAAATCACTTTGATAAGTGCCTCTCAAGCTAAAAGGCTTATTAATGCAAGTGGGAAGTTTGCTTTACTTCTTTTGAAAGATATTCAAGATAAAGAAGTAGTTGCACATAAAACATTTTGTAGCATGTTTACTAACAAAGAGCAGAAGCGTATGGGAGAGTTGGTGCAACAGTTCAGGAAAGTCTTTCATGAGCCCATGAGGTTGCCGTCGGTGAGGCCTATTGAGCATGAAATTCAGTTGCTACCAAATAATCCGCTTCCAAATCTCAAGTTATATAGGTGGACTCCATGACAACAGTTGCAATATTTAATTAATCAAGGTGTGTAATCCATCCTAGTACTTATCCATGTGGTTCTCTTATTGTTTTAGTACCTAATAAAGATGGTTCATGGAGAATGTTTGTTGATTACAAAGCACTTAACAAAATAACTGTCAAGAATAGGTGCCCTCTTCTACGGATTAATGATCTTCTAGATCAACTTTAACATGCCAAGTATTTATTAAGTTGGATTTGAAATCCGGGTATCACCAAGTGAAAATTAAAGAGGAGGACATTTGGAAAACAACATTCAAGATAAGGCAAGGGTTGTATGAATGGTTGGTTCTACTTTTTGGGCAATGTAATGCACCAAATACCTTCATGTGACTGATGAATGAGGTAATGAAGCTATTTATAGATTCCTTTGTCATTGTGTATTTGGATGATATTCCTATTTTAATCAGAACTTTTGATGACCATATTGATCGGTTAAAACAAGTTTTGCAAGCTTGAAGGAGAACAAGTTAGTTTAGATTGAGAATAAATGTGAGTTTGCTCAACAATCACTTGTTTACTTGGAGCATGTGGTTGGAGATGGGGAATTGAGGATTGATCCGACAAAGATAAAGGCCATCATGAAGTGGCCAAAGCCTTCTAATGTGACCAAAGCAAGGAGCTTTGTGGTGCAATTCAATTATTGAGGGAGTTCGTCAAGGATTTCTCTTCCATAGCTGCACCTTTGCATACCATTACAAGAAGTGGTAAGACTTATATTTGGGGTAAGATGCAACAAAATGCATTTCATAAGTTCAAACACAAGATTAGCCATGCTTCGATATTAGCTTTGCCTAACTTGTAGTTGCCCTTTGAGGTGGAAACGGATGCTAGTGACTATGTTGTGGGGGTTGTCTTACTACAAGGAGGTAAGAATGTATGTTACCATTCAGAGTTATTGCATGGTGCAATCCTGAATTATTGTACATACAATAAAGAACTATATGCTTTTGTTCAATTGGTCAAGAAATGGAAGCACTATCTTATGCGTATGGAAACTATCATTCACACGGATCACCAACCTTTCCAACATTTGCAAACACAAACCAAACTTTAGCAAGCTAGACACTAAAGGTGGATGGAGTTTTTGCAACAATTTCATTTGATTATCAAATATAAGAAATGTGTGACTAACAAGTTATCCAAACCTCCTTTGCTTTCAACCATGGGCACTATAACTCTTTTTGAGCCTTTTATGCGTCTTATGTAGAGGGATGTGAGCATGATGCAGATTTTAGGGAGCCATTTCTTCAAGCAAAGAGGTCCCAAGGTGCAGGATTTGAGCCTAAGGAAGATTACTACCTCTAATAAGGGTTGCTCTATAAGTTGGGTAAGCTTTGTGTGCTTAAGGAGGAAAGAGTTCAGCTAATGAGGGAAACACACTTCAAAAGTTGCAAGACATTTTGGTGTTGCAAAGACTGTTGCACATTTGTAGAGATATGTTTATTGGCCTAATATGCAGTTTGATGTTCCTAAGTTCATAAGGGGATGTGTGTTATGTATTATAAGCAAGATTAGTAACATGAAGTTGGTTTTGTGTATGTCATTACCAGTTCCTTCTAGGCCATGGGAAAGCATTTCCATGAATTTTGTAAACAGGTTGCCTATGTTAAGGAAGGGGCATGACTACCTCTTTGTGGTTGTGGACCGGTTTAATAAGATGTATATTCTTATTCCTTGCAAAAAGACCCTAAAAAGTAGTGATGCAGTTGAGTTATTATTTGTTAATGTGTGGGTTCATTTTGGTTTGCCTAGTTCTATTGTTTCAAATCGGGACTTAAGATTTGTAAGTTTTGGGGCACATTGTGGAAGAAGATGGATACCAAGGTGAAACGGTCTACCACTTTTCTCTCACAAACCAATGGGTAGATAGTTGTGAACAAAATATTGGTACAAGTCTTGAGAGGGTAAAATAGGAAGCATCCTAAGACTTGGGATGAAAATTTGGTGTATATTCAACATTCCTATAATAGATTAGTGCATTCTTTTACTAACAAAACTCCTTATGAAACTTGTTTTGGCTACTTACCTCCATGTGCATTTGATGTTGTTTCGAGACAGCCATACAAAGGCGATGAGAAGTGGATCCAGAGGTCCGCAAAACTGAAAGATTAATTGAGAAAATTCAACAAATTGACCGCCAAGTACAAGAGAGGATGGAGTCACAAGCCAAGTACAAAGCAATGCGTGATCAACATAAGCCTGAGCATAGTTTCCTTGTTGGAGACAAGGTATGGTTGTACTTGAGTAGAGAGAGACTTCAAGGTAAGACTAAGATGCTTAACCCTCTTAGGTATTGTCCATTTGAAATTCTGGAACAAGTGGTCATTTAGATTTGATTTGCCTCAAATGAAGACAGTTGTCAATGTTAAGAACTTACGTCTCTTTGAGCCTTTAATGTTAGACAATGAAGATGAAGGGCTATTACTACCTTCAATTAAAGACCTCACTCTTGCTAGTCAGTGAGAACTAGTGGAGGATGTTGTGCTATAGAAGGCGAGGACAACAAGAAAAGGAGTGCAAGAGCATTGGCTAGTTGGGTTAAAGGGTCAGCGACCCGGTAAGGCCAAGTGGTATTCTAGAGAAGATGCAGGGAAAAGTTTTTCTCACTTATAGAGTTCTTGAAGCTTTTAGGGACTTAAAAGTCTCAAATTGGGGAGGTACGATCCAAAAAATGGATCTAATGTACTAGCTATGTTTGCTATATGTTTCCACCATGCCCAATTTATGTAATCTTATGCTTGTAAGACACTTCATGTTAAAACGTCAATTCAAAAGTTGTAGTGGTAGATTTAGGATGAAGATGATCCAAACATTCTCAGAATGGTGAACAACTGAAAGTTTGTCATAGATGACGAAACCATTGTATTGTGTAGGTGATAATTGCATACCTGCCTCGACAGTTGTGTAACCACCCCGATGGTTGCGTAACTACTGGTATTTGTAGGGGATGATTGTGCAACTGTCGGTTGCATACGACAATTTCGCCAATGTTGTTTCCTAAATTTGCCAAAGTCGATTTTGTTTAAGTCAGGAACAACATAGAAAACTAAGTCTAAAGTCAAATTTGAGAAGAGAGGTTTTTTATAAAAAAATTAAGTTTTTGAAAACATGCAAAAGTGCGTTTTCGCACCACATGCATCTAGGAGGCCAGCACTGCGTAACCTCTAGGATGCTTGGGGTATGGAAATGCAGAGGCTGCAAGTCGCATTTTCGTGCATCCCATGTTCCTGTGTCCGATTGCGTCGGCATGGGCATGAATGTGTGTCGGGGGGATTGGCTGCGTGGAGCATGACACGTGCATCTGCATGGGGAGGCTTCTCTGCCAAAGCTCAACTAGAACCTCCCCAAACTCTTTAAAAGCATGAAACAAGGCTCAGTTGCCACAACACTTCCGTCCAAGTGCAACTTAGAGCTCCGCCTAGCTACCTGATCCTCGTACTAAGGCAACATTTTGTAGAAAGATAGTCAAAACTTCCATAATTTTGAGTATTCCATAGTTACGAAGGTTTTAGCAGCATTAGTTCATCTGTTTCCAGCTAGAGGGAGATTTACTGTGTCTTGGGTTCTACAGAGTTTCAGATCTTCACCATTTCCATACATTACATGATCTCAAGAGACCGAAGGTATTTTCATGATAACCACAGTCTACTCCTTGCAACCACATCAACATTTCTTACCTCCTGATTTGCCCAATTTGCAAGTTCTTGCTGAAGCAACCCTTCAAATCGCTAAATCGACAAAATTGAAGTACAAGTATATGGGATTCGAACCATTGTTGGTGCAAGAGTAACATCCCCAAAATTGGTGATTCGCGAATTGGTCATGTAGACTTGAAGGATTTTCATAAGAGACTAAACGCATAAAATCCAAATTCCATGACTGTTCGCCTTTCAGAAAGTGTTTTGCCTTAAGCGACCAATTTTCTTATCTCAGTGCAGTTCTCAGATTTGGTAGTTGCCTTTACTCAGTACTATGAGCTGAAGACTAGGGATATAAAATTGAGCGGTGGGTTTTTGATGGCCAAATTGGATGGAACATCAATAGGTATGACCTTGAGAATCCCAGTGCATGAAACTTATGCAAGGATGAGTGTGACTACGGGACAATGCTACTAGGACAAAAATCCCGACAAGCACCTAACCACCATCAAGGATTTGTGGTTAAAGCACAAGAGAAGAAGTCTTTCCAAGCTTCCAATTAACTTCTTTTGATTTGACTTCAAAGAAGAGTTATCCGACATGTAACTCTTCTCAACCATGTCGTCGGCAATGAGAACACCATGAATTTCTATCCATGGATGTTCATGGCCACGAACATTATCTGCAACGGGAAACAATAAATGGACTGGGGAGAGATGATCAGTGAGGCTCTGCACCAACAACTATCCAACGTGGATGCGACCAAGCAATTCTTTATGACTTCATACTTGGTGTACTCATTGGCCTCTCAAAGGGTATACCTTGGTCTTACTCAGATAACCAATGTTGATGCATCCACCCAAGTATATGAATTTTAATCTCAGTTGAATTTGGAGCAGAGCAACAAGCACTTCAGGCGAGTTAATATTGCATTCACAATGAGAGGAGTGTAGGCATTAGAAGAAGATTGGGGAAGGAGAATCTTAGATGAAGTAGCCAACCTAATTTCTCAATATGGGAACTACTTGATCCGATTTCAGAAATTCACCTATTTAAGAGTTAGAGGTTTTGAAGGTTCTCTGCGGTTGCCTAGATTGGCCAATAACAAAATCATAATAATTGAGTTGTACAGACAGTTAGGTGTAATGCACAAGCGTTGTTGGGATAGACATGTTTTGGGTGTCGCCTTTCCTATTTCTTTAGGTCATTTCATATGCAAGTTATGTTGCTAGAAATGCGATGTATGGCCCTGGTTGCACATTAAAATGTGCAAAACTGAATCCGCAATGCGAACCAATGTTTTAGGAGCTGTCGTCACATTTTCTGTGCTTGTGAAACATTTCTTTTGTTCATGCAACGTTTCTTGTAGCGCTGAGCAGGTGGTTTCGAATTTTCAAGGATAGTTGGGCTCGGCAATAGCCCTACGCGGAACAATAAACGCCAAAATATTAAAAATTCAAAGCACATCACAACACAGAACAATAAAAGCACAACTCGAAACAATAAAATATTTAAAATTCTTGGTATGACAGAAATAAAATAAATGCCAATAAAAGTAGCATGGAACAATTAAAGAGGTTTGGTTGTTTGAAGTTTAAAATAATTAACAAAACCAAATTTCTTCGTTCATTGTAATTTATTTCCAAAGAATGTTTCCATTTTAGATGTGCATGATTGTTAAAAGAAATTTAGGAATGTTTCCATACTTTTCCTGCAAAGAGATTTATTTTTATTTTTATTTTTTAGGAAATGTTTTCATACTTTCCCTCTTAAAATATTTATTTTGGTCAAATTTAATACATTGTTATCACTATTATATTTAATATTTTTTATTTTATATATTTACTATACATTCTTTTTGTATGTTCGAAGTTGCCTTTACTTTTTACTTTTTTAGTATTTTATTTTTTATATATGTTTTTTACTAATTTAAAATATTTTGTTTTCATTATTATAATATTTTTATACCATTAATAATATGTAAAATTATTGAAAATAATCTTTTCATATATATATACATAATATTTTTTTTCGTTATTATAATGTTAGTATTGTATTAGTTTTTATCATTAATAATATATAAAATTATTAGAAATTATATATATATATACACACACGTTTCTTATTTGCAACCTTTTAAATGTTGTTTCTCGTCTCGTTTTTGTTGTCGTTGTAGTTTCTCATTTCTCGTTTCTGGCAACATAGTATGCAAGAATGTTGTGAATGCTCAGAGCATCAAATCTTCAATTGTGCAATTCACAATGCATCCATATGGCAATCAAGCTTCTTTTGATAGCAAACTGTTTGTGCGAACCCACCTTGAAATTGGATCATCCTATGAGCATGAACCACATTTGGAAGACTACTGGGCAGATTGTTCTGATGAATAAGTAGTGAGGTGTGATTGGGGCATAATGAGCTTGCAACAAATAAAAGCCTTCACAGATACATGGGTCCCAGATTGTATGATTGATGATAAAAGTGATTTCCTTGGTCCTACCTATGTTGAAAGAAGCATGGCTGCCCCATTGCCAACAATCAATTGGTCCATTAGAGAGCGAGCAAATTTGCAGTTGCGAACTAAGAATATGTTGGATCCATCCATGAAATGGTTCAACAATAAGCTAGCAGAGTTCACTGGAGCAGGAGGCTCAAAGAGATCAAGGACTTCAGCACCTTCCAAGCAAGCACCTGCTGTAACTCCAAAGACTGACAGAAAAGGCAGTGCTAGTATTGCAATTAAGTCATCTAGCTCTGCAAGTTTTGAGGATGGAGATGATGAGATCCCAAGCAGCCAAAACATCCTGGCAAGACTTGTGAAGAGAGCCTTGTTGTGGGTAGGAAACTGAAAGCTAAGAAGTTGGTCATGTTGCAGTCCTCCGCTCCTCTTGGGGATACATCCTTGCTAATTGATAACACCATTTAACAATATCTTGCCTTTGCTCAAGGAATTGCTCAAGGAGCAGTTCAACAGGGAGTTGTTAGTTCTGAATTTCCTGCTCCCTCAACTTCTTCATCAATTCCACCTCCTCCAAAGTCTTCACCTCCAAAGCAACCTACACCACCACCTTCGAGTTCCCAATTGACAAGCTTCAGTTAGATGTCATTCCAATGGTTGCAACCTATGCTAAACAAAAGGAAGAAGGTGGTTGGAGCTGAATTACTTGATTTTGATGTAGTGGCTAATCTCGTCGAGATTCCTCCTAAGAAGGCAAAGACGACATCAAGGTTAGTTTCAGATCCATCAGGAGCTCAGTTTGTGGAAATTGTTGAGCCAAATGTTGAAAAAAATGAGGAGATGACCTTGAGTGATTATACTTTAAAATGAGTATCACTTGGAGAGCCAACCAAAGAGAGTGATGTTCATAATCTGCGAGAGACCAGAAAATGAATGATCAAGAGATCTAAGCAGGATGTAGTCACTTAGGAACAATTGAAAGATCATATTCAAAAATTGGTTGGGTATGTTAACTATCTCCTCAATTCGATAGAGACTCTAACAGCTCCCCAAGTGGAAGCCCCTATGCAAGTCCCTGGAATCGGTAAGGAGGCCATAGCAACCATCAACATATATAACACCTATGGGAAAACGTTTGAAGCTTGGGTTGAGCAATTTCTATTGAATGGCATTAAATATATTAAGGAGGTGATAAAGCTGAATGGAACAACTGATTCTGAAATTGTCAATATCAATCAATAGATCAAGTGCCATGATGACGAGTTGAAGCTTTGAGAAAATGTAAAATGTGATGTTGGACAAATGATTACCATTGACACCAAACAGATGGTCAAAGCTGGAATTTTTGATAAGATTGAAGATGATACCTCTTGCAAATGGATGGAATGCATCCTTCAAAAGAATGAAATTATGAACCAAGTTATAGGCGAGTTGCAAGAACAAATTCAGATTGGAAGAGAAATAGAAAGTGCTTTCTTCTAATTTGGGAGAATTACATTGTGATTTGTTGAAGGAAGACGGGGCTAGTCAGTTTACTGTGCAGGAAGTCAAGGATCATTTCAAGAAGCTGGTCAAGGAAGAATTGTTCAAAGAAAATGCCTTCAATGTTGCTTCAATGATAGCGCTTAGTGAAATCCATGTATTGCTTGAAGAGATGAATAATCAACTGAGTTCATGGAAGTCCCAAATACCATGATGTTGGTATCTGATAAATGGTTGACATGTTGTAAGCATGTATTAGTCCCTATGGGGAATATAATCATTGAAGTACTAAAGAAGTTAAGAAAATTTAAAGCTGCCAAGAACAAAGAACAAGCCAGGAGCTCTACTACTACTCAGCCTACAGGCTCTTCAATACCAACTTCTACTCGAGGGAAATCTTCCTAGGATGTTCAGAACCACTTGGTCTATTTTTGTCTATTGTCTATTTTGGGAAAGTTGTATTTTTCCTTTTGTGAAAATTTAAAAATTAGTAAAAACATAATAGGACAAAAATATGAATACCAAAAGTCACATTGTAATGTGAAGGGTCAGTGCATTCCCTCATATCTCTATAAATAGGAGAAATGGCAATTGTACAAGGGTTGTTTGATGCTCGTAATTTTGTTTGAAAGGAAAGAGAAAGAAACTTTGTATTCGTTCTTCAACAAAGAACACAGGGGAAATTCTAGAACTTGTGTCTAGCATTTTCTTTGTGGATGTGTATTTTTCTTATGTTAATGTACATCTCTCAATTCAAGCAATACTTGTATTAATCTCAAACAAACATGTTACTTTTTAGAAACATCTTCTCATGCATTGGATGAAATTTGCATTTGTTCATCATGCGTGACCTTTCGTCTCCCTTTTATTTTTCTTTTCAGTTGAAAGCAGTACAACGCGATACTCCATTCAACCTGTAGATATTGTAAATAAGTTTATTTTAGTGTTTTATGTTGTCAATAAAGGGAACCTCCCCTCCGAATAGAAGAGAGTCTTTTGTCTCCTTCACTGTCGTGAAATTTTATATTTATCAAAGTGTCAAATATTTCGCCAACAACCACCTAACAAAAATTGGAATGGGAATGGTTGCAAATGTTTCCACTTCTTTGTGATGGTTCATTTGAAGTCTTTGGTGGGTTCCAAGGTGGATGGGCATAAAAACAACCTTTGTGGAAGGAAGAAGGGATCGGAAAAAGTAGTGACAAGTTGTGAAGTTGGATTTACATTATAATTAGCAAGTTTGGGTCCTTGTTCATATTATCCCATCGTTCCTAGTTGTGAGTGGTTGTTTTAGTTGTGTTGGTTCTCTGAGAAGTGTTTAAGAAGTGCAAAGCAGTTTTTTGTGCAAGCTTTGGATAGTGTAGTAGTGAAAACTTTGTCCATGAAGGCCATGTTTGGTAGTAACTTGTACAATTCCTTCATTACATAGTGGAAGGAATGTGCAATTGCCTCACCCTCTAGAGTTTTTCCCACATCGGGTTTCTTTAGGTCATACCTTGTGTTCATCTTATGCTTTGTGTTATTTTATGCTTCCTTTCTTATGTTCAGTATTTTGCACATTTCATTTCTAGCACTTTGTCTATCTATGTTTTAGCATTGAAACTAGTTTAGAACAATCATCTATTAATCTTTTGTGGAACTAGGAGGATAGGATCTTTGTTGGTGAAGCTTAATGTGGAATATCTGCCTAGTCTATGGATCTACTTTGACCTCCTATTATACAAGGTATGCCATGTTAAATGGATCACACCATATCGTAGGACTTATAATTGTGGAACATAAGGTATAAAGGGTGCACCTAAAGTGGGTCCAATAAAACATACCCAAATACCACCATGTAAATTCGGGGTATCATGGGGATAATAAATCCAAGCGTAGAATCAATGAACTCGACAAGGCAAGATTACAATAAAATGCAAATATACACTAACACTCTTCTTAAGCCTAACTTAAATGACACTAGCATTGCAAAGTCTCCCTCGAAGTTGGCACTCGCAACAACCTCAAAGAAAGTCCTAGTTAGCAATTTGTGAGACCACATGAGTAGCTCTTATAAACACATGTGAGGTAGATTTCTCTCACAATTCCCATGAAGAAAGGCCAAACTTGAACACTTAAATAAATAAAAAATTACACACACAAGTCTAAAGGCTCTGAAGCTAGCCCGTGCAATAACTCCTAAATATGATACCTGCACATCATCGGTGCAATGACAACACCCGCAATATCTCCTAGAAAAGATGCTCACATAAAGTACCAGATAAAATGCCCCAAAGATGGCTTCTGCAATGAGTCTTGAAGATGATGGCCCTCACACACCATTAGAAGGAAAATATCCTCATATATTGTGAAGTTGAAACTGTGGATGTATAAATTGTGGCCATCTACAAGTCAAGAGTGTGGATTGCTCACAGTCATCCCCTCAAGCCAAACTCATTGGCTGAGGAAACTTGTAGAAGAAATGCATGATCATATGTAGGCTCGTCATGTACAAAAACTCATAATGATCATATGTAGGCTCATCATGTACAAAAACGCATCAAGATCATTTCAACAAAATCATATCATGAAGTGATCCGGGAATAGGTCATTAATTAAAAAAAGACAACGAAAACAGAAACATCAAGATCACTTAAGAGTCTCATGTCATGAAGTGATCAGGGAATTGCTCATTTGATATTAAAAAAGACAACGAAAACAAAAAAATAGTCCAACATAACAAAAAGACTTAAATATGTTCAGCAAAAGAAAAGAACAAAAGTTGTATCCCAACCAACACCAAGGTTGGAAAATAGAATATTGGAAGCCTAGCGATGATGCAGGAGGATTTGAGCCTTTGATTGACTTGTGGAATAACAATGTTGCTCTATGACATATGTCGTCTTCATTAGCGCACATGGTTATTATTGCGAAGTCCTTACTCTTCTTCTTTGATGCTGCACAACTTGGACAGTGTCAACACTGTTCCACACAGTTCTGTAGTGGCGCTAGCGCAAGATGACAAACTAATGATTAGTTATGGAGTAGTTGTATCTAACTATTGTACCAGTCCAATTGAACCTTTGTCTTCCTCACTTGTATGTTAATGTACACTTCCATTCTTTGTAAGTTAGAAGTGAATATAGAGATAGAATAGGAAGTAGTGATCAAACATCACAATGACATTCGATCTTTCAGATCAGTGTACATTACTATTACATGATACAACTTTGCAGTTATTGTTCTAATCTGGTGTCCATTATCTTCATCTCTCTTTCCCTTGTCTCATTCCACTCCGATACATCCTTTGACATCTGTCATTCAATATACACTTCCGCAATAAGCCATTTAATTTGTTAAATGTGGTTGTCCACCGGGGTCCTCCTGGGCCCTAGATAATTGGTATCAGAGCATACACACTTCATATCATTTCATAGTGGGATTGAAGTTGTATTTGAAATCTTTCTTTGTTTGTATGCCTACTCATACAAGGTCTGATTATCATAGGAAGTTAGGGATCGAGACTTATGACCCTTCATCATACCTTCCTTCACGTCCTTTTAAATGGTAGACACAATATCTTAAGAGATGTCAACATCAGAAAAGTTCCAGAAAAATGATAGAGGATACTTTGCAAAGGCAATGAGAAGAATTGGAAGACTGCCATGCACAAGTATGAGTGGCGATCATTGATCATTTCGATCAACTTATCGATCATGTTCACACCCTTGTTGACACATCTCATTCGCAACGATCTTTTGGTGGTCATAAGTGTAAGTCAATCTAGACATCCCTATTTTTGAAGGCTTAATCGAATTTGTTCATTCTACGCAGTTAATATTTCTCTAACAAAGAAAACATTACATTCACTCTTCTAAAAGTTTCTTTATACATATAGAAATGGTAGGATAACTATTGCACTACACATGAAGATGACTCAGAGATGTTTGTAGATACCTAGAATGGTTTCGTAGAAGCACTCAAGTCAACCTACTACCTAGTTGGAAACTATGATGACCAATACATCAAGTTCTCACAGTTATGCCAAGGCTCTGATCAATGTGTTCAAGAACACACATACACCTTCCATGCTTTGGTTTAAAAACTGAATGTTTGGGAATCTCAACAATTTTTTTTTTTGAAATATAGGTCAAGATTGAGACCATATATCCAATCTATTATGTATTTCCTCCATATATCCTCCATTGGAGACGCTGACCGATTTACTTTCAAGTTCAAAGCAAAAGCTCAGTAAAAGTCTAAGAAAGAAGATTCCAAGTCTCAAGGCAAAGTGTAGTCTAAGAATTCCAAGTCTAGAATCAAGTAGATTCCTAAACATGGGAATGGTTCTTTGTGCCATCTTTAGAAGAAGACTAAATGGTCAAATGATTAGAACAAGTAGTTAAAAATTGTCAAGTGGTGTTCAGTTCATAACTCCAACAATTACTCCAATGAAGAGTGCCACACTAGGAAAACTCTACTTGCACAAATTGAGGCGACGAGTACTAGCACTGTGGCACTAGACAAAGGTAAGCAAATCATGGACTCTGAACTTAGTGCTATGGTTCATACCACAAACATTGCTTCTTCCTCCAACATAGATTCAAAGGAAGTAGAAATATTGTTCCATTCTCAAATGTGGATCAATGTTTAACACATACACTTTATCATTAAAAATGGAAGTTAGAAGAACTTGATTTCCCTTCAAGCAGTTTGGAGATTGAAATTGTCATTGACGCCTCACCCACAACCATACTTCATTGGATGGTTTAGTTCGGGCTTTGAAAATTGTGTCCCTTGGTGTACAAAATTAAGCATTTACAAGATGCAGTCCTTTGCAACATTGCGCCAGTAGAGGTATGTGATGTTTCACTTGGTCAACCATATCTATACCATTGACATGCAACCTATGAAGTAAATTCTATAAATGTTGTCATAGATGTTGGTGATATGAGATACCGCATATCAAAAGTAGTTCCTAAGGTTTCACTCGTTAGTGTCAAGCAGTAAGAAGTTTGTACTCTCGATGGTGAGCCTTGAACAAAAGAATGTCCTTGCGGCACAAACTCATACTATAGTTCCTTTAGCGGATACACAATAGTTGAACAATGTGCTGAAAGAATACAAGGATATATTTCAGTCATCTAAAGAAGTGCCTACACACTGCATGATAAAGCACACTATTGATTTGATACTTGGACTACCTCTACCTAATGCTTCTTTAAACCACATATCATTTCGAGATAATGAAGAGATTAAGCGCCACATGCAACAAAGATGAGACAGATCCAACAAAGCATGGCTGGAAGAGTACTTGGAGTGTTGAGGATGATGTGGAGAGAGAGAATGAGCTCGTAGGAGGTTTGTTGAAGCTATCCGTAGATCCACACTAAAAGACTCTTGAATGGCATGCAACTCCTTGACGGTGCCTTGAGATTCCATGACCTAGCAATGTGGAAACCAGGGAACGACAATTAGAAACCAGGTGTTAGAGGGTGAACGACAAGCAAGTTGTGTGAGGTCGAGAGCACGTTGGAGTTAGGAGACTGTCGGTGAATGGAGTAGGCTATTGATAGCTGCGAGGCGGTTTCTGAGACGCTGTGCGAACTAGTCAACACTGAGATCTTTCACCTGTAATCAAATCATTCAAACAGTTGTTGAACCTTGAGTGAGTGTTTTTTTTAAAAACTAGCTCCTTCCCTCCAAGCGACAACAACTTCAATTTGAACGACGAGTAATGAGGAGGCATGTACTGCCTCAAGGCATTACCATATTGAAAGCTCAACATAGACCCTTAGTTGCATGCAGGGCATGGGGGTCTCAGATGGCCATGGGACAAAGAGTAAACAGCCCTGCAAGGCAAAAACTGCCTCTTTTGCACTATACAACGTATACTCAGGTCTGGAAAATATGACATAAATGTGGTACCTCAATGAAAAAAATACCTTTGCGCTTGCTGCATATACTCTGGCCTTGGAAAATGGGTCTTGAGGCATTTCAAAACAATAGATCAGCTTGCAAAACCATTGGAGGCCATAGACAAACAACATATGCAGTGAAATCCAAGCCAGAAAGAAACCGGTATTGTAAATAAAAAATCTCATGATTTCATATTAAACTTAAACATAGAAACTAGACATTTGGTTTACCAAACCTAGTGCTTTGATACCGTATCGGAGAATCCACCAAGATCGAAGTTGGAATAATGAATGTACTAAAGCTTGAACAAAGCAATAATGGCAAATGAGCAAGAAGCTGTGAGAGAGAAATTGATAAGTGAAAACAATGCAAATCCTCTATGAATTCAGCTTTACAATAGGTGTACAAGTAGGAGAGATGAAAAGTAACTGCCCTTAGAATAGTGGTAAAAGAGCATAGAATAGGCATGTAACTCCCATACTCAGAATAGCCTGTTAGAGAGTAACTCCTACCAACTAGCTAATAATGACGTTGAGTGCAACTCCCTATGACAAATGGCACCTAAGCAAGCTAAACCACATGTAGGAATAATCCAAATAAACAGAAAATAATATCCTACACTAACATGAAGAAGAGGACAAAGAGAAGAACAAAGAAGAATTGAAGAATCTAGGAAGACCCCGAAGAAGAAGAATCTACAGAAGGGCACAATAAAGACTTGAAGAATATGAGGAAGAGAATATTGAAGAATCTGAAGATCACAAGGAAGATAAAAAGGAAGGAAGAGAAGAATCACATACGGAAACATATGAAGAAGACAATAAAGACTAGCACAGCCCCGTCTTAACATGGATATGACAGCTTTATATGTATGTTGTGTTAGGATTGACACGTGGATTTTTTTTGGATACCTCTTGGTACTTATCAGATCCATGTTAAGATGGGTTTGTGCCAGTCTATCTATGTGTTCTCTAGAGTCTAAACAATTATGCATATTTTTGTTATACTGTGAGCTTGAAATAAACTCATTAAACAATTATGTATGTCAGAGCTGGTGTTTACCACATATGACATATGAAGGTACTAACAGCTATATATTTTAAGATTTTGCAATTATGTTTTATGATTCACCAAGTTTTTACAATATATTGTCTATTTTTACAAAGATTTGTCTTTAATTCTATGCATACGAACCGTAAATTGGCTTTGATTTCTACAAAATAAATTGGGCGACTTACCTTCAAATTATCCCTAATTGGATGGTACAAATGGTAATTTTCAGAAGAAGAATATTCAAATCCTTGTTTTTCTTGACTGCAGTTTGAGTGGGCCTGGCAGCATCCAACACGGTCTGTGGCTTTGAAGAAAGCAGTTGCAGGAATAAAGCTATCAACAGGAATTAGGAGGAAAATAAAACTCCTTTATACTATGTTAATTCTTACGGAGTGGAACAGGTAAGGGTTTATTATATGATTTGCTCACAATTTAAAAATATGCTAATATGATTTTGTCTAGACAATGGAAGAATCATCTTCACTTGTACTTATTGTCCTGAGAGGATCTAGATGACATTTTTTTAGCTTCAAATAACATTGATGGATATAAGGAGGTCAGAGTTAACTCTAAAGTTTTTAGCTTCAAATAACTTTGATGGATATAAGAGGATCATAATTAACGCTAAAGTAGCGCTTACACATTGGATTTAATATTTGCAGTTTAAATCTTACTGTGAACTTCTTGTCAATGAAACACATTAAGCACACCAAAGATTGCTCCCCTCTCCCTCCTCAGATGAAAGTTCGGATTTGTTCAGTTGACGACTTTCCCTGCTACAAAGCACCAGATGACTTATGTAACGAACAGGAAAAAGTGGAAATGATAAGTACACAAAAAGGGGCCAGTACATCTTAGGAAAGCCTTTTTTCATTGTAATCTAGTGTAATGTTTATATATGATGGCAAAAATAAATACGTAGCAGATCACCATAATTTTATCTAGATTTGAAAGTTCTCTTGAATATCTTATCGACTCTATGCCAAGGGAATCCAGATAGTGATAATATTGAAAAGCAGAGGGCTGCTTTGAAATATTTTTGTTCATCTTTATACCACTTTTTCATGCCTGTTATAGATCAGATTCCAGAACAGGTTGCAAATGCAATTGTGGAGAAGTTTACAATCGTTTAGGCTAGAACGTGGAATAATTCTAAGCACAGATCCTCAAAGGTTTCTGACGTGATATTTTAGATAAATTATTTCCTATTCATTTGTGCAAATCTATCATTATTTCCTATTCACTTGTGCAAATCCATCTTGCCAAAGCTAATTATTTCATATTCTTTTTTTAATCTAAAGTTGTTGAAACATAATTTGGCTTGAATTGCCTGCAGTGTAATATGCAAGTTCCTAATTGCACATATGTGCATTAAAATTTCAAAGAAAGGACAAGGGTTTTAGTCATTTTGCGCATGGCTTCTTAAGGAAATAATATTCTCTAAAATTATAGACTTCTGGCATACCAATTAAGACTTCTTATCAAGCATTGAAAAATAATATGAGTTTGTCCTATTCATTTATTTCATTTTGTATGTCCATCCTTGACAAAAGTGATCGTTTAATATCTTCTCTTGAATATTTTTCAACTCTAAATTGTGGAAACATAATCTGGCTTGAATTGCCTGTTGTATAATATACAAGTTGTTAAATAAAGGAAAATGTTTCAGTCATATTGCCCATAATCTACTGCTTTCTAAAACGGTAAATTTGTATTATACCAATTATGACTTCCATCAACTCATAATATAAATGGTATGAACTCACTGGTTATAGAAGTTCAGTAGTTTGGTTGTGTTGTGTTCAAAATCTACACATTAGATGGAAACTTGCCTATCACTCATGCGCACGCGCACACACATATATAGAGTGTTATATAGTTTTGAATTTCTATGTGCATATGAACAATGGGTGGACTAATGCTTGAAATTTTAGAAGCCTATTGTTTAGAGATATTTTCTCTATAAATTTGCATCAGTATTCTACAATGTCTAGCATTGAAATTTCAGCAGGTTAAAGAACATGAGAGATTTAAGTTTAAATATGGGAACAAGGTAGGCAAGCAAACCATTCAAGGAAAAATCTAATTGCTTATATTTTATGACAACAAACACAGTAAGATTCATTCATGTAATAAAGAATATATCATTTTATGGTCCTTATTCAAATATAAAGTATTGTTTTGAATAAAGAGCTGTGTAAATAGAAACATTATCTCATCACTTTCTTCTCTTAAATAAGCAAAGACCACGTGAAAACTAGTATTTTCGCTCTCTTTGGTAAGATGTCATGGCTTATTGTCTCCTGTATGAGTGTATCTTGCAACAAACATGCATGATCTCAGAGTGGAGTCCAATGTCATGTCATAAATTTTTCTGCAATGTCATCTATTTCTTCTAAATGGCTTTGTTTTTAATGGACAGAACTATGCACAACTTTCCTCAAACACACATATTCAGTACTACAACATAAATTATTAAGATGGTTGTATACTTGCACGAAAATATCCAATTTGAGATCAAGCCACTGATTGTAACTAAATACATGTGATAAACTTTAAAGGCATTGCAGAACTGAGAAAACAAGTTATGAAAATAGATTGATACATAATACTGGATTCAGAAACACTATCAAAAGCAGCTTTAGGAACATTGGGAATTGGACTTGTGCCTAACTCTTTTTGTGCTGCAAGATATAGTTTAACAGTTTAACTGTTGTGTGTAACAACGGGAATTGGCAGTTCAATCAAGTCTTCCATCAATTTTCGACTGCTAGCAAGATTTGCTTGCATCTCTACTGTGATAGAACCTCCACGGTGTGGGAAGAACATGTGTTTGATAGCCTCATGAATCACAACCAATAGTTGTTGGTCCTACTTTGCCTTATTATTTAAAGCATCATTCTCATTAAAAAATAGGTTATATTGTGAGGCGGCATGCAGGAGAATAAAGTGGATGATTAGCAGCATTAGCGATTGCCTTCTTGACAAATAATTTTCCATGATACCAACTATGCACAGCTTTTAGAACATTTAGTTTCAGACTATAATCTAAATCACCACATTGTCTTTTCAAATCACTTAGAGCCAAGCTACAGCTGTGACAAAGGGAGGTGTGCTTCTGGATCTCTCCCTATTTATCCAATCATCTTCTCCCCTTTCCTCTTAACTTACTGCTAACATATGTCATGAGGGACATAGTCTCCTCCACTAACAATGATATGTTCCTTTGAACCTGCATGAAAATGTCACCAACGATGCTTGTATCAAGAAAAGTAATAGACAAGGATTAAGAATCGGATCCCATAATGGTGGTATTTTTTCAACAACTCAAATGAATGAAATGAGTAATCACACAAATCAAAACTACCATTTCCATTTTCAACTTAATTTGTTTCTTCACTGAATATGACACCCCAGCAGGCCCCCTCCCTTCACCAAAACATAAGGGGAGGCCCAGGAATATGTGTGCCAGCATGTAGTGCATTATTCAAGATCTTCAAGCAAAAAAAATTGTCTTCACAGTATAAACATATTCACAAATCTCAGTGACTTACGTTGAACTTTCTTAACGTAAGCTGCCACTTCAATATTTTACTTTGAAGTTCAAAATAGAACTAATATTTTTAAAGGTGGATCTGTATCTACTCTCTGTTCAAATTTCCATAATAAAATCATACTAAATTTAACATTCTTTTTGAAAATGCTACTTCATTAATTATACAAATATATATACATATAACTCTTGCTGGCCCCTTAAAACAGGCCAGCTGCCGTATACCATAGGAAACAGGGAGGCTGTCGAGCACCACAGGAGATCGGTCCCCTTATTGAAAACAAACAAACAAATATACTAATAGAAAAAAAATAAAAAATAGATGGAAACAGGCCTTTTCAGTTCTGTCACAAGTTTCAAAGCAACTTGACAAGCTTATCAAAGTTGGTTTGTAGGGGATCAAGCAAGAGGAGTTATGTGGGTTGCAACAAGGACTTTGTTGGTGTATGCGTCCAACTATAAATATGCTGCAACTGCTTTAAAGCTAACAAAAATCTGATACTGAAAAGTGAATGGAAATCTGAAACTGCAGGACTATTAAAATTGAAATTGTAAATAACTTTCTGAACTGTTGTAAAACGATAGGACAAAACCTTGGATCTGAAAAAGTTAAATCCAAACTGAAGAAGTAACATCTGGAACTACTGAATGCTCAAAAAGATGTTTTTTCTTTTCTGTTTCCAAAGACTAGGAAATCAGAATGAAAGATATACAAATAAAATTATTCAAGAGCAGTAATTTTGGAAAACAATGTTTTCATTGCTTCCAAATTTTGGATTAAATTAAAAAACATTATTTTCATGGTTTGGTCAATATTTCATTGTTTTCAGCTGTGTCTTTTCAATGTCAAAAAGGAGTTTAAGGGCTTTCAATGTAATGTTGACAAGATACCCTTGCACCTCTGTTTCTGGCATGGCAGCTTTGTCTGAGGCCATTATGGCTAACAAAGGTACCAGTTCAACAAACAGAGGGATAATTCGAACAAGCAATTAAATTACAGTGATGTGCATGTGGACCAACTAGATTTTGAAGGGATACAAAGAACAGGATTCTAAGATGGAATGAGTATGAGATAATTTAACCAACCTCATAACTGTCTCTCCAGACACTGTCTACTCTGTTTCAACTAGATTTATTTTAAGCATTTCTATTTTGAGATTATTATTTTGCTTAGAAATAATAGAATATATATATTTTAAATGTATTATATTCTTGAATTTAATGCATAAATTCATAAGAAGACACAAAGGAACATTTCTCACAATTCTTGATAATTATAGTGTATCTCTTGTGCCATAATGTTCTTATATACTAGTGCTTGATGTTCATTTTTTTGTGTGAGGTTAGTGTTGCCTACTTTCCCTCACTAATGTTATCATGTACTTAATATTTTACAGTTTGTTACCTTTGTTGGTTTTGAATTTTAATTTTTCATAGGTGTTTTTCCAACTACTTAATATTTTAATTTTGAGTATGTTTTCTTTGCAATGCAATAATGAATAATAGACAGGGGGAGCGAGGATTAAAGTCAATGCTTGAGAAAGAACTTCTCAACTCGATTCCATAAATAGATATGACACCCAAAGGTAAAAGGGAGTGCAAACAAGGGCATGGTTGACCAAAAGAAGAAAATAAGTCTAAATATATTAATTATCAAATATTTAATCAAGAGATAATTAGTTAATAATCGATCAATTAAACTAATTGATTAATAATTTAATTATTTAAATTAATTTATAAATTATTTAATTATGTAAATTAATTAATTAGTTGTTTTATTAATAGGATATTGTCTTATTAAATACTTAATAAATCTTTTTAACTTAGGAGATGGCATACATTGTATGCCCTATTTAGGGGAAATTTTGTGGATTAGGTGCTTATGGATAAGCTTGTATATGTCGCCTTGGTTTAAATTTTGAGGATGCTTTTCTATCTCAATAGATTCTCCAATCCTTCTATTCTTTCACCTTACCTCTAGAGCTATAATCTTAGCCTCACCCATGAGAATAACATGTTTGGCCATCTGTTTGTCTTCTGACAGCGTTGGATGCTTTAAATTAGTACAATGTAAGTCATGGGTATGTTCCTTGAATCTAGTTAGAAAAACTATCTGATGCAAGAGCACAAATGAATACTAATGTAAGTTGGAAAAACTATCTGATGCAAGAGCATCAAATGAATACTAAAGGTCTTAGGGAGTCCTGTGAGAATCAATAAGCAGCTTGAGATACTTCTCTTTTTGAAATTAGTCTAGTATGGAGTTTCCCTCCAAAACCTTTATTCAAATATCGTAATATGCCTATTTGAAGGCTTTTAAGCTCTTGTAATGAATTGTAAGGGTATGAACCCTCCTAGAAAGGTCCAAAATGATTGATACTACGTTGTAAATGCAAAGACAGCTCAGCAATGAATCGAGAAGCTGATGGTACGTTGGAGCAAGACTAAAGGAGCAAGACTAAAGATAGTAAATTCCATATTGAGGCAAGTTAGTGGAGAAGTCTTAGCCTATGATTTAGGAGGAGTTTGAGCATTTCAAGAATGAAACTGATAAGAGTCATCTTTATATATGTTGAGGGTATGGACAGAAGGCATAGAAGGTTAGAGAGTGGTCGAGTATGAGAAGAGAAGGCCTTTCAAGCCTGTATTTTGTAAAGAAGACTGTAAAGAAAACCAATAAAGGAAGCTTGTTTGTTGTTTGAAGGTATGTTCATAAAATAAAGACTTCCATTTGCATGTTTTGATCCTTATTATATGTATTCTGATCTTCAGATAAATCTTGGACACCAAGACATGAAAGAGAATATTGATGACAGTCTGCAGACTAAAATAGGGTTATGTAAAGAGCAAGTTTCTTACAATAGAAGTCTTATGTCACTTGAAACCTTTGTAATCGTATTGTTCACAAACATATGAATAAGATTTCATCTCATTTGAAGCGATTTAAATCTTGAATCAGAGTTTGTGTCGATTGAAACTTCCAATACCCTGTTTTCTGTGTGTCAACAATTAATTGCAGTCATTTAAAATACATCCCACAAGTTGCATGAGCTCAGTTTGAGGTTTGGGAAGATGAGGGGAGACTCTTCAGAGTATGATATAGGTGTTAGAAAGTTAGTAACGGTCGTGAGCTCTATAAACAATCATTAAAAGCTTCTCGTGTCTTTAAGTGAGTAGAAACCCTAGAACAGGGTTTATAAGGCAAAAAGACTCATAACTCGAAACGAACCAGTGAAAAGTCTCCAAAATTTGTAGAGAGTTGCTAGGAGATGTTTGAAAGCTTATCCAACTGTTAGTTGGTCGAAAGGAAGTCTATGTGACAAGTTACAATTGATTGCGTGTAGAGTTCCTGTAGAAGACAGCAAGAAACCCAGAAATAGGGTAAGAAATGAAGATTTTTATCTCGTTCTTTGGTTAATAATTGTGTATAAAGGTTGTTCCATATCGGATAAGGATAGTGTAATTATCACTGAAGGTTGTAAAGGGTATTTGTTGTTTAGAACTTCTTACAAGGTTGAATTAGGCTTATTCAGGCCTGAGGGGACAAGTTATCAAGATGTTAATCTTTTGAAGAAACCAACAAGAGTCATTTGTTTCTAAACATTTTAAATGATTTATAATGTCTTAAGATTATATTCTAGGAGTTGAGGAGGAGTAGGAACTCGTCCAAGTGACAGAAATCTGAAGGAATCCTTGGAAAACGAGATATAAATGACTGTGCATCAGTTTCCTGTAGGTGTTCATTTGTGTAAGTCTGAAAAGGGAAATGGTTGATTGTTTGATCTTGTTTTTAGACTCCAAATTTGTATGAGGGTTTATGAAGGATATACAATCACTATAAATGACCTGGATAGACACTCCAATTACTAAACAATCAAAACAAGGTGAAGATTCCTTGAGTAGACAGAATAGGCCTAAAGGGACATAATTGTGTTTTGAGTAACCTATAACTTTAAGATTGGTTTTTTTTCGTCACCCTAGATGATCTATGCCAGTCAAGAAGGTCATTGTATTGAATAGATATTCAACAAGTTATTGAATGAACGTTAAGAACAAACACCTTTCTCAGGAGTAAATTAGGCCTATAAATAGAATATTGTCGCAATTGGTAGTTTCTTGTCAATATTGTGGTTAATTGAGGTTTTGAATTTGTAAAAGCCTAATTTCATTGTTTGAAGTTTCACATAGGTCTTAAGAAGTGAATCTAGAGAAGAAAACAGGGTTCATGTAAAGATTCAATTGACAATCTTACTCAGAGTGACTGTTTCATTGAAAGTTGCAGACCATCTAAAAGTGCAGATAGGATAATAGGGAAACTTCTAATGGAATGCATAGAATCCATGAATAGTCTTAAGTACTTAGGCAAGTGCTTGGTCATTGGAGGAGAGTGAAATATATTAGATTGAGAAAAGAGACTCATTAAAGGCATAAGAGATTCAAGAAACGGATAATGGACCATCAAGATAGGTCTATTAAAGGGCAAGGTGTCTTTGAATGATTAGAGATAAGGTCAAAGTATCATTTTCTCTACATCAGGGGTATCAGAGCAGGTAAACTCTTGGAACAATTTATGTTTTTGAGTATGAAAGGTTGCTATTGGAAATTGTTGAAGATTGGTGATTAAGATAGCAGATATACAGTAGGAGAGGCAGAAAGGTTTTGAAACATAAAAGGTAAGAGTTAGAGTAGCAGAGAAGCCCAAAATCCATAGAGACTTGAAAAGAAAAGAGAGTTAGCAGAAGCTCAAAAGAGATAGCTCAAGAAGAGCTTAAAAAAGAAAAAGAAGTCCAAGGCAAAGGAGTAAGAAGCCTAGGGTGAAAAAGATCTAGGTGAGGTGTTAAGAAGCAAGAAGGATAGACTTGCAAAAAGAGAGAGAGAAGCGAAGGTGAAAGAGTAAAGAGAAGAGTGAGAAAGAATGAAGGGCTTGAATAAGGAAAGTTGGCACAAGAAGATGGAGAAATAAGTTAAGAAAAGAAAGAGATGACAAGAGAGATAGCCGAGATAAGGGTAATCTTGGCATGTTTAGAGCAAGTTGAACAAGTCTTAGAGGAGTTAAGACAATTCTTTGTAAGAATCAAGAAAACAGTGAAGTGGCCTCTCAAAGAGATCATGAGAAAGAAGAAAAGGTGGCAAAAAGTTAGCCAGTTGAGAAGGCAGCTAAAGATGATAGTAAAGCAACCTAAAAGGGAGAAGAAAGGGGCAAACAAGCCTCAAATTTTTAAATTTGATAATTTCTTTGTATGTGTGTATGCAAGTGAAAAGATAGATGGGGGAGAAGCCTATTTTAAGGGCTAAAAGTCAAGAGATACCGAAGAAAACAAGGTGTTGACTCTTCTCCGTTGCTATTCCTCTGCAAACCCTTTTATGAATATTGTTGTCACTGAAACAACTGAAGTAATGCTGAAGGGTTGGAATTAATAATTCGTTGTTTGCAAAACTCCCTGCAACCATGGAAGGGGTTTAGGCATTGACACAGTCCGAATAAATAAAAAAAGATCTCTTTGCATCCTTTCTCAGCGCAAACTTCCTCCCTATGCCCTTGCTCAAATCTTACCTAGCTTCCTTTGTGCGCTTCTAAAGGTCACTGCTCACCCATTGTTCACCACTCGTCGCTGCTCTCTATCTGGCACTCGTCGTTGCTCTCTATCTGGCACTCGTCGTTGCTCTAACTGCCATTCCACAGATTTTCCCCTATCAATAAAGTTCATAGACCTTAACCTGTTATCACTTTAACTATTTACTCTAAGAGGGTGGTCCCATGGAGGGGGCAACTGCAACTATTTTGCAATATGTGGTTTCATGCAAGTTTAAATTTCTTAAATTGTAAAAAATAGAATCTTTCTTTAAAAAGTAGGCGCAGTGGTTACACATGAGAAAGAAGTTTAAGATAGGTAGACTCTGGGGCAGCCCTTGGAGAGAATATTTAAGCATAATAAAAGCACTTTATGACCAATCAAAATTTGTTTTATAATTATTTTTTACATTCAAATCTCCTAGATTTCCTTTTTAGGTATAATTTTTACAGTTTTTAAAATCCATGGGACCACTTCACTGCATATCTACTCCTAAATATTCTCGTTAGCGCCCACTAAATATTTTTACACTTGCAGTGCCATGAAACCAAATCATAACATAATATAATCCTTAAAAAAGGAGCATATTGTCGATATAGAAAACAACTAATGTATCTATGAATGGCTATAAGATGTCTTTCATCATCTACATGAATGTTGCACGGGAACTAGTTAAATCTATTGTCATAACAATCATTAAAATAATCTTTCATTTGCTTTGAATGCACTTTTCCATACATCTAAGTTCAACTGAAATATGATGATAACCTAATTTGAGGTAAAGAGATTTGCACGACATATATGATCTTGTAAGTCTTATATCCTTGGAACTAGATAACTATTACTCACTATAATCTTATTCAATGTTTTTATACTCGATGCACAAGTTCCGTGTGGCATTCTTCTTTGGCACACACACAATTGTGTTGTTGCAAGGTCAAGAGTTGGTTTTCTACTTATACTTTGGCACTTATGTTGGAAGTATGACATGAAAAATATTGATATGTTCTTGGATAGTCTAATCACGACTTTGATGCCACTGTGAAAACTTAAGGAATTGATCATCATAGTTTCCAACATGGTAGAAAGAATCTTTTGAGGCATAAAAAAAAGCTAGAACACGTTTCTACACAAATAGTATCATGCTTATGGACATTACAATAGTTTTCCACCATTTTTTCATACACAAGAAAACTCTCAAAAGGGTAAAAGTGATATTTTTCGAGTCAAGAAAGAGTTCATGGTAAAGTAGGAGCCTACTTGATTAAGCAAGTTATCTAAAGCATTAACATTTACATTTACTTCAAATATTGGAATATCTACATTCACTTGTACTTTATATAGTGTTTGGCTTCCAAATGGTTTCTTGGTTAAAGAAAATGACGGCCCTAAAGATCTTACCTATTGCAAGAGTTGTGTGAACAGATCAATCACCCTTAATTTTCCCCATTCAATTTTTTTGTTAGATCATCTCTTTTTTGCTACAAAAAATATTCTATCTTCTAGTACCATGTTGGGTCTAGAATCCCCAATGTTGATTTGTCTACCATCTACTAGGGTCATGTGAAACGACTATTAAGGTAAGATGAAGGGTCACGAGTTTCAAGAATGAGCTTCTTGTAACTCAACCTTGTACGAGTGGGCATACAAATACAAAGATTAACTAAGATGAAAGAATATGTTATGATAACATTGATCTAAGGAACAACATATCAAAACAAAGTTCTAATTTGTTAAAAGTGGAAACAATTTATGTTATTCTTCAAAATTATAATTAGTGTATTATAACAAATATAAAACAAGATGAACAACAAAACAACATATTAGAATTGTAATGACGCAATGTATTGTAGTTCAAAAAATATCCAAGTTATGTACAAAGATCTAAGAGATCAAATGTAAGACTCAACAAGAACTAGAAACTGAATATGGAATTAGAAGCCTACAACATGAATAACTACTATACAAATTTGGAAGATGAAGGGATGGCTTGATAATTACAAGAAGAGCAATTGTTGCCATCCACCGGTTGATATTCTTGATTTTGTCGCTTTATGTCAATCCAACGACTAGTGTTTTCAAGACTATGCTCGCATTGTAAGGAATTGGTGGGATCGCATACATCAAATCCCATGCCAAATCGCATGGTGCAAACCACATTTTGTTTGGTGTACCATTGTGATGTTGCACAACAATGAAGCTCCCTAATCCTCTTGGATCATTGATAGAGGAAGCATAATGTACAATTATGTTTAGAGCATTGCTATTTTTGCATCATCACCAAAGGAAACAAAGTGTATAAATATGTTTCGAGCATCTTGGTAAGTGCCCACATGAAAATGTTAAGAGGCCAAAATTCATAATTTCAAATTGTGCATACTCTTGATTTAAGAAATGTAAGAATTATTTAGGGTTTTCCTTTACAACCTTAGTTTATCTAAATAAAATGTTAGGGTAAAGATCAAAGTTAATAACATAAGGTTCCCTCCAAATTTTATGTAACATTCTCACTTGTTCACTGAAAGTTTGGAAAAGTTTACGAAGCCTTGGTTTCTAGTTTGGAAGAAAATGAAATCCATGAATAAGCTTGAGAATATTAAGATCAAGTAAAATTCGTACAATCTTAAAAGATGAGTAAGGCAACATTTGTTAGCAGGATTGCAAAAGAGTATCCCTGATAAACATTATTATTTCCAATTTATAAGGAGGAAATTTGCTAATGTCTCAAGTCACAGAAAGACATCAAGGAGAAAGGCTTCTAGTTTTTAGCATTTGATTTATTTATTTGTGGGCAAGGAAGACAAAGGGTTCTAAAGCCACAATCGAGTAATTACTTGCTTGGGATCACACCAAATCAGATAAGGCTTGACACAAATCAGGGAATCATCATACACGCATTGGCCAAAAGCATTTAATATGGTGACAATTTAAGAGGGCTCAGTTCTCCTTGAAAGATCCATCTTTTGAGGATGAGAATGAATGAAGGCTTTTAATAACATCCACGAGACCACAACAGTTTATGGGACCCATCAGTGGTGCACATCCTCTTCAAAACTAAACCTCAGCCACAAAACGTTCCCTAAGTTCCCTGAACTTTCTTCTTGAAATCCTCCCTTTTGCTGTGAAGTTTGATCACGAGGTTCGCTGTATTACCCAGCTTTGTTGCTTCAAACAGAGTGTCCAGGTTGGCGATTTTCAAAGTTTCACCATAACTGTATCGGATGTCTTTGTATGCCTCACACTCCAAGAGGAAGTGTCGTTCCGTCTCCACCACGCCTTTGTTGCAAAAGAGGCATATTCTCTCCTCCCAATCTTCTTTTGGAGTTAACCATCTACCCGTTTCACACCTAAGATGATGAGAGCTCATCCTAAGTTGAGCAATCAACATTTTCGCTTTCCACTTAATGTCTGCTCCTATATAGGGTTTTTCTTCAAAATCCCCCAGAAGAGGAACGCAGTTGTCCTCATAATGGAGGCTGCCCCAAAAGGCAAGGCTGAGACAAAAATAACCATTATGTCTTCAAGCACGGTATATATGCCAGCTCTTATATTTCTAAAGTGAGTTTTTAATTCATTTCACTGCAGAAATTTAGTATGATATAATTGATCTGAAACGTTGATGAAAAAGACATAACAGTTGATTCCAGAAATCTATGACACTAATCTCCATTTCCACATCTCCTCGTAACCTTTACTAAACCAAAAAATATATATATTTGTTGAATCTTCAAATGAACTGCTAATTCTAGAGTTTGAACCAAAAGAATTCGTCTTTAAAATCTCATGTTCATCTCCAACAAGTGTAAGCAGGGATGGTCCAAAGAATGAGTTAGGACCCTGGCATAAACAAAATTAATTTGCAAGAGAAGAATATAATCAAGCAGGCAAAGTATTCCATCTTATACACAAATCAAGTTATATACACAAAAAGCATCGTCAAGAATATTTCAATATAAATGCATATCAGCTGAAAAACCCATGTTTCCTCCTCAGAAGCTGAGATGTATTCAGAAACTAATATTGATTTCCTCTGAGACAGCGATCCCCATCGACATATTTTATCGACCTTGGGTCTTGCCGTTACAGAAAGTTTTGTGAATATTATGTGAAAATATTACACATTTACGTTGTGAATAGGAAAGCTTGCATCATATATTGTTCCAGGGCTTATGCTTTTGAAAGCTCCGATTTCTGACAGCAGTACGGCACACCTTGTATGACGCAATATTATAATTCACACCTCACCAAATCAAGGTCAAGGTTGAGATTAGTTTACAATCAATTTCTGTAGTTTGGAAGCCTAAAACTCAAAAGGACCGTTTCAGAAAACCCGTGTACTCACACCTTCCCTCCCCAGTCACTACAAGTACAAAGGCTTTCTTAGATCCTCGGATATGGGTGCCTGCCAAAACAAAAGTTATTCCCAAAAGTAAATAAATGCCATACTTTGCACATGCTCTTCTCAAATTAAGTGAATGTAAATTGCATCCATTCAACAGATCTGTGTAAAATATAGCAGGCCTGGATGCATACCTTTGTGAAACCACAGGCGTAGGCCATTGGGAGAAACCTCCAATAAGAACATGTTCCCCAAAATGTGAAGACGTCCTTGATAAAAGAATCACCCTGATGATGGATCACATAAACATTGATCAATAAATGTCCTACATAGTTTTTTCAAGTAGTTGTCTCTCTAATCGTATGCATTGTGAAATCATTATATCTCTATAAGCAAATCCCGCTACACACTTGTGTAGAGACTGGATTATGACGGACAGAGGCTGAAATAAAATGTGCCCGAAAAATAAAAGATCAGGAGGACACTAGATATGAAAATTAAATGAATAGTATGGTGGAAGAGACACTTGATATGAAGATCTAAGTTGCAAGACAATGGAAACGGAAACAGATCCAAATCATAGAAATGTCGATTTTCAGAGAACCCTTGGAAATGAAAGGGCATGGAAATGTCCATATAATAAATTTTTAAAATATATAACATATATAAAAAATGCATAATACTCATTTTTTGTCCATAAAAGATAAAACACTTGAAAAATATACTATTCATGAAAATTCAAAACATTTAATGTGCTTACAATTAAGTTTTTTAAGGTTAGTTTAGTTAGTTTTAGGGTATTTTTTATTATTTTGAAACAATTTTATTAGTTTTGAGATTAGTTTCTTCAGTGCAGAAAAGTAGAAGGTTCTGCTGGAGTCAACCCTGGGAAATCAAAATTATTAGAGAGTTGACTCCAGAAGCACCTTATACATTTTTATTAGATTTTATTTTTTGGTACATGAAACGTCCCGCCCTGGTACTTGATGGCATGACCGTTTCCGGAGCATTTCCAAGGGATTTTGACTTGGCATTTTGCTTCAGAATGGATCCCCTCTGATACTGCACCTGTATATGGTGTTTCCTGCATCTTCGATGAAGATTGTATGTCATTGCTAAATTGATAGAGTGAATATAGCTCATTATGATGGCTGCAAAATATTCTTGACGATCTACCACTCTGATTGCAAGAAACTGCTGATCTAGTTTACCATATCTTTGCGGCTGGCATATATTCTTGACCATCTCCCACTCTGATTGCAAGAAACTGCTGATCCAGTTTACCATTTTTTCACTTGAAATGATTTATAAAAATCTCAACACAAACTAATTTAAATGTTCTGAAATGGCAATACTTCAAACACACGGTTACAGCTTTCCCAAAAGTTCTATGATGGCGAGGTTGTTTGTTGAACTTTCTGAATTGCATATTCCTTGTTGCGGCCTTATTCACAGTCCTAACTGATGACACTATTTCAAAAAATACTTCCAGTTGCTACAAAAACATTATTTCAAACTAAATGGCAGCAAGAAAGCAATGAGAAGCTCACTTTAGGAATCTAAAAATTAGCTCGTATACCTTGCTTGGAGAGAAAAATAGTAGATGATTTTTATATCAGAGCGGCACATTTCTTTGGCAGCCACCATAGTCAAGCAAAATGCTCCTCCTGTTGTTGGAAAATGACACTTTTGCGGAGAACTAAATCCAATAGAATAGATACTATGTCTAACGCTCATAGCCAATGCCTGTATTCAGACGTTGTGTATCCAAAGCAATCCACTGGCAGTAAACAACTGGTGGATTTTTAGCTCCATGTCCAGCTGGCCTAAAGTAGAAACATCAAACGTTTAAAATAAAATAAAATCCCTTAATTTGTTCAAAAATAACGAACTTTCCTTGATATCTTGGTTGAGACATAACCCATGGCCTTTTCATAAATTCCATACAATGTGCTAGAATCAGGATGTCCTTCAATAATCTTGCTACGAAACTTTGCCTCCGGCATCTTCAAAATCGCACAAAGCTGCTTGGGCTCAAGATTAGCAAATCCATTCATATATTTCATTTCTTGTAAAACAACAAACCTGGGCCTCATAACTTTTTCCAAATTCGCTTGCAAAAACATCGTCAGACTTACCACAGAATTTGCAGGGAGTTCCATGTTATTAACCATGAACTCCATGTTATGCCGAATCTTTTCCACTGAAAAATGAAAGATGTATGGATTAACCCTAAATAATTCCATAGTTTCCTCATTTGAGAGTCCACACCGTTGAAAGTTGAGGATTTTCAACTCCAATGATTCCAGGCGTAAACCAGCGATCACAGCCAAAACATGTTTGTAATTTTTGCTTCCTCTGTCTATACCGACCTTCTGAATGAGATCAACTTGGGCAGGCGTCAAAGAAGCGCATCGCAGAAGGCTCGGCCGTGTACATAAAAACTTGGCGAGGTCCATTTCACCAAAACCAAATGCTTTCCAAAAAGCAAGCGAAGGTTGCAGGATTTTGTACATATTATATGTCAGGATAGAGGGGCACCTCACGAGGGCCTTGATGAGCAGATCCTGGGACTGAAATGCATTTTGGAGAAGCGGCATCTTGGGAATGAGCTCCTGTTCCAGGCTAACTTTCAAGATCTTGGGCAATCCGGTCAATATTTTTCGCAGATGTTCCTTACCTACGCCATAATCTTCCAAAAGTTTAAGTTTGGGTTTCAAAAAACTTACACCTGTGAGAACAACTGCGGGCAGCCTCCTCATTATTATTGCGATTTGGTGTGGTTCAAAGCCGCGCTTGCTCAACATGTCAACAAATTCTTCCACCTTTTCGAGGGTTTGTAACCTCTGCATTGGCGGCGCAGATTTAAACATTCGTGCGATGTCGGCGGAAGACATGTTGAATTTGGTGGCAGCGAAGTGTGCAAAGGGGTTTCGCAAATGGGCAATGGCAGTGCCATTCTTTTCTGCAAGGGTTGAAAATGGCCAGCTAAAATGAAAAGGTAAAATAGATGGTAGGGATTGAGATAAAGTGGTAAACATCAATCTGCTCCCTCCGAGTAAATGATGATTTATCATCTTCCCAGTGATTTCTGCCATTGCCACTCCTGTTGCTCCGCTAGGGTCTAGGGTTTTCTTTGTTTTACTAAGCTGTCTTTCAATTTGCAGGCATTTACAATTATTTTTATCGTATTGACAGGGATAATGCCTTGCCTTTATCTTTAAAATCACCTTTTGGTCTCTGTATGTGGGATTGGTACCTCAATCCATAGAGTTGATAAGAGACTTTTTAGTCGGGGGAATAAATTCTTATTTTTGGTAGGTAAAATTTAAGTAGTAAAGCAAAAAAAATCTTACCATACATATTTAATGTTTATTATTCATTTTGTTGGATGTTTTGTAAAAAAAGTTATGAAGATTTAATTAAAATTATTCGATGGTTTTTTTAAGTTAAATGGGATGATAATGTTGGTTTTATATCTACATCATGGATTCATTGCATTTATAGTCCAAATGTAAAAGTGGTTTGGGGGTAATAGATCCAAAAACATAAGGGCTTTGTTTAGCGGCGAAATGGATTGTTAGAGCCGTTAGAGGTGAAGAATTATGGAAGATTCATTAGCCTAGCCTTAGTCAAAGGTAAATCACAGTCAATAGGATAGCTGGGCAAAATTCTTCATGCTTCATTCTTCTCAATGAAAGCTTCACCACCCTTACAATTTATTTGGAAGGCTTGGTAATATACTTACTACTTAAAATGCAGGTATGCCTCTTTACAACATGGGTTCAACTTTTCCACCTCTTCTATTTGGTGGAACGAACATATTTGTTATCAGGGTCAGAGCCTTGCTTCAAGTTGTCATAAATAATCATATTTTCTATTTAACAAGGGAGTTTGTTGTGTTGGAGGTCTTTGGGATTTTTCTACGTTGAATCGGTTATCATGGAATTCTATTAAAACTAGATTTGGTCTGTGTAATAAGTGTAAACCATTTTTTATTTTTTTGTGGTCTTTGGTGCCACTGGAACTATTTATGAAGTTATCTACACCTATCAAATGTAATTTTTTCAAACACTGGTTATGGTTGGCTTCTTATCTTTTCCTTTTTTTTCTTTAAAAAAGATATACTTTTAATTGCTTTCTAACTTGTATTGAAAGCCTCGCTAAAACATCAAATGGAATTGTAAATTCAATGAAAAGTATTGGATAAAAGTCATTGCTCAAATTTGGAGATCAAAAGTCGATTTTGATGCTTAGTTGATGGCTTGGAAGACACTATATTGCAAACTGACCATTAGAGATAGGTTGAAGCGTATTATGATCCAACTGGTCAACTGTCCATTTTGTCATTGACATAAAAATATGAGGCATGTTTTTTAGGGATACATATTTGCTAAAAAATAATGGAATTCAATGTTCGATGATTTACCTGCTATTTTTGGACATGAGTTTCGCTGGAAAGAGGCGTTACTAGGGGTTGGATTACATGATAATATTATCGTTGATAGTGTTAGACATATTATTTTGATGCACCTTTGGAGAAACAAATGCAAAACAGTTTTTTATAATCATAATGACCACCAGGAAATTGTACTCAAGGATTTACTCTGATATATTTTTTTGTCTTACTTCCTTCTTCTCTCAGTGTCAAGGGGAGTTAAAGAAAAATATGACGGTAGATCTCCAAATTCAGCAAACAAAATAACTATTGAGTAATAAGAGGATTTGTATTGCCCAGGACTTAAAGTCTCTTTTGCAGAATGGTTGACAGACTTTTGTTGAGGTTGTTCCTTCTACCTGAGTACATGGATCTTTGCA
This sequence comes from Torreya grandis, assembly GCA_037957365.1. Taxonomy (NCBI): domain Eukaryota; kingdom Viridiplantae; phylum Streptophyta; class Pinopsida; order Cupressales; family Taxaceae; genus Torreya; species Torreya grandis. The sequence goes on from JARHVA010000076.1 coordinate 7,412,129, forward strand.
CAATAAACTTTATGATGTGAGACATCAATGTTTTATGTATGAACTGTATATTTTGTACAATGTTTGTGTCTATACATTGGTTTCAAATGGTTTATGACTATTGCCAGTAGTATGTTATATATATTCTTAGCATTGTTCACTATTTTTTGATGGTTTATGACTGTTGTCAGTTGTTTATCACTTTCAAATGCTCTTCTGAGCACTAAAATTTTTATGTACATTTGCATTTCTTTCAATACAAAAAAAAAATCATCTTTTAAGGTTGTGGTCCCATAAAGAGCTAGCTAAAAAAATTATTGCTGAAGTATTTTCATTATATTTCTTAATAATCAATTGTTAGGCTAGTTCATTCTGCATATGAAACTTCTCGTTGGCCAAACCTTATTCAAGCTTAGGCTTGCTACCGGAATATATGTCCTTTGTCCCACTCTTGAAACCATTCCTCACCTCTTTTGGTACTGTCCATCCCCCTTTTAGCTATGGTCCTCCCTTCTCTCTTCTATTCCTAAACTCTTTCTTAGCAATTTTAATTAAAAAAATTGACTCATTAGGCATTTTTTCCCCCTCCACTCTCATAGCCATATGGAATACTTGCCCATTGGTTATCCTCTTTCATATTTAGAAAAATCGTTGTCAACAATTGTACTCTAGGAAAGGAACTGTACTAGCTATTCAATAAATTTATATTATATCTTTTTTTCTTGCAGCTGGAACAAATCAACACCAGGAAGTACAAACTGCATACTATACTTAAGAAGATTAATTAAAGACTCAAAGCACTGCAAAAGAGATAGGTGTAGGATTATCATAGTTAGTTATTCCACCATGTTTCCTTTACGGGAGTTGTTTTATATTAGTTGGTCTTTTTCCCTTCGTGGGACCTTTGTATCTTGTACTTATTTTAACATTTGATTATTGTATTCTTTCTTTGATTAATATTAGTAGCATGTTCAATTTAATATGTATGTGTGTGGATAAAGTAAATAGATGGTATGTAATAAAAAGGTGATCGGTTGGTATTCACAATATAAAAGAAACGGCAGTTGATTAATAATCATGACGGAAAAAACAACTATCAAAACATATACTCAAGTACAAAATAATAACTAAGCATTTAAGCAACTACCCTAGACAAAGGAGTTGGCAGAGTTTCCTTAGAAGGTATGACAATGCAAGAAGAGGTCTCCAATAACGATAGATCTAGAGCTACTCAACTATCCCGATTGTTAACTTAAATATCAATAGGTACAAACACTTCCCACCCAAGGGGAGAGGGCACAAGTATTCTAGTATCCACACCATTGTGAGTTGAGATGGCCTAGCAATAGATTTACTATGAGTCGATAGAATCCATGGGGTAGAAAAATGATTGTGTGAATGGCTCTACTGCCACCTTGGCACTTATGGAGGAGAGACTTGTGGCAAGATATCAAGAGAAATTTTGTTCATGGTGCAAGGATCATTATCCCAGTGGTTTGAGGAATTCCTACAAGTGTTGAAATTCCAAGGCCACTTTTTTGGTGTATACTTATATATGAGAGAAAGTAGAGGTGAGCACATAAACTCTATCACTAGTGGAAAACTGTAGTGAAATAGTCTCATTGTTGAAGATAACATAATTTGTAGTTTTCCAAAGTTGAAAGAGAATAGAAGCTCTGAAAATACTCCAATTAAAAGCAATGTAGGTTGACCATTGAGCATAGTCACCAAACAAATCCATCCTCCAAGGGATGGGCTCCAAGTGGAAAGGCATAAAAAGGCTATGGATCCACTACCAAGGATTTTGGTCTTGAAGGCAAGTCCAAAAAAAGTGTTTTCAAGTCTTTGTCTTAGAAAGTATTTAACCTGTCACAAGACAAACATTTCAGATGAACAATCTCAATATGATGCAATCTTTCTCCCAACGGAAGCCCTTGATAAACTAATCACTAAAAAATATGAGCAAGTTTGGGCTTATGTTTAGCTTGTCAAATTTAGTTAAGATATGGAATCCAAGTCTGGGGTGAGAATTTTAAACTCCACTTTAACTTACCAAGAGCCAAAGAGAAGGCACTAAGAATTTGATACAAAAGACCCACAGAGTAATGCTTAAAAGGTGCATCACAATTCCATCTCTAGTGTTTCCACCATACCACTAGCAGTTGTAACCCCAGTTGGTGCAACATTACATATGAGATGATCTCTTGAATATGTAAAATTGATGGCATATTAGAAGCAAAAAACTTATATTTTCTTTATGGAATGAGCCTTGGAGTCCAATTTTGAGAAGAGATAATATCTTGCATGGTACAAATGCCTTTTTTTAAAAGCTGGAGGAATTTAATACCTTTAATTTTGACAAGTAGAACATTATTGTTGCTAGCAATGGGAGACCACCAGGTGTTATAATCATTGAAAGGAAGTCTCAATCTAAACTCAGCACCAACCCATATGAGGAATGGCTTGATAGACTCAAAGGCTTTCCAAATGCTTTGAGTTACAAAAGACCTCTCAATCTTGACTAGGGTGAAGTTAATGAGCAAAGTATGGAAACCATTATTTTCTCGATTAATTTTATCATAAGGCGATCTGTAAAAATGCATTGTCGAATTAGAATGATCCATTTAGCACATAGGGTAATGCTCTATTTGTGAACATCAATTACACCCATATATCCTTTGTCCTAGGGGAGACAACAAACTTTCTTAGCAACCTTGTGAAAGCCTTGAGTCTATTTGGCATTAGCCCATAGAAAGTATTTAAGCTACTTAGAAAGTTTGTCATGGGATGCTTTGGACAATGGCCAACAAAAGGAATAATAAACATGCATAGCCATGATAATCTTGGTGCAAATGGTTTTTTTTAATGTTTGACAAATTTTAGGATTGATATACAAACACATGGTCCATATTTATATAGAAATTTAAGAACTTCTATAAACTTCAAGCTTACACAAACCATTATGTTAGGATAAGTAATTTTGAAAAAGCAAATTTCAAACCACCTAATTTGGTTCATCATCGAGGTGAATAATAAGATAAGAGAAGAGGAACCCTTATATAGATATCCCAAATTATAATGGAAAGTGGAAAACAATAATATTACCATAAATATTTAATGTTATGCCATTTCCAATTAGTGCCTTGTATGATATTAAATAAAATAAAGGCATTAATTAATTACAATCCTTTATTAATTTTTATGCATAATGGGCCTCCACAAATCACTCAACTCTATACCCTCATCTTGATCGAGATTATTCAGATGTTTACAAATCTCAGTAGTATCTCTAATTTTCCTTTTCATATAGTGCTCCACCTTGCCCATAATCACTTCCATGTCTATAAAAATGTCGCGTGAATATGTGTGTGCATGTTTTGCCAAAGATGAGGATTTGATATTGTCTCAATGAATGTTGGAACTATGCTACTTGAATCTACCTAAAAGGACCACCTTATCACACTAATATATTGATGACCACTCATGCAGCTAATATGATAAACACAACAACATATTTTTGAATCCCATGTTGTTAGGAATATAGAACTCAAAACAATATTGATGTAATAAAGATGGAAATAAAATGTGGAAAACATAATACAAGAGAAACACAGATTTAATGTGGTTCACCCAATATGGCCTATGCCCACATAGAAACAATCAATTCTTCACTTATTCAGTCCAATAAATGAAGGGATAAACCTGTAATACATCCACTGCAATATCTTCTTCACTTACACACACAGTGTGTTGTCGTAATTACCATACCTTCATATCAAAGGAGGGTTACGTATCAGGGAAAAAATGCATCAACATAATTTCTATCGTTAGATCTACGACCTAACAGTGAAGGGTCCAGATTTATTACAAAATTACAATGCATTTTTCATAAATTTTTTGCCTGGACCCCTATGGCGACCATAGTGGGTGGATAGTGTCAATTTCAGACAAGTAGATAAAATCACTATTCATATCAAATTTCTTTCTCTTTTGATGATGATGCAATACACACATCAATCAAAAGGGGAACACTCATCCTCATCTTTTGCCTCTTGGTCATATGGTATCCTACTAGTGGGGGCTTAACTCCATCGCTTTGAATTTGGTTTTCTAATCTCTCCAACAATTATTTTTCTATGGCAATATATATATATATATATATATATATATATATATATATATATATATATATATATATATATATATATATATATATATCTTTTGACCGATAATGTGAAATCGAGTGTTGTTTTTTCAAAAGTATATGTTTTTTACACCTGATTTATTGGTGTCATTTTTTTTTTTAAATGCTAAAAAATAAAGTACCATTTTTTTTTTAGGGGGGAGGGGGCTCAATACAAAAAACTTTTCGCTGGTTGTCTTGGTGCTGATTTGTGCACCCTTTTGCATTTTTTGCTCTTTGGTGATTTCTTATAATGACTTGTTTTTTTGCATTAGATCAATGTGAGTGACTAACAACATCTAATTACCAAACATGGAGATCGAGAATGGAAATAAACACAAAGGATTATGGACTTTAATGACTATAACACAACCAGTGTTCACGAGAGAATATGAGAAATTTTAACACAAATAAAAATTCGATGAGTGTATGGGTTTGATAAGAACTTATGTAAGTGATAGTCTTTTATTTCATTTGGAAGGTTGTGACTCTCATTTCAAAATATGAAAAAAATTAAAGGGTTTATTTGGTAAGGTGGATCATATGAGAGCCATGCAAATTTAAGCAGAGATCGCTTCTCTCAATCCTGAAGATTTTTCACCTATTATAGACTATCTTACTAAGTTCAAGTACCTATTGACCTAATTAAAAGGGAGTGGAAGAGACAAAAAATATGGAGAGTGTGTTTACCTAATTTTGTCTAAGTTGAAAGGTCCATTCCAAATATTTGCTTCTAATTTTTTCTCTAGCATGGATGTCTTAGGTGCCACATTCAAAATCCCTGATTTAGAATTATTTTGTAAAAGACTTGCTAGAGAAGAATCCAAATTGTTACGTCTTAATTTCTTGCCAGACAAACTCGCTAGATTATCCATAAATATCTGCAGTCAACAAATTTGGATTTGATTATATTTTTTATTAAGCTTGAGATTTATGTTATTTTGAGATAATAGAATGTTGCTTAGTTCGATGATAGTACATTATTGTTTATATAGAATTGGATGACGTATGTGTTTATATTTTAAAGTATATTAATGAATTGATTTAGTTATATATTATTACTTATGATTATCATGTGAAAAGATCTAATTATTTGTATTGTGAGGTGGACGCAGGTGAATTCTTCCATCGAACGTACTAGAGGGAGAGCATCATCGGAGAGGATGATGTAGATGGAGACATCACAGGTCAACAGAGAAATAACAAAACCCTACACACACTACGATAGTTAGTCATGGTAGAAAATACATTTTAAAAATGATTGAAGATCTTAAAATTAGCAAAAATAAAAAGATAAAACAAAAACAAAAACAAAACCACAAAAATAAAAGCTAGAAAAGGAATTTAGCATCTATTTTTTTTATTTAAGAGAAATAATTATGAAGAATTTTCATAGTTTTTAAGCAAGAAGGGAGCAGCTTTGGAGAGGGGTCGAAGAAGCAAGGAGCGCGATTTCAAAAAATAAAGATGGAGAATACCAAGTAGATGTGGTGATCTGATTTTCAATCCTTATATGTATGCTTTGGTACAATTGAATGTTTGTCTTATAACCAACAATAAATAACATAATCTGGTTGAAATAATTTATTGTAATTTTAACGCTGCCATATAAGAAAGATAGACTACATCATGGGTCTAAAATTATAGATTATCAATCTGATTTTTAACTGTTACATGGGCTACAAACAAAATATTTTATATGGCATCTCAATTAAACTTGACCTTCCACATAGGCATTGCCCTATTTCATAGAAGCCAACTGTGGCATTTAGGAACCATTATATATTTATATATTTATTTTTTTATGAGCAACTGAAAGTTGAAAATGCCGTATGATTTGCTTAATACCAGAATTAATATATACATTATTATCTTAAATAGTTCGAAGCTGGAAGAAATGGTTATGGGGCGACTTAGATTATACCAAGAGATGTAACATTTAAGGCATCAATCCTAGTGAGATTTGAACATAAATGACCCTTCCATGCTAACTTTTGAAGACATGTCTAATTATCCTTTCTCGAAGTTGCTTGACATATCTTAGCGTCTGAAGACTTCAAGTGAAGTTAATGCAGTAATTCTAACAAGTCAAAGTCATGAAAAAGATCCAAATCTTCCCAACTTATTGAAAATGCTTATATGGTCACAGAATCAGCTTGAAGAGAAGGCATGTTATCCTCATATTAATCCATTTTATGCGCCTTACTGGCTTTGGACTTAATACCATCTTGGTGTAGTTCATTTGCCTGAGTGTTTGTTCCTTCTTTTCGGATACTTCAACTAGCACAACTTAATGAATCACTATTATACCTATTATACTATGTTTATATCAATGAATTGTAGTCGTGATGTATTTATAATGATTATATACAAAACTACTAATGAATTGCTATTATACCTAAGGTATACTAATTGATATTATACCTTGGATGATAATCCATATTGTTGAATCTTGTTGTCTAGCAAAGAATCCTTGTAATTAAAGTATAATTACAACATTTATAAAGTGTTTTGCATATGTGTAATTTCTCTTGGACAATTTACATGTTGTTTTCTATTATTGAATCAATAATTTGAAATTTGTATAGCTAACAATCTCTGTACTAAATGATCACTAATATTTGGATCGCTATTACAAATATTATAACTATATTTGTATACTTGTCAGTGAGTATAGTTGAAACAAGTTGCACTATTTCTTAAGCATACAAATGTTACGCAAGTGTATAATCATCTATGCAACATCCATTATATATAGTGCGAGTACTTAATTTACTACTCAATCTATTGATTCTTAATATAGAATGATGGTATAACTCATGGGGAACTATTCGTTATACATAGGTGATGTCAATATACATTGTAAACCATATATGTTTTACCTAAGAACTAAGTAGATTATTCCAAATATATGGTGTCATTGATAGCTAATTTCCAATTATTGGTGGAAATGGCATACAAACAATTTTAGTTGGAGGATAGTACCTTAAGTAAATACAATAATTATGGTATTATGGGATAACCATGTGGGATAATGGGATTACTTGATGTATGAAACCCGTCGTACAATTTGACATTATATAGGTGTAATATGCCTTATAGTATGTAATAGTACCTGAGGGTGTGTACTTGGATATAAACTACATTAAATAAATATACTTATCAGATTTCAATTAAATAGGTGATGTTAGTATATTACCTAAAACCATAACAAATTGTTTCATTTATGGAGTTTTTAATGGACGATTTAAGCTTGTGTAAAGATAATGCACAGTGATTTATAAACCTTCTTGTTCAGATAACAAGTATTCTAGGTGAATAAAGTAAACCTAATAAAATAAGGTAAACAATGCGAATTATCAAGATCACTTATTATATGAAAACCATCATGCTAAATTTAACATTGAGTTACATATTTATGATTATTAGCGTAATTAAAAATTGGGGTAGATTTCTTCAATTAATATTTTAGGGAGAAATATTAATGAAAAATTGAAAGGATTGGTTAATGATAATGAATGATTGCTTGTAAACCCCCAAATATAAATTGGTTGTGAAACTAGATTACTTGTGTTTTGAGAAAATAAAATTCTAATTTTTCTAGCTATTGTATGCAAGTGTGTTCCATGTATTTATATATATTTCATTAATTATTTTGTATGCTTAATTGTTGTGATTAAAACACTAAACCATGGTTTATAAATTACATAACATTAAAATACCTACATGTGGTGCATATTAAGATGTGCAAGATCTGATATATAAAGATTATACCTATAGTTCATTAAATAATTTGAATAAATCTTTAAGTTACATATGAATCAGGAACTATAATCCTTAGGACAGTCTTTTAGAAGCAATGAGTCAATAGGATAATGGGTTTATGAATTATCTGACTCATTATTAATAATATGAATGATTGTTAATCAAGTGTATTCAGTATGGAATATTTGTGTACATGACAGACTATGAGTGTGTTATACTTAGTGCATAATGGTGCATCGTGATGCATGTTTTCATGTTGTGGTAATTTGGTATGCTTGTATAAAGTTTAATTAAGGTATACTCGGATGATATAATTTCTTATTGTCTTCTTGTTATTATCTGTATGGATCGGTTGACTCTTAAAATTCGTAAGTTTGATTTATGTGTTGTTATGTAGTTGGGAACCTATGATAGTATGGGATATCATAGGGTATTACAGTTTAAAAATATGTTATACGCAAGTGGTACATATTGTAATTATTATTCTTAAACGCATATCTATATTTGATTGTTTTATTATATAAATATTGGTTAGTGTTGTGGATGACATGTGTTGTTCAGTTGGTAAGACTTGTGTATGTGTGTATGCAAACTTTGAGAGTTTGCGAATGTTGTGTTGGTATGTTATTGTGTTCCATGGAAATGATGAATTACTTTGTTATATTTAATTACTTGTATAACGATTGTGTTTTTGTGTATTGAGATTATTTCATATGTCTGATTGTGAAAAATTGGTAGTTAAGTCTTAGAACATTGGACTATGATAATATGGGTTGTCATAGGGTATAGATAATTAAAAAATGATTATATTATTTAAATTGTACAGTTAAATTGTATGTTTACTTGGGTGGCATATTTTTAATTATTTTTTTAGAGAGATACAAAGCTTTTGACTGGAGCAACAATCAGTTACAATATTACCATCAATAGCCACAAATAACCAGTCAATACCAATGAACAGTCACAACCGGCAAATACCAACGAAATGGCCACAAATGACTTCCAATACCTTCAAGATTTGAATCTGAATGGTGCATGTAACAACCAAGTTGCTTTACCAACATACCCCTATCTCATTGGTGATATATTTGCAATCATTCTTTCTAATATGTGATAGAATATAATGAAATATTCATGCATATGTTTGACGGACTAAATGTATGTTGTTATTACTCCTATGTATAGTATGTTGTGTGATGCATTTGTTAGTAGGATGTAAGTTGTTGAATCTTATGATTGAATTGTATTTGACCAATCTATATTGTTAATATAGAGTAAGGAGTGAGACAAACTTCACTGGCTTATTGGCATTGCAATGTTAGATGAAGACAATCTGATTAAGTGATGTGTATAAAATTGATAGATTTATAGATCACTTTTATCTTACTATTTGTAAAACTTTGGGCCAAAGTATGTTTAGTGAGACATGATCATTTCATGATTATGATTTACATGTATGTGCAATATTTTATAATAGATTAAGTTTTTAATGATACATTGTATGTTTAGTTAGAAATCATACAATACACAGGTACTTACTAGTCTCACTGGATTCTTACACCGTCACTTTCTATCCATCTGTGAAAGGAGGATAATTTCTTGATGGGATTAATGTAGATGATCATTGGTCCATATTTGATGTGAAAAAGTGTTCGGATGATGCTCTCTCTCCCTACAATAGTACTACTTATTGAGATGACACTTGAGATTGCCACATATACTTGAAGTTTGAGAACTATGTTTCAAGGTAGCCAAGTATATTATTTATACATCGTATTATATTGTACTTATTATAAAATTGTCATGAAGAGTTGTAATTATACGTTGATGCACTTTGATAGAGGTGATTATGTATTTAGATAAGTTAAATTGAAAATGTTATAATTACTTTCTATTTTGAGTTGTCATTTTCTCATGATAGTAGAGATCCATATTATATGTTGTAATCTGAGTGGATTTCATGTTAGCACATGAATACTAGTATAATTTTTGTTAGACTCTCAGGATGCAGTATACTTTTAGTATATGTATTTTTTATTTAATTTTTTTTTACGTATTTCTAGTTAGATCCTAGTGGGGATGTCACACAAATTATCTAATCTTGAGTATTTCACCTCTCAAAAGGCCTTATTAGCATATCATCCTAAGGGCACGGTATAATAAAAAATTAAACCGAAAACCACTCCTCCATCTTAAAGTGCCACTAAACTTAAAGACAATAACTCTAAACCTAAAGAGTCTTCTAAATCCAAGAATAAATCTAGCCTTTCATGTTCCTTTTGGAGGGGGACTGGTCATGTAGAGACTAGGTGTTGTAACAGAAGCCTTAAAATATGAAATTAGAAAACACAAGATCTCTATATTTATTCCACCTCCTTCCAATGAGCATGGCAAAGCACTTAATTTTATTAGATCTCAGTCACCTGTTATAAATAGTTAGGTTATAGATTTTGATGATTCTAGCCACATGACTTTTTCTAAGGGGTCGTTCATATCTCTTGGTTTGAGTTATACTTCAAACATTGAGGTTAGAAATTATTCATTTATTTTTTTAAAGGGAAAATGTGACATACAACTCGTTGGTGGCCACATCAATAATGCACTATATGTTCTTGACATCACATTTGCTCTCTATTTATCAAATTTGATATTCTGGTAAGGGTAAAAGAATTGTTGTCACCAAATCTTGCACCCCAAAAGAGGATGTTTAGACCTCTTATAGATTTAGGCAACATGGAAAAAAATTTAGGTATGTGGGTGTACGTATAATGGAAGTGAGCCTCTATATTTAAAGGGTTAACTCCCTGAATGTATCTTGAAAAACTTATTACCTATCTAATGCTTGCTTGTGGGGGAAAAAGGTTATAAACTGCATGAAATAAACTTAATTTAAAAGGGTGATGCACCAAGATGTCTTCCACAAGACTATCATACTCTATCATAAAGAGACAAGACATACAACACTAGTCTAAGAGTCCTAGAATGCATTAGCATTGATGTTTCGATATGAAGGTGAGATGCACAAAGACTTTCCAAGGCAAATAAAATAATAGATCAGTTGCAGATACTTAGGCTCATTATACACTTAAGATAGATTCCTATAATTGACTTACTTCATATGACTTGCTAGGCTGAAATCACTTGCATCAAACATGGAAGGACTGAGAGAAAGCAAGGATAGATGAATATCTTTTAACTATTCACTATATATCTCTTCACACAATTTGACAAGCTGATATATGAACTTAAATCAGATTGTATTTATGGTTCTAAGGCAAAGTACAATGTCAAAACTAGCATTTTTTCACCATACATGGTGTGGTCTCTTTTTTACAAAGACCAAAATGGTAGCTACTTATAGAGCTTTAAAGAGAAGAGAAAATAATGAAGTTCAAGAGTCGATAGAACACATGTCCAGGCATGATAACCAGTTACATTGCAAGGGACTGGAGTGTGAAATAGACCATGAATGTATCTTAAGACAAATGTTCATATAAACCATGATGAACTCTCTAAAATGGTACATGGACTCTTCAGATAGCCTTTGTGAAACTGTCTTCATCATGGATCATCTCTCGAGCATTTGAAACTAAACTAGGAGAGTCAACACATATGTTATATTTTTTTACTTGATAATTGTCTTCAAGACACTTGTATTTACCATTTGCAGTCGTTCATTAGTCTTCTAGACCTCAATTGTTTACATATGGCAATCACTATTTATCTTGGACCTTGATTGTGCTTTCATGGTGGCGTATGAGTCCGAAGAGCTTGTTTCATCATAAAATCCTTGGTCTTTCATGGATATCTATGTGGAATTCCCCTTGCTATGTTCTTCACTCCATTATAAAATTTGCTTTGTCATCGTTTGGACATGTAGTCTCATTTTATCCATCTAAAATCTGATCGAATTTGACCTATTGATCTCCTTTGGAGCTTCTTTGCTTCGACCATCAATAATGGCCATTGATCATTGATCCAAGCTCTCGAGATTATGATAGTTGAAAAAATTGTGTTTGATTTGATCTCCTTGACCTTTAACTCTCACTCGCACCATTGGATCTATTTTTGCGATTAAACACAAGTCATAGATTGTGATCCGGTTGCTTGAACATGATTCAATCTCAAGATTCATTGACATTTTGACTCTGTTCGTACCATCGATATGATTTTGCATGATCAAATGCACATCATAAATCTTTGGGACCCACTATTTGAATTGAAATGACTATTTATCATGGTTAAATTTTGACATTTGCATTCTCATAATTTGACGTCCATATGACCGTATTTGACGTCTATATGAACGTTAAATTTTAACCCCTAATTATTTTTGTCATGACTTAAATTTGACATATATGTGCCTATTGATGACGTTTGCGACACCATCAATGACATCTGCATGATCATCACTTTTTAAACCCCAAATATTTTTTGCTTGAGCTTTATTTTGACATTTATGCAAACGTCATACTTTGCTAGATCAGCTTTCCCAAAAGAATTAGGTCTTCAAGACTTTTGTATTGGGCCATTTATTTTAGATTATTATTTTTGGACACTTTGTCTGAAAGAATTATGCCTTTGTCAGGACTTATGTTTCAGACATTTTTTTCAAAATAATGTCCTTAACTTTTTGTATCGGATAATTTGTCCAAGAGACTTGGGTCTTCAGGATTTTTGTTTCGGATAAAATGTCTGAAAAAATTTGCACTTATCTTTTTTTTCATGGATAAAATGTCTGAAAAATTATGTCTTTGAGAAATTTATTTGGATAATTTCCCTGATAAGTCCCCAACACTTAGCCAAAAACCTAAAATAATTACCCTAAAAGAATTCTATACTTAACCAATTAGAAAATTTCTCAAATACCAAATAAGTCTTTGAGCTAGTAGATTTTGTTAGACTTGTTCTCGTAATTTCTGATTGATCTTGAACTATTTGAACACTGTAAAATCTTTCACCTTCATATATGACTCCTAAAATGAATCCTAAGACATCAAATGACACAAGGACTAAACTATACTATGACCAAAGCTAGAATGACATAGAAATGATATCAAATATATGTCAATGTTCAAATATATATCAAGTCTTTTTAGGTCCTTATATTTCCAAGCAAATATGTCATGAAACTCTTTACACAACTGAATGAATGCTTGTTTCTCTAATGGAGAACATACCTTGCCTAGTTTGAGGAGTTTACCTTTAAAGATCAAGACTCATTCACAGTTCTCCTCTTTTGTAGACATGCTCACCTTTTCTTTCTTATTTTGATCATTTTTATTTAAGATACTTTCTAAGGTCACCAAACCCTTAGGTATCTTATTTGTCCTTAGTTGCATAATCTAATCACCAAACTGTTCTTGGAGTCTCCCTTGATTTTTTGGGGAGAACTCAGCTTCATTTTGCAAGAAGCATGTAATGTGTTTATCACTATCAAACACTTGAAAAGACACTTCATTATTAGGTACATAGGGTTTGATAATGATCTTAATGTGAGATTGCTTCCCCTCTTCTTTGATGGCAGTTGGAGTATCAAATTGAACTCATATGACAGCTAGTCTATCAACATGATTATGTTGTTCCCTTAGGACTGATTGTATGTTGAATACATTGAAGTCTTCAAGAAAATCCCATACCCTATGCTTATATGACTTGAACAAAGTATTCTTAGCTACAATCACATTTCTAACCTAATGTACAACCAATTCACTGCCTCAATATACTTGCAAGTTCTTGATTCTTTTTCTCCTTGCCCATTGAAGGTCATGGATTAAACCTTCATACTTGCTACATTATAAGTACAACTGAAATGGAATATGTATGAAGTATACTATTATTTTTTGGATGGAGAGACCAACATAACACTAACCCCTACACTGATTTTATTTCTTGAACCATCAAAAAATATTTTTCACATCTTATCTTCTTCACCCTTTTGTTTGGCAAGTAGAGGTGTTGGTATTCCTTCTTCATGTATACAATATACTCCTAGATCAATTCCCTCCATGATAGCATAAAGATCATTCTCATAAGTGTTAGTACCATATTCATCAAGAAACAAATCTGCAATGCCTTCAAGCTTGGAAGAAGTGCCATTATCTATAATAGAATCTCTTTCTTCATGAACAACATAATTCAAATTAGAACTTGTCTCAATGTAAGGATCTATAGGAAACCTTCCAAGAGGTTATGGCCTAATTGTCACCTTGGTCCCATACCTTATCTTGAAGGCCAATAAAGATCAATCAACTGAAAGTTAGCCACCAATTTTAGCAGTGAAGTCCCTTGAAAGGTAGATTGTAAAGTGAGCTGGGAGATCAACAACAACTATATCTTGCAAGATAGGAAAACTAGGACAATCATGCAAGAAAATATTCAAGTTTTTTATCAGTCCTATCATCTTGAAAGGTGTACCATATATTTGGATAACTCATTTACTGTGAGGCTCATGCTTTAGAACCAATTTATTAGCGACCACCTTGGGCATGATCGAAGTTGAAGCTCCACTATCACCTATGCAGGTATGGACTAGCTTATCACCCACTATGAGAGTGAGATAGAATGGTGGAGATTTCTCAGCTCTGGTGGATGGTTCATCAATGGTATTAGGGACACTTTCAAGGAAACATGACTTTGACTTTGATTTGAAGGAGGGACACTAGTAGGGATAACAGATAACTATTTTTGTATGAGCTTTTTTTGGCCAGGAATATGCAAAACATCCCAAAGGGAAATGGATGTTTAAGTACTCTTCAATGAATCTACAATGTTTAAAGAAGCCATACCTACTTTTTATTGGATTCTTGGAGGCAATGAAGTGATCAAACCTTGAGGAGTTGGAGTGCCTTGAACAACCCTTCTAATGTTCTGGTTTGAAGAAGGTATAGGTTTTTTGGAGCTGTCGCACTCACAGCCATACTTGACTGCCTTGAAGAATGGTTGGATGAGTTTATAGTCACCTTATCATCATTACTTAAAGCCTTTTTTTTGGCTCTAGTGTTGTCTACAACTGAGGTTCCTTGATTAAGCACAAAAGTGTCCTCAACTAGAAAGTCGGTGAAAATCTCTTCTTGAGGTTACCCACCTTCACTTGTCTGTATCATCACTTCATATTCAGTTGATAAGAGAAGAATAACCTCTCCTTAAGCAACAAGATCTTGCTCTCTACCTTCATTAGCATCCATAAATTGGCCTTACTTCCATTTTTTACCTTGCACCAAGTTGTTATGCACAAGTATCATCTTCCTTGCATCGGTAGTAGAGTTAGGATTGTATACATTGGTAGGCCTATTGGGATTATGCTTCCATTGGCCTCTCCCTCTTCCAAATTTCTGACCATACTATTGCTGATAGGGGTAAGGATTTTGATAGGCACCTTATTGCATATTACTTCTTCTAGGTCTAACTTTCAATCATTGAATATATGCAACTTTGTCCATGGAATTATCTTCTTTCTTAGGAGAAACTTTAGGCTTGGTATTGACATTAGGAGTTAGAGCCACATTTGGAGTATTAGCGAAAACATGAGACGATGGAGGCATAGACACTTTAGGTGGCAATCTTCTAGCTTGGACAAGATTATTTTCAGCTTTGATAAGAAGCTCATATGCTTCAGGGAGGGTGGAACCACCCATGGATTGAAGCATGACAAAAAATTTAGTGCTAATAGCTCTCAAATAGGTCATGAACACAAATCTAGGAGGTGGCCTCATAGGAGGAGGTAGTCTATTCCAAGTATTTTAGAAAATCTCATTAAAATCATGCATTGTTTCTTTGGATCCTCTTTTGATCATGTTAAGCTGATATATGAGAGAGGCATGGTCGCTCTCATTTCCAAATCTTGAGGTCAACATCACTCCAAATTCATCCCATGACGTGATGCATCCACCTTCTGGATTCCTATACCAATCAAGAGCCTTCCTTCTAAGGTGCATGGCAAAGAGTCTAATGGCAATGTTTTCTTGAGTGATATTATATAAGTTGCGAAAGAAGAGACGTCTCTAATGTGCTCACTGGGTGTAACATGACTCTCACCATTGAATAGGGGCACACCTCTTATGGCATTGGGAGGAATGACATCATATGCTTAAAGGCAAATTGGATTTTTTGTATTGAATGTAGGGAAAGCATGAGGTCTAGCCATATCTTCTTCAAATTCTTTAAAATCTTCAGTATCTTCAATTTCTTTGACCTCTTCCTCTCTAGTAAAATTACCGGTTCTCCAAAAGGTAGATTGGATTGAGGATATTGAACTTCAAGGGGAAGTTCAGGCTGAAAGAGTGGGTCAATGGGATTGAAAACTCTTTTAGAGGATGACCTAGTGAGAACCATGAATTATGAGAGTAATTTTATAAGAGGACAATGACCTCTAACCATATTTACTTTGATGGATTCACCAAATGCTAAGTAGCGCACTAGTTTGGTGATATTGTCAAGACCAACATTCACTTTGACAAACTGTCTTGAAGACAATAGTTCCACTAGGCATGTCAGAACTATTGTCACCAAATCTTACACCCTAAAAGAGGGTGTTTAAGCCTCTCCCAGATTTGGGCAACATGAGAACACTTTCAGGTATGTGGGTGTACCTATAGTGTAAGTGAGCCTATAGATTTAAAGGGATAACTCCCTAATTGTATCTTGAAAATCTTATTACATATCTAATGCTTGCTTGTGGGGGAAAAGGGTTATAACTTGTATGAAATAAACCTATTCTAAAAGGGTGATGCACCAAGATGTCTTCCACAAGACTATCATACTCTATCAAAAAGAGACAAGACATACAACACTTGTCTAAGAGTCCTATAATGCACTAGCATTGGTGTTTCGATATGAAGGTGAGATGCATGAAGACTTTCTAAGGCAAATAAGACCATAGATCAGCTACAAATACTAAGGCTCATTATACACTTAAGATAGATTTGTATACTTGACTAAACTTCATATGACCTACAAGGCTGAAATCACTTATATCAAACATGTAAGGACTAAGAGAAAGCAAGGATATATGAATATCTCTTAACTATTCACTATTCATCTCTTCACACAATTCGACAAGTTGATATATGAACTCAAACTAGATTATATTTATTATTCTAAAGTAAAGTACAATGTCAAAACTAGCAAGGATTCACCATACATGGTATGGTCTCTTTTTTACAAAGGCTAAAATGGTAGCTACTTATACAACTTTAGAGATAGGAGAAAATAATGAAGTTCAAGAGTCATTAGAACACATGTCTAGGCATGAGAACTAGTTACATTGCAAGGGACTAAAGTGTGAAACATACCATGAATGTCTCTTAAGACAAATGTCCATATAAACCATGATGAACTCTCTAAAACAATGTAGGGACTCTTCAGCTAACCTTTGTGAAATTGCCTTCATCATGGATCATCTCTCAAGCATTTTAAACTAAACTAGGAGAGTTGACACATATGACAATCATAGACATTTTCTCAATTGTTAACTATCTTATAAACACTTGTATTTACCATATGCAATCATTCATTAGTCTTCTGGACCTTGATTACTTATGTCTAGCAGTCACTATTTATCTTAGACCTCAACTGTGCTTTTATGGTGGCATAATGAGTTTGAAGAGATTGATTCATCACAAAATCTTTGGTCTTTCATGGCTGCCTATGTGGCATTACCCTTGCCACATTGTTTTCTCTATTATAGAATTTACTCTGTCATTGCTTGGACACATAGTCTCATTTTATCCATTTAGAATTTAGTTGAATTTGACTTGTTGATCTCCTTTGGAGCCTCTTTGCTTCAACCTTCAACACTGGCCATTGATCATTGATCCAAGGTCCTGAGATTATTATAGTTGGAAACATTGCATTTGATCTGAGCTCCTTGACTTTTACTCTCACTCATACCATTGGATCTATTTGTGCGATTGAACATGAATCATAGATCATGACTTGATTGCT